>QNUK01000426.1:37500-594213 GCA_013621035.1 Clarias magur
GAATTGCCATACTCCTTACTAACTCGTATGCCTGAAATACCCCTTAGATTTTTCAAACAGGAAGGAAAATATTACAGAACAAACGGATTTCCGGCACAACGTTCAACATATTCAATCACATGTACAGTATTGTGAGATCACAATAGCACGATAATCATGGCAATGTCGACAACCTGAAAACACCATGCCTCCTCCGCCTAGTGGAGGAAGCATGAAAGTACACCCTTATTGCTGTGGACTACAATTAAGCAATTAAAAGAAAAAGTAAAAAAAAAAAAATGAATACTCCTGCAGCACCGGAGTTTGAATCTCACAAGCTAGTTTAGAAGTTGTAAATCTTAAAATAATCTGAACTTAACGTACTAATAGGTATATTGATGGACACAGTGATAGGAAATAAATCTGCACTACGGAACAGCTTTCCTTTTAGAACTCAAAGCCACTAAGTAAAAAGTGCTGCACAGGAATGCAGCTTAAAACAAATGTATATCACACTGTGATTGAGCTCTTGATTATTTTGGCCAGAAAGGGTTGATAAACTCTCACGCAAATACATCAGTATTCCTATAGTAACAACTGAGCTTGGTAATGAAGCTAAAACGTCAATAACTTCTAGTTTGTTTTGCGTAATGTTTTTCAGTCGTTTTTGTTAATGTGTTATCGATCAGTTTCGAGAAATTTGCAAAAATTTCTAACCCTGTTAACACCACACATGGGCTTAAAAAATGAATTAATCAGATAGTTTAGATGAGTGTATTTAGAGTTTAAGCATAGGTGTATGTAGTTAGCGGGTTTCTTGTGAACATAAACCTGCATTTATTGTATTAGTTCAAGAGAAAATAATTTACGGTCTGCAGTACCGGAGAGCAGCTGCCTGCCCAAACCCACATTCAAAACAGTTACACTTTCTGCAAGAAAACATATAACCTACATACTGTACTTTGTCCCCTTAGTAACCGCTTCTAAGTCATTCCGAATTGCCTCTCAACCATCTGCGCTGCTCTCTCCACGGCCAATACGAGGCATAACGCTAACGGGCTTCTACCACAAGGTTGAATCACAAATCTCGCTCTAATCCCTGATCAAGGGCACTACTTGGTTGTGTGGATCAAGGGATTGTATACCCTACATAGTGCACTAGCTTTCCTTTTAACCCTATTCAGGATTCAACCCTAGACGTTAAAAGGAGATCATTCCAATATAAAATAAATTGCATTAGTAATTAACCAATAAACTATCTCCATGATTTATTCTTCTTATGTTTTGGCTACATACTACGGTACAGGGAAGAATTTAAAACGACTTTCACACCTGTTAATTACACTAACTGTTGGTCACCAGATCCAAGGATATGGGCTGGTGGAGCTTTAATTAACAAACAAATCATAATGTGATGATAATCAATCGTGTTTGTATAGCTGTTGTATAAAAGTAATGTCACACTCCAGGTCGTGCTGTTATACTGAATATCAGCACGGTTGTAATATCTCCAGCGCAACAGCAGGCCCTCTCGTGATATTACTTAAATAACATCATTTAAAAAAAACAGGATATACAGTACCTTGGAGATGACATTAAATGTAACTATGAATTGAAGTGGTATTCATGGGTAAAAAAAAAAAAAAAAAAGTTGAAATAATTGGAAAATTGCCGTGGTCTAAAAAGAATAAAACACGTCAGGATGTACAGTAATGTTTTAGGAAAATAATTGCAGATGAAGACGTTTTGTCTCTAAATGTTTTTACATTTTTTTTTTCTCACCTTATAATATATACTAACACACATTTCTATACATGTAGTTCCAGCAGCTCCCTTTAAACCAGAAGGAGAGCGAGTGGGCTCTAATGGAATCCTCCTCTCGTGGAAGATGCCGCCTCCACCTGACCTGAGCATCCACTCGTTCGTCATCAGATACAAGGAAGTGTGTCCACATCCTGACCCAAGCTTCCTTGAGATCACGAAGAGTCTGGACATCCCGGAAACCCTGCTGAACACGCTCTCCCCAGGAGCCACCTATAACATTAAGGTATTACATTAAATGAACGCATATGTGGGTCCAGATGCAAGTTGCTTTGTGACAATATCTGGTGTGAGTAGTGGGGCTTTAAAGAAATGAATTGAGCTGAACAATCACGCATATCACACATAGAGGACTTCCAAGACTTAAATTACTAGTGTTATTTATTTGGACACAAATGATTGAACGTCAATTATTCAATTATTCATTCAAAGGAGTACGCCGCATTCAAGACCGTGAGCTACCCGTTACGCTGATAATAAGAAACATTAGCTACCATTAGCATAATTATGGCTGTGTTCATGTGAAACATTAGCACATGACTGTTTCCCCTATCCTATATAGTCCTGATAGTGATGCGAATACTACATGATTCAATGGTGAATGAAGAAAACCCACAAATAGGGACATGAGGTGAGGTTTTAGGCGGAAAGGATACGTTTATGAGGGGGGAAAAAAAGGCGAAGGAAAAGGGTTTAAGGATTGAAGACGGAAAGAAAGGGAAGGAAAGTATGTGAAGGAGGTATGTGCACGTGCAGGTGTGGTGGCAGTGACCAGCTGGCATGCGGGCACGGACTGGCAAGTGATGGCGGCTCGCAGAGTGGGCCGGCGTGGGCAGCAGCTCCTGCGTGCCCCATGGACACTCTTCTTCCCACTAATCTTCACTAATCAGACAGCCCCACCCAGCCCTCCATTGGGTGCGGCGTCAGATGGGAGTCCTCTTAAACGTCTGACTGCTGGGCGGGTTTTCCGGCTGGGAACGCAGGCCTTAACGTGGATTCCCTTCAGTGGTCCGTGTGGGAGTGCCGTGGGAGTTTCATACGCTGCGATCAAATGACTGCTTTCAGTTTTGATTTCTCAAGTCCCTGGGTGCGATACAGCATCCCGCTCGCATGCCACTGTTTCAGGTTTGTAGCATCCGCCGCACAACTCTGCTCCACATCTTCAACGCAGAAGGGGAGGCTGCCTACCTAGTGAGCCTACAGAGGGAGCGAGGAGCAATAACAGATCGTGGCGCACCCCTTTTACAGGCGCACGCCGGCACGCTAATTTACACTATATGAATAGAAATGATTCATATAAACACACTTGTTTAGTGGTTAGCCACTGTTGCCACGCACCTCCAGGGTCAAGGGTTCAGAGTGAGTGAGTAAGTGTGGGCATGTTTGTGCCCTACATCATCCATCCATCTAGGACCCTAGTAGTCCAATCATCAACTACGAACCTAGTGGTAGGACCTCTGGTCAACATTCACTCACACACGATGGGCTATTCTGGAAGGCCAATTATCATAACCTGCATGTCTTTGGACTGTGGGAGGAAAAACCCATCAAGCACAGGGAGAACAGGCAAAGACCCCCTTCCAGGCAGGAATCGAACCTGGACCCTGGAACTGCAGGATGACAGGACTAATCACTGAGCTACTGTGCCACCATGTTCGCGCCCAACCAGGCTGAACCCTGCCTAGTGCCCCGAATGTACAAATACACTTTAATAAGTGTGACTTTAAATGGTTCACACTTGATTGTACACTTCGATTTTATTATGTCTGTATTTTACAGTTGAATTGCTTCAAATTTGTGTTTAACATAAGGTGTGTAAAGTGCGGCACTGAGCGGGCATGCAGAGTGACTCGAACTGGCTGCGGGAAAGTTGCCAGTGACATCCATTCCATTGATCTCATTCAATTATTCAGCGGCTCTTAATTATTTATCTGGTAAAAAGATCTATGGATGTACGATAGGTCCCTGTGGCTTTTCCGTTATTTCTCTACTGGATTCACAAACCTGTGAAGTCCCGATCAACAAAGCACTACATTCGTTTTGTTTTTAATTGAAAACACTACACGGCACAGAAAGTGAGTGTGTGTGTGCAGTTTACAGTAAATGTATGTCTTCATTATTGACCAACGAATCCTTTTAGGTTGCAGCGGTGAACAAGGCAGGAGTCGGACCCTTCAGCCAGTCACTATTCTTCAAAACCGCAGATGCCCGTAAGCAATGTTGCATATACTGTACAGTATTCCAGTAATTCCGTTTGTACCTGTAAGTGCTGAATGGTTTTAATGTTTAACGTTTTCCCTGTTTTTTTTTTTTTTTTGTCGTTTTTTTTTTCCCTGCAGCTCCTGGCATGGTGACGAACCTCACGGCTTTCGCTCAGAATCACTCCTCGGTCGTACTGAAATGGTTTTTACCCATACGCATCAACGGACTCATCACTAAGTTTGCAGTTAAAGCCAAACACGCCAGAACAAGCCAGATAGTCCACACTCTGGATCTCAATGCAGAGGAGATCATGAACGGTGCTCTGCCTCACTGCAATGTAAGACTGCATCGTGTTCATTGGAGCTGTTCTACAGACTACACAACTTGTTTGCAGAATTATTAGAATTCAGAATGTCAGAAAAGACGGCACGGCGGTGCAGTGGTTAGCACTGTCGCCTTGCACCGCCAGGGTCCGGGGTCGATCCCCAGCCAGGCTCGATTCCCGTCTCTGTGCGCATGTTCTCCCTGTGCTTGGTGGATTTCCTCCCACAGTCCAAAGACATGTAGGTTAGGCTAATTGGCGTTCCCAAAATTGCCCGTAGTGTGTGTGTGTGTGTGTGTCTGTGCCCTGCGATGGATTGGCACCCTGTCCAGGATGTACCCTGCCATGTGCCCTAAGTCTCCTAGGATAGGCTCCAGGTCCCCTGTGACCCTGAATACAGGATTAAGCGGTATAGATGATGAGTGAGTGAGAATGTCTAAAAGTAGTAAGTCATTTTGAGAGCCCAATTAATGGAGTTTATTACCCCAGTTGTCTGCCCAATTTGGCGTAGCCACTAGCCATCTCTCCGCCATCAAAAGACAGCTACCACATGGGGGGGGGGGGGGGGGGGGGGAAGGTGAACTTGCTTCTAACTGCTGCTCATGTTGCGCCACAGAGTGGCATAACGCACTCAGAGGAAAGCCATATGAACCCACTTCCCCATACACTAGCAATTGTCACTCGAACTCACACGGGCGGGAGAGAATATGCCCCGCCCAGTTTGGGGGTTTTGCCCCCAGTTTCGCCTTGACATCTCAGGTCTTAAACTCCTGCTTTCCTGATGACTCACTTTGGCTCACTGAGCGTGTATGGGAATGATGCTTGATAGAGAACAATGTCTGGGTTTTGAAAGGGTGCTAATAATTATGGGGCCGACCCAAAAACAAGTGTACGTAAATGTCAATAAAACTAAATGAGAAATATATACATATATTACATTATGTGTGTGTGTGTGTGTGTGTGTGTGTGTGTGGGTGGGGGGTGTTGTAGGACGCTGCAGACTTCCTGTCCCGTGGAACTCCGAGCCCCTCCATAACCTCAGCGGTAACATCCGCACTGCCACCTCTCACCATGTCGCCCATTCCTCCCGCCTTCATCTGGAATGTGCCGATCTCCGTGGGAATGGACATGCTCCGCCCCTATACGGCCTACGTCTTCGAGGTATCCGCCTTCACCAGTGACGGGGAGGGACAAGTCGCCAGCACCATGGTCCGCATGCCAGAGGCCGGTATGTTTGTTTACATGCACATGGACATCTTTTCCACTGTTCCATTTGTGCACGTGAGAAGAGTCGAGGCAGCCGGTAACAAAAGGACTGGCCTGGATTTCCTCCACTCTCCTGTAATTCAGTCAGTGTGATCCGCTTTCCCCATGAAAGGTCTCTGTTTTGTGTGTATGTGTGTGTTTGTGTGTGTTTGCAGCCCCTGAGGATTCTCCACAGAGCCTGTCGATATTAAACATCACCTCTAAATCTCTCTCTCTGTCCTGGGAGCCTCCAACCATCATCACAGGACGCTTTAGCTACGTCGTCCAACTCTACGGTCCTGCAGGTACTGTCACCTCCTGAATGACACATAAGCCATAACCCATCCTACTGTATATCCCTGTAATTGTATGAAGACCAGGGAAATGTCCTGTTACATAAACGTGATCAGTAGTAGTGTGACGTGACCCGATTCGAAGCAGGCGGCGACCCTGAAGTTGATCATTTTTCCATAACAGCATGCACTATTTTGAGTTTTAGGTCTCATCAGTGAGAACAGTACGAGTGAGCAGACGATCGTTTACACTGGACTGACCCCGTACACACGCTACCGCATCATCGTTATGGCCAAGTCAGCCGGAGCTACCGGGCCTGCTGTGGAAACTAGCATCTCAACACCTTCAGAGGGTACACACACACACACACACACACACACACACACACACGCATACAGTACACAGGGATATGGTGAACATTCTTACTTGTACACACCTGGGGACAAAGTGAGGACACACACCTCTTGGTACGCAGTCTGGACACACATCTGAGGACGAATCAAGGGCACACACCCACACACACCTCTGGGGACACATAGAGGACAGACACTTCTGGGAATATAGTGAGGAAATAATATAGTGAGGACACACACCTCGGGAGAAAGTGAGGGCACACACATCTGAAGATACTTTGAGGATACCCACACACACACACACACACACACACACACACACACACACACACACACACACACACACACACACACACACCTTAGACACAGTGAGAACCCACACACACACAGTTTTCTTGGTCATACACTTTGCTTTCTTTCTTTTAAACATGACTGTAAGTAATGTGTATAATGTGTGTGAGTAGTGTATGTAGTGAGTAGTGTAGAGTCGTGTGTGGTGGCAGGGACACAGAAAGGTGGGGACGCTACCTGCTGCGGAATAATAGTGTAACAGTTCTGATTTGTTGTGTTGGCTAATTTCGCAGGCATATACTGCCCCCTACTGGAGAAAACCCTACACATCATTGCATTGTGATGCATTTCAATATGTGGAATAACAATTTGTGTGTGTGTGTGTGTGTGTGTGTGTGTGTGTGTGTGTGTATACACATCCCTGTTAGCTCCCAGCGCAGTGTCGTATCTCAGAGCAGTAGCTGTGGACCCCACGTCCGTGCGTCTGTCCTGGGGAAGCCCCACCCAGCCTAATGGACTCATCACTCGCTACCGTATCCTTGTCCTGCATTACGAGACGCTGGTACAGGACATCACACTCCGAGCACTGCTGCAGGTCAACACTCATACACATCTACACAGGAAACGTGCAAAAGTTTGTGGCTCACATGAGGAGACAAAGGAAATGTATTTAATGCCAAATTAGGATTTCAAAAATGTTACTTTATACGAAGAATTAAAAAATAGACACAAATTATGTTGCATTTATTTTTTACATATAGAAAACGATTTTGTGTTATTTGTGTATGTGAGATGTAAGATTGGGGCTACAACATTTAGTTGACATCGATAATGACAATTTTGAAATTTTTTTAATGTTTTTATGATTTTTATGTTTGGTGAGTCATTTAATGACCAGAAAGATCAATAATAAGCTTTTTATTCCTGGGTAGAAAAAGCTCTACACTTTCCAGTTTTCAAACCCAGCAACGTTGAGTCAATCTCATAACAGAATGAAATGACTGATTAGTTGTAGTTGCAGAAAAAAAGAATGGCGTGAAGGTTTAGCGCACACAGCTCTGCTCAGAGAAGAATGTGTGTTTAACAAAAACACTTGACTGCGAGTGATGAGCGGTCCGTCAGTCCATTTTGCTTGTGCTGTGCAATTTCATTTGATTTCTGCCGGCAATCCATCGCTACACTTTTGTACACTCTCGGCTTTTTACCCAAAAGGACATTTCACAGAGACGTTTGGAGACAGGTCTGGGATTTCCCAAACAAACGACGAGTCACAATGCCACACCTTACATTCATTTTCAAAATACAACAATGCGGCATTTGAACGCCATTACAGGTTTTCCTCTATTAAAAGGGGTAAATGACTGTGCACGCCATAGCTCCTAAAGAACTCTTTTAACCTTTTTGGTAGAGCACATTTTAAGTCACTATACTGTATGTTCTTGAAAATGTGCTGAAACTAACCTGATTGAGCCATCTCTACCTCTTGGTTGAGGTTTACTACTGTATGCTTTTTTTTCTCTTTTTTTCTTTTGGTATTACATATTAATACTTTTGCCATAAAGCAAGATCTCAACCGTTTGGAAGAGACCTGTACTGGGTGTTTTTTACTTAAATAAAGGCCATTTTTTTTTTGTCTGTTAAAATGTATAAGGGCATACAAACCTTTCCACTTAAATAAAAAAAATAATAAATTTTTTTATGTTCTCATGTGATTTATGGATTTTGTGATATATATTTTTTTCTTTTAAAGACTTCCAGCCAGAGTGGTGCTCGTGCTGGTATGTTGTCAGGGGTTTCCAGTGGCAGTTCCCAAGCCCTCCACCGCTCTTCTAGATCGCTTGACATCAGCACGGCTACTGGACACACTGCTTTCACTCTCAGCTCCTCCAGTCTTCCAAGCCTAACCATCACTGAAAAAGCCAACACTGATGCAACAAACTCACACGACACTGCTGTAACATCCAGGCTGACGCCGACCTCCACTGCTACCCCCACCCACCCCCCCTGGCTCGCCCTCACCTCCGCTAACACCAACCCTGTGACATTGGATTCTGTGGCTAACTTCTCACCTCTGACTTCAGGATCTGACTCGGTACCCATCGTCAGCTCCACCCAGCCACGACTGTCCACAAGATCTGCGATCACGGGCATGACGGTCCAGCCACGTGAGTTCACACAAACAGCAGTCACGAGCTGGATTGAAGGTGAGGAGACAAGTCACTGCACGTCATCGTTCCATGTAATATTTATAGTCTGATTCTGATCATATCCATTAGGCTTTGGATATTTATTGTCTGTGTTGTTGTTGTTGTTGTTGTTGTTTTTTACATCTTATGTATACAAAGATTTAGCTTGTGATGTCACAAAATAACAACCAGATGCTCTAAGATTCGATATGCAAACTCACGGTTCTGCCTGCATGCAGGTCTTGATGGCTGCGTGCCACCTTTCCCTGCGAATGGGGTGTGCGGTCAACTCGCTGCCGCTCCTCGCGCTGCTCCATGACCATAGTACAAACCATTAGTGTATGTTAATAATGCACTAATAAACAATATGAACTGGTGTCTGAAAATGTTAAGAAGATGAAATTAAAGCATACTGGCAAAACAGTAACTTGATTAAGCATCTATAACATAAAGGACTTCATGAGGAGTTCATTACCGACAACACATGTCATCAAGCAACGCTATACAGGAAACACTGGCTAGGCAGGGAGAAATGCCCATAGTGAATGGTAGGTAGTTAAACATGCTGTACCACCTCTTATACAGCCACTATTCATCATTAACCTCGCTAACTTACAGTAGCCTTATTGTCAAAGTATCTTCCTCTCCCTCTCTCTGTCTCTCTCTTTGCTTCCCAACTGTGAACATGCTGGTTCCTCCCTAATTGCAACTGTTTCCACTTCTGATTTCAAACATCTGTGACATGATTAGGGAAGGGCAAAAAAAAAGTCATGAAATGATGCATAATAGGAAGCAGTTGGTGATATTACAGCTTCAAATACTACCACTCTAGTTATGTAATGCAATGCAATATACAAATGTAGTGGAGTAGAAAGTACAGATATTTATTGTATGATGTGGTGGAGTAAAAGAAAAAGGTATCCTCTAATAAAACTACTCAAGAAAAGTACAGACATGTGCAGTATGTACAGTATTTACGTAAGTAAATGTCCTCTGCTTAGAAGCATGTCTGTAGACACCAGACAAAGTGTCTGCTTTCCATGGTTATTGTGTAACCCGGGAAAACTTCAAACAAGGCTAAATGAAACATTCCACAACCTTCCTGATCATTTATTACCAAGTCATTTCTATGTCTGCATCAATAACGAAACCATACAATCATTATCTACATAATCTACTATCTACAAAATACTTGTGTATATTCTACAATATTATATTATTATATTATATTATATTATTATATATTATATTATATTATATTATATATTTGTGTAAAGTTGACTGTATATCAAACATTATTAAAAAAACCTAAAACTAAAAATATTCCTGCTTCCTCATATGGTGCAACACACAGTTCTTCCACCCACTGAAGAGCTCATCAACTTATCATCCAATCACATCTCCTATGTGGTGACAAGACTGAGTCCTTTTACCGATTACAACTTCAGCGTGTCTGCCTTCACGATTGTAGGAGAAGGACCTGCCCAATGGACTGCACAGAAAACTCCAGAACAGGGTAAAGGGACTCCAGAAATCACAAGTCTACCTAAAATTCTGTGTCTCCTATAGTTGGTTTCTGTACAGATCTAGAGCTAAGGAGCTTGCTGTAACCTGTGGAATGCTAATAGTGTATATCATTACAAAGATTTAAAAAAAAAAAAAAACTCCAGAAACCCTCTCAAAAAGTTTTACTTAAATTCAACACTGAATGCTGCAGCTCTTAGCTGGTATATCAGTCACGTCTTGTCGAGTATCATATAAAAATATAAATCTTCAGAGAAAGTTGAGACATGATTGGAAAAGGTTTATTAGTACGTCATTGGTGAAACAGTGATAAGAGAAGCCTTGAGATTTGATCACTGAGCTCATATTCAGTTTATATTCCGAACAAAAGTGGACCAAGAACTAACCCCTGAGGTATACCAGCACTAATTAATGTCCTTAATAGTGATCAAAAGCTAACATAAGACACATGCTAGTCTTACTCTTGTGCATGTTTACTTAATGTCTAGATACCTTGACTTCTCTGCTGTCACTTTAAATTAATTAAGTATTTTGTAATTATTATTATTGTTATTGTTGTCCGTTGTTTTTATGGATCTGTGTAACTAGTAGAATTTTATGCTTTATTATAAATTCTTGTAAAAGTGTCTGTATTCCTGACTTATCTAAACACCTCTTCCTCAGTGCCTAGCTCTGTTCAGGATGTGTCCTATCAGAACATAAGCTCCACCTCCATCTTTGTGAGCTGGAATCCACCTCTGAACCCCAACGGGAAGATCACGCACTACACTGTCTACGTCCATCACCTGACCGGTCACCAGGTCCAGCATCGGGTTACAAACACCACCAGTGTTGTCCTCACAGGTCAGTGCTATAGCTGCACTGCACATAACGCTGGACCAGTTTGTCTGATTTCTAAAGTAACATTTGTGTCTACAGGTTTGGATAAATACACACAGTATAAGGTGCGTGTGGCCGCTTCGACAGCAGCAGGCGAGAGCCCTGGGTCTGATGAGGATAACATCTCTGTACTGACACTTGAGGATGGTATTTATAAATAGAGTTCACATTGATATGAATGAATTGAGTGGTTTTATAGAAGACGTATGTTTCCTATCTGATGTTGTGATGTTTGTAATATATTTCAGTACATTTGCATGTGATTAATAGAAGTAAAAAATAGTATGATTAAAAAGTCTTAATATTATAGTCTCAAAGATTCAGGTGGAAAGCTGACTTTATTTTATTGCCACATAACGTTGCTGAGACTAGAATCTCCTTAGTTGTTTTCTTTGCTTGATGCCGCCCAATAATTTGACCCTGCCAGGCAGTGTACAGTGGTTCTGAATGAACATTGTATAATAGACCATTTCATCTTTTTTTTTTTTTACATTTGTTTTTTTTTAGAACGCCTTTAAATTGCATTACAACACAATATATGGTGTCCTACAGAATTATTAGCACCCTTCATAAAGATAAAAATACATTGTGCATTTAAAAAAAAACAAGATTCTTTACCCGGGTTGTAAGGACTCAGTATTTTATGACGCTAAATGTCCAGCACATTGTACAACGCATAATTCAACACAATCCGAAAACACAGTAGAGCAGGCTGGAATACAAAGACCTACAGTATCTGATCGCCTTCTTTTCCTCTTTCGCGTCTCTTCCAGAGCCTGATTCTCCTCCTTACAACCTCGCTGTTTTAAACACCACGTCGTCCACTGCCACCATCACCTGGTCTCCCCCGGATAAACCTAACGGCATCATCGTCTCCTACGAGGTGACCTACAGCAACGCCACGTTCAGTTATACGTTGAACTCAACAGTTCCCCGTGTCACACTGCACCATCTCAAACCGTACACTCTGTACAATGTGAGTGCACAAGGATACACGCGTCTCGGCCATGGCGATCAGACCTCGCCCACGCTACGGATGCTGTCGGGGGAGGATGGTGGGTATTCTAGTCTAAAGATGTAACTACAGCATGTGTGAGGTGTGTGAGGAATGCTTTTCTTTCTTGGAAATATGAAAAATAAAAAAATTGCAGGTAACCGTGTGAGACCGTGGCTTTGCTTTCTAAAGTACTTAAAATGGAGTAAGCTGTGTGTTGTCTCCTATTGTCCACAGTCTTTCTTTCTGACTGCTTAAACACATTCGAATTAGTGAAGACACCCCATGTTTTGATATGTGTGTGTGTGTGTGTGTGTTTTAGTGCCTGGCAGTTCTCCATACGGCTTTGCCTATGAGAGCATCAGCTCCAGCGAGGTGAACGTGTCCTGGTCGCCGCCCCTTGTCCCCAATGGAGTCATCTTGTACTACAGTGTAGAGTACTGGAACACCACACACACTTTGAACATCACCACACACACACCATTTGTGCTCCTGTCCAACCTGCGCAAGTACGCACGCTACCGGCTCAGCGTACAAGCCGCCACGCGGGTCGGTTTGGGGAACCACAGCAGCGAAATCCTCAACATCACCACTCTGGAGGACGGTGAGTGAGTGTGTGTATGTGTGTGCGTATACAGAACTCCAATAACCACCTGCTGTTTTGTTCACAGCCGAGCTGGATTTAGACCCACGGACCAGTTTTTAAACTCCTAACTGTTTCTTACAGCCTCATCGT
This sequence comes from Clarias magur, assembly GCA_013621035.1. NCBI lineage: Eukaryota > Metazoa > Chordata > Actinopteri > Siluriformes > Clariidae > Clarias > Clarias magur. The sequence continues at coordinate 50,327 of QNUK01000426.1, forward strand.
GAATGTTGTTTGCTCTTTTGCATTCTAAAAGTTCAGGAACGACGAACAGTTTGCCTTGTTTGTTTGTTCTACGTGTGTGTGTGTGTGTGTGTGTGTGTGTGTATGCAATGTCCCTATTCGCACTCTTGGCGTTCGGGAATCCTAAGTTTCATGTTCGATAATCAATAAATCAATATAAACCAACAATAATTTTCCTGAACAACAGTCCCAAGCTCCCCCCCGCAGTTCTTGTACTACAGGAAGTTGTCGGATGACCAAGTCGAGTTGTCATGGCAACCCCCGGAGGAGGCCAACTCGGAGATTCTGTACTACAGAGTACGAGTGTGGTGAGTGTGTATTATGCTTATCTAATCAAATGAAGTCGTCCTTAATTAAAGTTACTTAGTGCTCCCACATTAATCACGGCTCTACCGCCAATCAGGGGCGTATGTGATCTCACGCAAGCGGAAGGAGCGGATAACGCTGACCTCCGTGTGTTCCGCCGCGCCCCCAACGGTGCGAATGTGAGCAGTTCGAAAAGATGCGGCCGGCTGGCGCCACGTGGTTCGGAAAAAAACACGTGATAGTCTTCGGCCCTCCCGACTGAGTGGTAGTAGTAGCCTTAATGTGGGAGCCCCCTAGTGACGGGGAGGAATTGGACACGACTAAATTAGGGAGAAAATCATTAGGGGAAAAATGTCAGCTCCGTTAAGGTGCAGATTCAGGGGTTAATCCCAAATAGCATTAAAAGGGAAGCTAGTGCGCTATGTAGGCTCTACAATCCTTTGGTCCCCACACCAAGTAGTGCCCTTATTCACGGCTAGAGAGGGATTTGCGATTCAGCCTCGTGTTAAAAGCTACTTAGCTCTGTAGCTATAAATAAAAGAACACAGAGAGTTCAGAGGCAAACCTTAACAGACGTAAAATATTTGTAAAAAGGCATAACTTTTCATTTCATCATTTTCTTGCTGAATATGGCTTTTGGCAGACATCTGCTCTTCCCTCCGTACTGCAGACTGAGTAATATGGTTATAGATCCCAGTGCTGTTACAGTCCATTATCGAAACCTCTCAGCTCTCAATATGATTTAGAACATGATGACAAAATTCAAGACTTGAATACAGGAATCAGACTCTGTTTCTAGCAAGTGGGTCATTTATAATCGCAGTAGGTCGTATAAGTGTCACTTATTATATAAGTGTTAAATAACATCCGATATTATGAATATTCAAAGACCCTGATATTGTTTATAGAACTAAATATGTTTAAATATCTGTATGATTTCTTTACATGAATGCATATTAGACATTAAAATCATCTACATAAATACTTTTGGTGATAATGATTTTGTGTGTGTGTGTGTGTGTGTGTGTGTGTGTGTGTGTGTGTGTGTGCTAGGAACTTGAGCTCTGAGATTGTAGCCAATGTGACTGAGACGTCAGTCGTTCTCAGTGTAGATGGACCTGGACTGTATAACGCATCAGTGAGCAGCTGGACTCGTCTTGGTGATGGAGGTGTACTGATCTACATCACCTTCAGCACATCAGAGTCGGGTATAATTGCACACATACGCACATGTGTTTAAGGGACTATTTTGGCTGGTTTTGTTTACATGTGTGTGTGTGTGTGTGTGTCAGTTCCTTCAGACCCTCCTCAGAACGTGTTCTACACACTGCTGTCTCTGAGCAAAGTGAGACTGAGCTGGAGCGCGCCGACTCAACCGAATGGCATCATGCAGTATTACACCATTTACTATAGTGACAACATCACTGTCTACACCGAGGTGCGCACACACACACACACACACACACACACACACACACACACACACACACACACACACACAGTTTACAATTCTTTTCGCCATAAATATCATTCACACACTAAGCACTATGATTAATTAATATAACAATTATGAATTAATTATTGTTAATTATTTATTCATATTTAGATTTATTTGAATATTAATTAGTTTTTTTTAACAGTGTTATATTGACATACACAGCACAAACATTAAGAGTAATGCTGCATTATCCTACATAATAAATACGTCTTTCCTTTAAATATAAATGTAAATTATGTGCTGTATAATTCAAAAAAGAAAAATTTTTTGTTTAATTAAAATTCTTAATATCCTTAAAACATTACGCATTACTACTACTACTACTACTAATAGTAATAATAATAATAATAATAATAATAATAATAATAATAGGAAGTAGTAGAATCTATTTGCTATGGGGTTGAAAATAATTACTATAGAGAGAATGAGAAAAATGGCGGCATGGTTGAATAGTGGCTCCAGGGTCGAGGGTTTGGGTCCCACCTTCTGGTCTGTGTGCGTGTAGTTTTGTCCTCCCTATGTTTACTGGGTTTCATCTGGGTGCTCCGGTTTCCTCCCACAGTCCAGAGACCTGCAGATTAAGCTAACTGGTGTTTGATGGATTGGCACCCGGTCTAGTTTGTACCCTTCCTCGTGCCCCGAGATCACGCTGTACAGGAGAAGTGGTATAGAAAATGAGTGATTAAAAATAAAATAAAAATAACTAAGTAAATTAAATGAAATACAAATGACAAAAAAAAAAAAAAAAAAGAATTTAAAAATATGGTTGCAAGCAACAATGATCTGACCGAAGCACCTGCACCAGACAATGGACACAGGCGTTTAAAGAATACATACCAATACCATTATGAAATCATTTTAGAATGCACAGTGAAAGTGATCTCTAAATGTGTACTGGGTTTTGTATGTATATGTGCAAGTGTGTATGGACTAATAAGCCCATCCTACACCCAGGGCCCGGCCGCTCAGGCTCCTAATGGCAGCAGATTCCAAACTGTGTGCTGATTTTCATAACTTTTTGAGCATACTAAGACCTCCAAAACCCTGGATGCTGGAATGCTTAGACGAACACAAGGGCTCTTCACACAGTATGATGTCATAGTGCTTGGGTGCTAACAAAGCTCAAAATACAAACCAAAGTAAAATAAAAACGTTTAATGTTAATATTTAAAACTGTGGTCATTTGCATTCACAGACCTTAACACCTCTTTGTGTCTGTTGTTTCCCTGCATAGCGTGTGCCTGGCTTGTTGCAGTGGGCGGAGCTGGATGGGCTGAGGGCGGGGCATGAGTACAGGGTGTGGCTGAGCTCCAGCACGTCTCTGGGTGATGGGGGGGTGATGAGCGATCCCCTTAATTTCACCATGCCCGAGGCCGGTCAGTCTCCTCACATAGACAGGGCAGGAGAGCAGCTCTGCACCGTTTTTCCAACTCATTTCCACCTCATTTCTAAGAAAGAAAATCACACCAAAACACCAGGATGTTCTCACATTAGGGGTTTCGGGCATCAGATAAAATATGGAGGAATATGACATGGATGTAAAAGGATAAAAAGACAGACAATAAATCAGCTTCTAAAATGTTTAATAAAATATATATAACATGATATGGTATGACATGATATGATGTAATATAGTCTAAGCTAATATACCATACATACAATGGGTAAGGCACAAAAGTAAATCAATGGAACTCAGTTAAAGGCCAAATCATAAAGTGGGAAACTTTACAATGTTGGTGGAAAGTCACTGAAAATCTGATGCATGATTACAATCAAGAAAAAAACAAACAAAATTAGAACATGATATAAAAGACTTCTGCACTCCAGTGTTCCACACTGGAGTGTTGCAGCTTCTCAACCCTGGAGTCCAGGCCATAGGCTGTGTGTTGGTACAGTAGATATCATTTGCATTATAACGGCGGCCCATCAAAATATTTTTGGCCAGCTGCTTGTTTTAAAAACCAAAAAGTAATTGTTTCCTAGCATCAGTGTTTGAATGCGTTGTAATAAGGTTTCACTATGATCAGTTTTCTTGACTTGCGACATCTAATTTGGGGAAAAATGCACAACATGTTACTGGCTTGTCCTGTGCAAAATAATGTATCATAAGCACCAGGTCTGTTCCTAGATATAAGCCATACAAGCAGTCACCTACTGTAGGCCTTCAAGGTGAAGATATGGAGTATTCACTTAACTTCTGAAAACCACCTTATCCACCTAAGAATCTTGCACTGGGGTTCCCATCTAGAGCAAATCAACTGGAGGTCAGAAAATGGAGAATCCAGAAGAAACCCACATGTGAAGCTTCAGAAGGACACCTGAGCACAAAACACTGAAGCTGTGTGGGATCAATCCAACATCAATGACACTTTTGCTGGTTCACCAGTTTTCCTTCCTTGGAACACTTTTGGTACAGTATGCCCTGACCACCTCAGACCACGAAATTCCTATAAGATCTCCGGTTTTGGAGTTGCTCTTATCTAGTCATCTAGCAGTCTCAATCTGGCCCTTGTCAATGCTTGCCCATTCTTCCTGCTTCCAACACACCAACTTCAGGAAAAAAAAAAACTTAACTTGCTGTTGAATACATCCCACTCACTTCCAGGTGCCATTGTAATAAGATATTGTAACTGTAGCTACTGTAATAAGGGCCAATTTAACTAAGGTAACTTAGTGGGCTTAGGAGGCTCCAGGTTTCAAAAACCAAGTTTGTAGAACGTAGTTTGTTCCCTGCTTTGGTGTCATTTTGGGAAAAAACAGAGCAGAGTTGACCCTGAAAGAGAAACGAGATTCTCCCCTGCTGTGTGAGGCTGATGAAGTGTTTTATATGATTATGTAATAATCTCCATCTATCACTCTCACTCACTGTCCACTCACTGATTGTGTTTGGTTATGTTTCAGTTCCTGCAGCTCCACTCCAAATGTCCAGCTGCCTGAGCTCAACTAAGCAACACACCTCTTTGTCCTTGCAAATCTTCATCCCAGACTATATGCAAGGATTATCTCTTATTTCACCTCTCTCTGTTAATCTGCAAAACATTTATCCTTCAGGTCATTTTGCAGGTTGAGTCTCGAGGAAAATTACTGTATTTCCAGTTGTGTAAATGACGAGAACTGCTTTTCCTTTCATACGTCTGTATGGACTGCATGGAGTTTAATGCGAAATGTATTTGTTAATGTCTTTCCTCATGTGTCCACTGCTTTGTTTTTTGCTTGGTGTGCAATAAATTGCTCATAATGATAAGGATTTGAACGTGATAAAGCATACTGTATATTGTTGATATTAATAATTACACTTCTGAATAGAGAACACAACATCAGACTGTGTTTAAAGTTCAATTTGACGTGTTTGTTCTCTTTTCAGAAGTGTTTAATAATGTCTCTTATACTAGACCACTCATATTAAATGTCTCTTCCACTTCCAGTGCCAAGTGGTCCGGTCCATAATCTCTCGGCTCAACTTTACGGCTCTATGGCTGTAGTGATCAGTTGGGACCCTCCGCTGGAGCCGAACGGGAGAGTGTTCTACCAGCTAAGCCTTCAGGAGGCGGGCATAACTCACCCGTCCATCAACCGCACGGAAAACCAGACCATTACCAAGACGACCACTGATACGGTTTACCTTTTCACCAAACTCAGGAAGTACTTCCCGTATGTGCTACGAGTTACCCCGGCAACTAGTGCAGGCTCCGCCTTAGACCACACCTCCATACTGCACCTGAGAACAGATGATGATGGTAAGTTGTGTTAAATTTATTTTTCTGTCAAAACATTAATAAACTATAGAAACAATGACACATTTAATATAGAGATGTGACGTTCAGGTACGTAGCTTCACCTTATGTACTATATGTGTGTTTTAGTGCCCAGTTCAGCTCCGTTGCTGGGTGTGAGCAAGAATCTCTCCTCCACCTCCATCCTGGTGTCATGGTACACTCCTGTAGAACCGAACGGCGAGATAATCAATTACACTGTAGCTCTTCAGGGGCCACAAGGAACCAACACTACATACACACCCAACCTGCAGCTCACTCTTGAACAGCTCACCCCGTACACAGCCTACAACCTCTCCATTGCAGCGGCGACTCGCAAGGGCATGGGACCCTTGCTCATGCTGGCTCTGCACACTGATGAAGCAGGTGAGTGATAATGTCTTTTAGGATTTTCCGAATTGTGAATGGAGCTTCAATTCATTTTTTGTAGATAGTGAGCATGACGCTACACCAGTATGACTTTATAATGTGAAATAGTGGTTCCCTTACAAAAGCTACACTCGATGCTGCATGAAAATGCTATGGGGACGTCTCTTTGTTCCACCTGTTGTGAAGCATGTGTGTATCAAACACGCCAAACTTTGGCTTATATAACCTCGGTCAGGTGACGTCATCTGATGAGGTGCACCTGCAGGTTATAAATAGGTCTGAACCGGAAACATCCTCAGGTCTTTTTGTCTTCAAGGACCGCATTGTGTGTGTGTGTGTGTGTGTGTGTGTGTGTGTGTGTGTGCAAACAGTCAGTTTTTCAATACTGCGGCGGCACAGAATGTGTTTGTATTACTCACCGGCTCATGGCAGAGTTTGAGAGGAGATGTGTGCCTCCATGTGAGAGATTTCTCTCTGGCGACTATCTCCACACTTTCTCCTTCGAGTGTTTGGGGGGAGAGCACCCCATCCTCGGGCTCGAGGGAGTATGCAAGCACTGCGATCTCCTTTCTATCAAACTGCTTTGCAATTGGCTTGCGTTCTTTAAAGAGAAACCGCGAGCCGTGGCTCACTCCTGGGGATCATGTGCCGATCTGGCAGAAGCGCGTGAAATGGATTTTTTTTTCGATGGACATTGACCTCAGAGCGCCCCCAAGCACTTGAAGATTAGACGACAGTTTTCTGTTGGGTGGCCGGGGGGAGGAGCCTCAACAGCGCGCTCTCCCCTTCTTTGGCGACCTCCATGACGAGTTAATTCATTCTTGGAGTAAGTCTTACTCTTCCCGTGTCTTTGTGCCATCGACATCGATTTATTCTAAGGTCATTGGTGCAAAGGAGCGGGGTTATACGATGATGCCCCAGATTGAAGAGACGCTTGTGGGCTATCTCTCTCCTGGGAGCTCATCTTAACTGAAAAAGCCCACACTGCCCATCAAGCCTTGTAGAGTAACATCTTCATTGGTGGGGAAAGCTTTTCAGGTAGCGGGTCAGGCTGGTACTGCTCTGCACACCATGGCGGTTTTGCAGGCATACCAGGCTGACCTGCTGAGAGACCTGAGCACCGGCGGGTCCATCAATGACATGGCGTTTACGGAGCTACACTGAACCACAGATTTATCTCTCACCAAGCAGACGGCCCATGCTATTGGCCATTCTATGGCTGACATCTGTGGCCTAACCTCATGGCCATCAAGGACAAGGATCGCACTTTTCAACTGGATGCCCCCATCTCGCCTTCCAGCCTCTCTGGCAACGCCGTAAACACCGTTGACACTAGGTTTGGAAGGCGAAGCTCTACGAGCAGGCCTTTGTGAGGCCGTCAGCCACCCAGTCCCGACCAGGCCCAGTTCTCTCCAGCACCCCCTCGTAGAGATTGGGGTGGGACTCGCCTCGCTTCACAGTCCGCCTCAAAGAGGCCGGACCCGAGGAGCATCATCTCCTCTAAAAAGAAGTCCTGAGGCTTACATGCCCAGGACCGTGGGGGTATCTCCCCCCAGGGAGGGGCGCGTAAAAATTCTAATAAGGAATGAAGACTCCTTCCTGGCACCCTCAGGGGGCCGTTGTTCAATCTCCGCCACCACTGGTGTTTCTGGGAGCAGCGGTCTCCAGCGAAATGTTAGGTGTTGCCATGTTTCAGGATGCCAAACAGTTAACACCCCCCTCATCTAGCTGAAGCATCAAAACTTGTGCCCCTTTCAGAGAAGCTGGCAGCGGGGAACCTACTTTCCATTCATATGTCTCTTTAGGTACAAAGCACTGTAGAGAGAGGCTACAGGATTCATTTTGCACATCATCCTCTGCGTTTCAATGGCATGGTCTCCACTTCCATGAAACCAGAAGGGCCGCATTTGTTGACTCAGCAATTACAGACTTTGCTGGGAAAAGGGGCCATAGAACATGTTTTCCTGACAGACAGAGAGTCAGGTTATTACAGTCAGTATTTCTGAGTTCCCAAGATAGACTTGGGGGATTGCGTCCAATTTTACATCTTCGTGGGCTGAACATCAAAATGATTGTTTCTCAAATCCAACCAGAGATTTGTTTGTGACAATCGACTTGAAGGATGCATATTTTCATATAGAAATATTGCCACTACACAGGAAGTTCCTGAGGTTCGCTTTCAGGAACTTCCTTGAAGGGGCTTTGTACCCTTTCTATGTGGTTCAGACTCTGGTTTTTGACTCTGGGTCCTACTCTAGCCCAAGAGACCTGGAGAGGCCATCTTCTCGTATGGCACATTAATTGCCTCAAAATGAAGGCTCTATTTATGGCCCTGAAATACTCCCTCCCAAGGTAGCAGTTGAGAGGCTACCTTGTCCTATTGTGGGTGGACAACACTACGGTAGTCTCGGAGAAGACTTGTTGTCCAGACATGCTGTGACACACAGGGATTTCATGGGGAAATCTGGAAGAGGTGGACCTCTTTGCCTCACAGGAGAAGGCACAATGTCCCCTTTATTAACCTCCGAGTCCTCCAGCTCCCCTGGGTCTGAACGTAATGGCACATACATGGCCCAGATGGCGTCTTTATGCATTTCCTCCATTAGCCTTGTTCCAGGGAGTTCTGGTAAAGGTCCATCAACAAGGCTTGCACCTCATATTGATAGCGCCCCGTTGGCCAACCAGTGTGGTTCTCAGATCTAATATCTCTCCTCGACCATTCACCGTGGGTGATTCCAGTGAGGAGGGATCTTCTGTCTCAGGCGCAGGGGACAATATTTCATCCCCGGCCCAATCTTTGGAACCTTCACCTCTGGCCCCTGAAGGGGACCAATTAAGAGATGCTGGTCTTCCAGCTAGGGCTCCCTCCACTAGGAGAACTTATGACCTCAAAAGGAGTGTATTTGGAAGTTGGTGCATGGGAAAACATGTAGACCCAGTTCACTGCTAAATTGTTTTAGTGCTGGAGTTTCTGCAAGAAAAGTTGTCCTCGGGCTAATGCCCTAGTACTCTCAGAATGTATGTAGCTGCCATTTTGGCTTGTCATGTTCTGACTGATGGGGTTTCTGTGTGAAAGCACCCTTTAGTTGCACGTGGAACTAAACGGTGGAGGCCGCCCACTAGAGCGACAGTCCCTTCTTGAGACTTAGCTCGAAGGTTTGGTTGATACCCCTTTTGAACCACTAGAGACAGCACGTATCAGGATTCTGACTTTTAAGATGGTTTTTCTAATTGCCATTACTTCTCTAAAGAGTATTGGGCATTTGCAGGCTCTGTCGGTTTCGCCATCCTGCCTAGACTTTGCCCCTGGGTAGTCAAAGCTATACTGCATCCTCATCCGAATTATCTTCTGAAAGTTCCATTCTCAACCATGCACCCAGTTGTTCTCAAAGCCTTCTGTCCTCCACCATTTACATCTCAGGAGCAGGAAAGACTCGCGGGTCCTCGAGTCAGCATCCCAAAGTTATGTCTGAGACCTCTTTGGTGATTGTGCGCACACACTACACAACCCTGGGGGCCCAGCGTTTGTATTCTCATTCCCATAGTGTTTTTATGCAGCATTGAGTGTAGCTTTTGAAAGGGAACGTTTCGGGTTACTTTGCTGTAACCCTGTTCCCTGAAAAAACGGGAACGAGATGCTGCACCGCAGGCGTGACTGGATGTTCTTTCAGACAAAAAAAAATTGACCTGAGGACGTTTCCGGTTCATACCTATTTATAACCTGCAGGTGCACCTCATCAGATGACGTCACCTGGCCAAGGTTATATAAGTCAACATTTGGTGTGTTTGATACACACATGCTTCACAACCGGTGAAACAATGAGATCTTTCCATAGAGTTTTCAAGCAGGATTGTTCACTTTAACTTGAACACCCTTTGTACATTGTAAAGAGAAAAGCCAAACACAAAAACAAACTAACTAACAAACAAACAACATCTATCCCTAATCATCTCATTTTGGGCAGAACGATAATGTAATGCAGAGGAAATTATTAATATTGGTACAGTCTTTATTATACAGTAAGTGCTACAGTAAGTTGTAAGTTTTTTTTTATTAACATAAACTTTGGCAAGTGAACTCCCAAACAAAACTACCTATCTATTGTTAGAGATATCAGTAGCTAGCTAACATATTAAACATTTCTAAATAAAACGAGCAATAGCAAACTATGCACAAATGTACAGAAGTTATTTTATAACTACCAAGCTAACCATAAGGAAAATGACATAATTATGACTAAGCTGGCTAAGTCTTGAGAAAATCCATAATTAAAATTAGCTTAACAACTTTAAAGAAAATCCACAAATAAAACTAGCTAGCTTAGCTAACCGCTAAGACAGCACAATGTCTTAGCGGTTAGCACTGTTGCCTTGCACCTCTAGTTACGGGTTTGATTCTGCCCTCAGTTCTGCATGCATAGAGTTTACATGTTCTCCCCATGCTTGGTGGGTTTCCTCTAAGTGGTCATATTTCTGCATTTCTGGTTTCCTCCCACAGTCCAAAGACATAGAGATTAGACTAATTGCTAAAGTGTGAGTGTGTATGCCCTGCGATGGATCAACACCCCGTCCAGAGTGCACCCCGTCTCGTGCCCTAAGCCTGCATAGGCTCCAGGATAAAGTGGTATAGATGATGAGGGAGTGAGTGAGTGAGTAAATCTGCCAATAATAAGTAAATCTGCCAATAATATTAGCTGTCTTCTGTGAATATATAGAAATAAATCGACTATCATTAAATCCCAAGCTGTAATGCAAAAATAGCACTGTAGTAAGTGAAAATCACTTGAATCTTGTCCAATATAATTCCATATTTATGGTTAAACCAATCTAAATGTGAGATTAAACTTATTTTTAGACATGTTTTAAAGCACAATATTACATATTCTATTTGTAGTTTTGTAAAATATGTCTGGGAATCGGCTTAATATTCTTTAATGTTATCTATTTTTTATTATTAGACATTATTAATGATTATTAAGACAATTTCCAGACATATTTTATAAAATTATCTACAAATAGAACAATGTCTAAAATAATAGATGATATCCTTTTGAGTCGTTGGAGTAATATTGGAAATATTTGTTTATAAGAGCTTAGCTAACCTTGGACTGTGATAAGTTTTGTATCGCTGTTGAACCATGAATTTTTCATACCTTCCCAGCTCTACGGGAAAATATCCCCCATTAGTCTTACAGCATGGTTGAACTTCAGAAGACCACTGAGCCCTGAAAAGACTTTTCTGAACCATGAAAGAGACTTTTGTACGTGGCTAAGACACATTAAGATACCATCTCATGTGACTGTTTTTGATCGTAGGTCCGATGTCTCCACCACGAAACCTGAGCATCTTTAACCACTCTTCGGACTCGGTGTGGCTCCACTGGGAACCTAGTCCAGAGCCCAATGGCGTTATTCAACATTATGGTTTCAAAATAGTGGAACTGAACACCAATGCTGTTATATACCAGGTGAATGGGGGTTTATGTGCAGTTGTGTGTTGTGTATATAGCATATAGTGTATGTGCAGAAAACTAAATAATACTTACTGTATTCTCACATCTCTGTTGTTGTTTTGCTGCAGAACTCCACAGATGCTTCTACTCAGGCAGAATTGTACGGGTTCAAACCTCATAGCTCTTACGAAATGAGTGTGTCTGCGTACACGAGAGCGGGAAATGGGGACCAGTACAGTCTCCCAGTAACCTTTACTACGCGTGAGTCAGGTAAGAATCAGAGGGGAGAAAGAAACATTAATTGCTGTTGGTCTAATCAAAATGCATGATTATAAATGATTATTCATTGATTTATTTAAAGATGACTTAATGAAACATAAGCCATGATTATGTTTATATGCCATGTATTATAGTTGTGTCTATGCTAGGGTACCGAAACCCATGCCAGTATGGCGCCAGTACCTATATAACCGGTACAGTATGTACTAGGACCGAATCAGAACGCAGATCTCTGTGCCTTCAGTTCCACTTAAATGCAGGAACGATCAATTGAATTATTTGTCCTCTGGTTCTCTGAAGTGGACGTAAGAAGCATCATCATCCTCACCGCATGTGAAAGTTAATTTCCAGACTGAGAAAATGCACGTGAAGGTCAGGAAAGATGTATTTTGGAATTTTGTAATATGGTCATATTTCTGCAAAAGGATGGCTAAAATTTAAAGCTGGTTTGTAGCGTACCAGTGCTGTTCCTGGTGTTAAAGTACTTTAGTTGGATCAGGTAATATGTAAATTTGTTGTTTTGTATTTACTTATATTTGTGTATACTTTAAAATTTTAATATATTGTTGTAGTTTTTTTCAAAAATGTTTTTTTTTTTTTTTGCTTTTTATTCATCATTGTAGTAGTTTATGTTCGTTTATGTCACGAAGTGGGGTGCGAGGCATAGATGCAGAGATCCAAGTTGTTTTAAAGGAACGATGTTTCTTTATTAACAAAACCAGGGAAATTACACAAATATACTTTAATTATAAAACAAACCAAAACACGAATAACGAGCACGGGAAACACGAACTAAACTTACATACATATACAAGGTTAAATCAACAGATGCAAGACAACTAACTAAACTCAAAACACTCTATTTATAAAGAAAGTAATGATCAACTCGGTTCAGGTGAGCGCCCACGTCACCTGACCGAGGTGCAAACTGGGAAATGAAGTAAAACGAAACAAAACTACAACACAAAGTCACAGGGTGCTTTGGCGCCCTCTAGTGGTTATCCCTGACAATTTATCTTGTTTAGCATTTGGTCTGAGTTGTTTTAGTTACTTCACCCTTGTTAGTTGTTTGTTGTTATTTTTCTTTTGCATTATTTATTGTTTGCTTCATTGTTTATCATGTGTACTTTTTGTTTGCTTGTAGTCTTCATTTGTTACTTCTACCTTGATGTTTACCCTTTGGCATGAGTAATGTTTATGTTGTTTATTATTGTGCATGAGTCTTTTATTTTTTTTACTTTGTTTTTTTTGCCTTGTTTATCATTTAGCATGGGTTATTTTACTTATGTGGTGTTTATTGTTTGGTCGTTTGTGTTATGTTTGATCGTTTTTTTTTTTTGTCTCTTTAATATGGATCATTTTTGTTTTTTTGTTTGCCTTATTGGTAATTTGGTGCGAGTAAGTTTTGTTACTCTTGTCTAACACCATTTGGTTTATCATATTGTTTATTGTTCATATTGGTTTATCATAATGTTGTACAGTAAATGTTTTGCTAAAAAAATGTAACAGGTACTGTACATTATATAATGTTTTATAATAATATAAAGCTAGTACTGGAGATAGCTTTGGCAGAGAAAATGTGGTTAAATACTAAAATTATTCCAAGATACCAAAAAAACAAAAAAACAAGTCAAGAACATATCTTTCAACAAAAACAGTGTTTGTTGTTTTTTTTTTCTTCTTTTTTTCCACCCTTCTGTATAAAAAATAAACTGTTAAACATCCATATGTTCCACAACTGGTGCTTATTGTAGAATCTTAATTGTAGAGATTAAACCTGGTTTAATCGATTAAAATGACATTTTTTAATTAAAATTAAAATGTAACCTTTTCATTTTTGCCTTGTATTAACTAATTATAATGTATTGCTATATACACATACAAATTGATATTATCAGCTTGCAAATGTTGTGTGTGTGTTGCAGTGTCTGAGGCGGTTGGAAATCTGTCCTGTTCGGGCCTGGACTGGGATTCAGTGTATATGGAATGGGAGCCTCCAGCGAACCCCAATGGAGAGATCTTGTTTTACTACATAGTCTCAGCACATCACAGAGAGAAGGCAGTACCGCTAATGCTCGCACGCAAACTCGCATACACTTTCAGTGGACTGCTTCCCGACACGCTTTATGACATCTCTGTGGCTGCTGTTAACTCAGAGGGCCCAGGAATCGAGGCCAACTGTACTGCGAGCACGCTGCCAGAATCAGGTACTACACAGCACTAGTCTGAGTTCTAACAGTGCACCGGGGAAACCTGTCTGTAATGTCTGCATTTAGACTTTATTTTACATTCCCTGCCTGGCCTATTCAGACTATTGTATTCCCTATATGGTGTTTATTTCATTTATTTCTGGGTGAAATACTCATTCGTCATGAATTGCACATAAAGCAGTTCCTTTAAAGCGCATGCACCTAGAAATCAGAAGACACGTACACAAACACGTACTATGTATATGGAAGCAGGATCTTCTGGACCTCTGTATATAATTAAATTCATGCCTATGCAAGTGTTTTCCCCATATGAGCAGGAGCCAATCCTAATGAATTAATTAACAAAACATGACAAGGCACAATGTTTGCACTTCCTCTCACTAAAACTATGGGTACTGTAGCAAAAAAGTCAATAAAGTTCCAGGTTATTAATAAAATGGACTTAATAAACAGGTGAAATGTTTCATCTGCAGAAATACCAGTGTTGTGCAACCTTATGAAATATATGAAATAAAATATACTTGCCCGCTTTATCCTGTAAACAGCCTAGAGCCTATCCCAGGAGACTTAGGGCATGAGGCGGGGTACACGCTGAACGGGGTGCCAATCCTTAACAGGACACACACTCATACACTCATTCACACACTACGGGCAATTTGAGAATGCCAATTAGCCTAATATGCATGGCTTAGAATAGTTGGAGGAAACCCACCAAGCACGGGGAGAAATTGCAAACTCCACACATGCACACAGACACGAGGTAGGAATTGAATAGATCCTGGAGATACGAAGCAACAGTGCTAACCACTAAGCCACCAAGCCGCTTATAAAATGTATTATTATGGCAATACTTTATTAATGACCGTATACACAGATTATCCTCAACGTTGAAATCCCCTTGTGCCACTCTGGCCCCTTCTGGTGGTGCGCTGTGGTGTCTGGCACCATGACATTGGCAGTGGATCCTTTGGGTGCTGCGGGTTGAGGGGTGGGGTCTCCATGGATCAGACTTGTTTGGCTGGTGTATCCTCAAGCAGATTGGGATCTGGGGAATTTTTGAGGCCAGTTCGGTGGTCCTGAGTTCTTTGCCTTCCAGGCTCTGTTGTCAGCAGGCTGAGGTGCACTGGGTGTTGTAATCTGTGTTGCGCTGGCTTTTCTGTGGCATGAAATCGAACAGGCTGGCCTTTGGTTCCCGCGAGCATGGGTGAGCCTTGGATGCCAACGAACCTGTCACCAATTTACTGACGTATCAATGATAAACAGTGTTATTTAATTCACCTGGTAGGACTGGTGTTGTATGGTGAAATGTGTGATTTTTTGGTAATGAAAACAAAAAAACACCCCGTTGTTATTGTCAAAAGTTTTAGTCTTTTTAGCTGTTGTTTTCTCTGCGATTTTAGTATTACAAGGAAATCATATATATATGATATATATATATATATATATATATATATATAAATGCCATAAGTTTATACTGAATTATACTGAATACCTGGACTTCTGCATTCTCTTTTTGCCAGATGTAATACATTGCTGTGCAGGGTAATGCAAATGAAAAGGCAGAGCATTGTGCAGGTTCTGTTAGAATTATGCCTCAAATCATGCTGGAAATGCAGTTGCAAGTAGTTTGACTAACATTTTCAAACATCATTTGAATTAGAATAAGGTCCAGAAAATTCTGAGGGAAATATGCTGCCGATCACTTTACAAAAACAAAAGGATAAGAAAAAACCTGCCATACAATACAAATGTGATTTTGAGGAAATTGAATCTTCGGATACAGTATATGAAAATATGAAAATATATTGGATGAATATTTTTGGTTGTGATCACGTTTCCGGATATTTCACTTAATTTAGCTAAAATAAACTTTTTTATTTTTATTAGAGAATAATAATAAATGAATAATAATAATAATAATAATAATAATAATAATAATAATAATAATAATTTTGCAAAAAGACCAATACAACCAAAAGATTGACTTTTTTTTTTTTCCCCTTAACACATATCTGACCCAGTAAACGTCTTTCTTTTTCAGTTCCTGGTCCCCCGCAGTCGCTGTCCGTGGTGAATATCAGTTCGGATGCCGTGACTCTCAGCTGGCTCCGTCCTGCCCGGGTCCCTGGGCTCTTAAAAGGTTACAGGGTGGAGAAACAGCTTCTGACTCTGGTGTGTGAACTATACGATGATGCCTCCTGTGTGGAGAGTGAAGTTGTTCTGTCAGTAAATGTGACGGGAAATGAAACAAGTGAGACTACGGTAACGCTGCAGCCCCTGCTTAAATACAGACGCTATCGCGTCAGAGTGGTGGCATGGACCAACGCCGGAGGTGGAGAACCCACAGAATGGGTGCACATTCACACACTCGCAGGAAGTATGACTAATACACATCTATGCATATATATATACACATACACTAGGGGTGTTAGAAGGAAGTCTGCTGCTCAGAATTGGCCACCTTACTTTTTTTTACAGCTTCAAATGATCTGAAAGTTTAAGAATACACTGTCAGTCACTAGATCCATCTGGTAGTTAGATCTGTCTGTTGTTATATGCTACAAAGCCATTGGAAAGGCATACTATTTACAGACACAGAGATATCTAGGAGAATCTTTAGCAAGGCGTACGTACCTCAACCATATGGTAGAGATGGCTTTTAAAAAAAAGTTTTTAAAAATTGTGTTTAATCAATACTGCCAATTATAGTGTATATTTGGAGGTATAGTGCACTAGGTTGCTTTTACAAAGTCATTATGTTTTACCCTATGTAGTGAGCATATGTAGTGAAAAAGAAACTAGAGGACACAAAGGGAATTAGAAGGTGTGTCCAAACTTTTGACGGGTAGTCATTATACAGTACACTATCACTGGTCATTATACATCTATTAATAGCCAACTTTATTAAAACACAAGGTATTTAGATCATTATATTAAATTTGATTGAATTTTGTGTATAACACTTTGACGCCCTCTCTCTCTCTCTCTCTCTCTCTCTCTCTCAGACCCTGATGCCCCAGCAACTTCTGTCTCAGCAGTTCCTTTAATCTCTGAGATGAAAATCACATGGAAGGAGCCGACAATCATCTCGGGCCCCACCTCCTACCTTATTGACGTGACTGCTGTGAGTTGGAATGATGAACAGGATTTATATAAAACACATTATAATATTTAATCCTGCCTTTCATGTTCTCTTGTTCTTTCAGTTGGACGGTTCCGATCGTAATGTGACAGTAGTGAGGAACGTGGGAGAAATCTTAATGGTGGTCATTGGGAACTTGACTGCGTACACTTATTACTCAGTTACCGTCACTGCCTTTACTGGAGACAGGGCTGACGCCCGCCGGGACGGCATGGCATCTGAGCCCATCATCGTCAGGACCCTAGAGGGCGGTGAGAAAGAAAGTTTGTGTTTTATGTACGTTTGAGGACGCTTGGAAATGTGTAATGGCATCAGTCTGAAGATTAGCAAGTTTTTGCGTTGGATCCGGTGTAAGAGGGTCTGATTTACTGGTTCTGAACCACACATACCGCTAGAGAGTAAGGGTTATGTTACACTGGTGCATATTTCTACTGCAATCCTGTGAACAATTGCACCTGCACTATTAGGTGGTCATGTACTGTACTGCGTGTCGTCTTCATATTTAACTGATTTGATCTAAAGCAACTTAATTGTGAGATAATTCTTGTCTTTTTCCCTGTCAGAGCCAAAGGACCCACCCAAAAACGTGACCCTGACGGTCGTGCCAGAGGAAGTGACCCGTGTGTATGTAACGTTCTTACCGCCAGACGAGCCTAACGGCAACATCAGCGCTTATCGTGTTTATGTTTTCCGCGATGGACAATTGGACTTCGAGATCAACAGATTGTCTGTGGTCAGTAACCCGAACAAGTCCATGACGGCTCTTATACAGGGTCTTAAAGGAGGATTCAACTACAGCATACAGGTCAGCTTTTTTTTTTTTTTTGCTTTATATTCCGGTTTTTGCTCCTGGTTGGTATTCTTTTTCTAAACCATTATCACACAAATCACAGATTTATGTTACTGTAATGATGTACTCCTTGTTCCTATAGTAACAACAAGGGGTTTCATAGTAGAACATTGCAAGATGTGTAAATTTCTGCAAGGGGCGGGATTTGCATGGAAGGAGTCTCCAGTGTCAGACAAGCAGCAATTTATAAAAAAAAAATTCTTATTAACTCCAAGACAGTGTGAGGTGAAGGCACATCTGTTTATACAGTAGCTCTTATTATGTGAGTGACATCAGTTGTTATTGCTGTTCCATACAAAATAATCTGTGAGGGGTGTTCATTTCAACCTGGGACTTGTGATTCAATTTCTGGAGAATGAAGGCGTAAGACATTTACAAATGGTGAAACGTCTCATAACAACCAAAAGTCTCAGGTTGACTTGTTTGACTTGTAGCTATAAACTACAGTGTCTTATTCTGCAGTCTTTAGAAAGAAATGTTAGTGTCAGCTAATTGCTCTGGCATGAAATACTGTGCCGTTCTCTTTCTATACATACTGTATAATATATTCTATTCAACTGTAAAGTTAAAGATATTGAAGATATTGTGAAATAATTACTTGTAGGAACATTAGATGAGTAATAGAACACATCAAGATGTTTTTTGGAATTTTTGTCCAGCTGTTTGTCTGTTTGTTTGTGCGCGCATCACGTCAAAACTAATGAATACAATTGAATGGGGTTTTCACAGGTGTACTTGGCCAAGCTTGAGGTGACATATAGGCTTCGTATCATCGCAATCGACCCCCGAGAAGAAAATATATGCTGTTTTGAAATTGAAATAAGAAACACTCTTGTATCATAAAAAAATAAAAAATAATCGATCTTCATTAGTTCATCTCAAAATCCAACAGATGGCGCTGGACATTTTTTAAATACGCACTAATGAGGTGTGCAGTTGAAATCTACTCTGCTTCATGAACGCAATCTTATACCTTCATTCCGCGCACTTCAAAATAACCTGTTCGAAATTTTTATTCATTCCAAAATCCAAGACATGGCGTTGGACATTTTTTTAAATGCGCTTATGAGTGTGCAATTAAATTCCACGCGAACGAAGTCTCGTATGAAATATAATAAAAACATCTCGCCCATCTGATGCGTTAAACACACCTGAGGGATGTGTTTGATTTACAGATAGCTGCGGTGAATGGAGCAGGACTCGGACCCAGGTCAGAAGTTAAACTCAGCATGCCAATACAAGGTACTGAACGTTCATCAAAATGTTTGCCGTCTTGCATTTTTACAGTTACAGTCAGCCTTTCTAAGTTCCATCTGGAAGTTGAGTCCTGTCAACTGGACGACTTCTTAGTTCAGTGGAAATGTTTCGCTACTCATCCAAGTAGCTTCTTCAGTCTGAGCTACATTAAGTTGAAAAGTTCCTCGTATTTAATTGGTCAAGGGGAGAAGGTGCGAATGGGAGGGAGGGTCGTTAGAGAGTAGAGGAGAGAGCGAGCTGTTAGGAAGACAATACAGAGATTACAGAGAGTCGTAACTGTGGAACCACCAGAATGAGTAAGGGGAGTCCATAAGTGTGGCTTTCTTTGAGGACTTAAATACGAGGAACTTTCCAACTTACGTTAGACTGAAGAAGCTGCTTGGATCAGTAGCGAAAAGTTTCTATTGAACTAAGAAGAAATCCAGTTGATATGACTCAACTTTCAGATAACCTCAGCTAGATGATTGAGAATCTCCACCGCCTTTTAAGTTCTACTTTAAAACACTGCGTTAGGGGGAGTGTATTTCAGTGGTTACTTTCAGGGTTCGTGCCCAGGTTCCTGTCCCAGCCAATGCTCCACACCAAGTCCCAAGCTTTGAAGGAAATAGGAAGTTTGCATCAGCAGTAGCATCTGATGTAAAATCATCCAGCTGTGTGGGACTGGATGGCCTGCTCTGGTGAACTGTACCAGAGGCAACAACAACAACAACAACAACAACAACTACACAACTTTGGATTCATGTGTATGTTGATGAATGGGAACCAGTTGTAAATTTCCAAATGCACATCACAGTGTTCATGGCACAGCTGATATACAGTTATATGCAAAAATATTGAGGCCCCTTGAATCCTTTATATTTTGCTTCCAAACAGACAGACGTTCTTGTATTTTTACTGTAGTCTTGAGCAATAGTTCTCCAGGCTTCCTTAAGGACTCCCATTTTTGCCTCTCACTTCTAGTCCAGTCCCTGTACCTTTGTTCAGAGGGATGCCGTGACCTATGAATCATTGATGCATGAAAATCCCATCTAACTTGAGTCATAAACCAGGGAGAAGCAGGTGCACATGATGACAGATGATTAGCATACTGGTTAATGCTGAATGCTGAGTGACTGGAACAGACGAGGTTACTGCTGAGGTTTCTATTTGTCTTTGAGCTTTATCAAAGCAACTGTAGAGATATACAGAGATATTCAACGACCACTGACAACAGGTATATTGGGTTTGAACGACATGACTGCCTCCTCTGTTATTAAGTGATTTACACTTCTGCCTGAGTTATTTATAATACACAAAGTCATGGCTTAAAAATCTTAACTTGTCTTAGCGCTGTGGCAAACATCACACAACAATGCTGTCAAAGCAGAGAAGGGGGTTTTATTCCGTTTTTTTTTTTTTTTAAAAGCCAGGACTAAAATAAACTGAACAAAACCCTCTTCTCTATATTGTATTGTATTTCAGCCCCACCAGTGCCCTCTAAGAGACCCACGGCTGCCCTGAACAGTGGAGGCGCCGTCATGGCAACACACCAAACCATCACTATCGAGATGCCTTTGTGTTTCTTCTCAGATGACAACGGTCCTATTGAAAGAATCCAGGTCATCGTCTCTGAGCCAGCCGGTACGTTCGTAACACCAGTGTAAAAATATGCACAGAAAGACAGAAAGACAGAAAGCCTCTTTTGTGCCTGGGCTGGAATGAAAAGAGCTGCTTTTGAAACACACTTGAGTTGTTCGATTCATTAGTATAAGTCATTCTTGATATTCAGCTATTTGTAGTCTCAAGATTAGTTGAGAATATCTTTTAGATCATTTAAGGGAAAAAAAAAAATTTGCCATCGAATTTCTCCTCATTTTTGAATGGGTTTTAAGTACAGGGTGGGCCATTTATATGGATCCACCTTAATAAAATGGGAATGGCTGGTGATATTAACGTCCTGTTTGTGGCACATTAGTATATGTGAGGGGGCAAACTTTTCAAGATGGGTGGTGACCATGGTGGCCATTTGGAAGTCGGCCATCTTGGATCCAACTTTTGTTTTTTCAACAGGAAGAGGGTCATGTGACACATCAAACTTATTGGGAATTTCACAAGAAAAACAATGGTGTGCTTGGTTTTAACGTAACTTTATTCTTTCATGAGTTATTTACAAGTTTCTCTTTGTTCACAGCCGTTGACATGTCGACGAGGTTAACACGTGATGAGCGGATCGAAATTGCGTTGATATCTGGTGAACGCAGTAACCGGGTCATTGCAGCAGATTTCAATGCAAGACATCCTACGAGACGACCCATCTCCCATGCTACAGTTAGCAAACTGCCTGCTAAGTTTCGTGAAACTGGTTCAGTGTTGGATTTGCCAAAATGAGGACGCATGAAAACTGTCACTAATGAACAAACATCAGTGGCTGTCCTAGCTTCATTCAGCAAGAGCCCACAGCGTAGCACTCGCCGCATGTCACTGGAGAGTGGCATTAGTCGAACATCCCTTTGGCGGATATTAGCTACTCACAAATGGCACCCTTACAAACTCCAGCTACTGCAGCATCTCAACGAGGATGACCCAGATCGGCGCACACAATTTGCGGAATGGGAAAAACAAAAATTGGAACAGGACCCTCAGTTCACGCAGAAGATTTTGTTCAGTGATGAGGCAAACTTTTATGCGAATGGTGAAGTTAACAAACAAAACCACCGCTATTGGTCTGACACTAACCCACATTGGATAGATCCCTCCAAGACTGTTGGAACAGAAAAAGTGATGGTATGGTGTGGTATATGGGGTACAAAGATAGTGGGGCCATTCCTCATCAATGGAAACCTCAAGGCCACTGGATATTTGAAATTGCTACATGATGATGTGTTTCCCTCTTTATGCACTGAAGCTGGCACGTTCCCTGAGTTTTTCCAGCAAGATGGTGCACCACCACATTATGGGTGTCAGGTCTGAGCATTCCTAGATAAACAGTTTCCTGAAAAGTGGATTGGTCGTCGTGGGCCCCAAGGTCTCCCGATCTGACCCCCTTAGACTTTTATCTTTGGGGTCATCTGAAGGCAATTGTCTATGGTGTGAAGATACGAGATGTGCAGCACCTGAAACTACGGATACTGGAAGCCTGTGCTGGCATTTCTCCTGCGGTGTTGCTATCAGTGTGTGAAGAGGGGGAGAAGAGGGTTGCATTGACAATCCATCACAATGGGCAGCACATTGAACACATTTTATAAGTGGTCAGAAACTTGTAAATAACTCATGAAAGAATAAAGTTACATTAACACCAAGCACACCATTGTTTTTCTTGTGAAATTCCCAATAAGTTTGATGTGTCACATGACCCTCTTCCTACTGAAAAAACAAAAGTTGGATCCAAGATGGCCGACTTCCAAATGGCCACCATGGTCACCACCCATCTTGAAAAGTTTGCCCCCTCACATATACTAATGTGCCACAAACAGGACGTTAATATCACCAACCATTCCCATTTTATTAAGGTGGATCCATATAAATGGCCCACCCTGTATATTTTGCGCTGGAAAATACGACTGGAGTCTTTTTTTTTTTTTTTTTTAAACTTGCTGTATATGTTTTAATTTGATTGTTCTGTCTGTGTGTCTTTGTGTCCAGTGATGGACTACAGTAACGTGTCAAACTGGAAGAGTGTGTTCCTCCAGCCTACTGCCCCGTACGTGACGGATGACGGCTTTCCAAATCCGGAGTGCTCTGATGATACGACTCGCAAGAGCGTACCTGCCAGGACGTACGTGATAGGAGCAGAGAAAGGATGTTTCTCTGACGAGGCACAGATCCTCTGTAACGGGCCTCTCAAACCCAAAACATACTATGTGTAAGATACCGAATGTGTGCGTCCTCACCGCAAAAGTAATATTGCGTAGCTGTGGTTAAGTTTCAGTGTCTTATTAAGACGTTGTACTTGTTTTGCAGATTTAAATTCCGTGCAACGAATAGCATCGGGCAGTACACAGACTCGGAGTACTCGGAGAGGGTCAGAACTGCAGGTACAGCTTTCAGAAGTTCATCATGACGAGAAATAAAGAGAGCGTTCTATGGTTCTCATCATTCTGGCATATTGTTTCCTTTTATCGTTACAGATGACAGTCTTTTGACTCGGGATGAGCAGATCATACTTGGAGTGCTTCTGTCTTTTTTCCTGGCGTTGTTCCTGATTTTGATCATATATGCGTCTGTGCGGTAAGCCGCTATAGCTAAGACATTTGAATGGCGCTTAATAAGTAAAGGTATTTTGCTAATGCAGTACATTTACGGCTAGATCTGTTAATTGCTTAGCTATTTTAGATTTTTCTTTACGGCTAATACACAGCCAATCCTGTGAAGAATGGGTACTGTATGTCTGTGCCGATTCAGTCCAACGTGGATGACGTTGAGGATCCGCAATCATCTTCCCATTTTCACGGAAGTCGTCTTAAAAAATGTTAACAGCGCCCCTTGCAGTCCTGCAGCCCTCACCTATTACAGACAATATGATATTATAAAAGCTTGTTTACTTGCAAATATAGTTTTGTCTTTGCATGGCCCTTAAACATTACACACTAAGGTCTTTCATCAGTGCTACAGTACTACAGGAGATGTGTTTACTTAAGAACCGTAATACCCTGAGGAAGCCGATGAGCTTTCTAAAGTCCGTAAAGCCTCAGATGCCTAATATTCCACAGGAATCATTGTTATTGCCTTTACATTTAAAATGGATCATTTTGTCTAACCGCAGTATCCATCAGAGGCAGAAGGAGGGTGGCACTTATTCTCCGCGAGAAGCAGAGATTATTGAGACCAAGCTGAAACTGGATCAGCTGATAGCGATGGCCGACATGGAGCTAAAAGAAGAGAAAATCCAGCGGTAAACCATCTGAAATCTTAACAAGATAATAATAGCTAGACTAACTAATATAGTGTCATCGTTTTATATAAGTAATATGGTGTTTTTGCTCATGGTCACTTGGGGATCTCCTGCTGAATACACCAAATTCAGGGGACAGCGTTAGGTGTTAAGTTTCGAGTTAGGTTATGAGTTAGGGGCTAATAGGGGTTAGGATTAGGCTAGACATTAGGATTAGGGGTTAGCCTTAGGAGTTAGGACTAGGTTCAGATTAGGCATTAGGATTAGGGGTTATAGTGGGAGTTCGGTTAGGATTGAGGGTTAGGGGTTACAGTCATGGGTTAGGACTTGGTTACACAATAGGGTTAGGTGTTAAATTAGGGTTGGGGTTAGTGGTTAGGGGTGATGGGTTAGGCTAGGAGTTACAGTTAGGAGTTAAGGTTATGTTAGGGGTTAGAGTAAGAGGTTGAGAGTTGGATTAGGGGTTATGTTTAGTGGTTTAAATTAGAGTTAGGTTGAAGCGGTGACATTTTATTTGAACTGATGTCAGTAAACCATGTTTTTACATATCGTTATTCACTGCTTACTGCCTGACATCCTTGACTGAGAGGCAGCTTTGAGCCTGAAGGACTCTATAAGCACTGAGTTTCAGGAGTGTGAGTCAGCCGGTGCTGTAATGAAGTGTGTATTATATGTTAAATCACCTACCTAGCAGATGCAACCACCATAATATTCAAAAATATATTGTCTCTATTTTAACAAGCATGTTTTTGTTTTTAATGTAACTCATCAGTGGCTTCATGACGAAGCTTGATTGTTGCTTCCTGATCCGACTAACACACATTTTCCCTGATTTGGTATTTCACTCACTCCCCCTTTTTTCTCAGGTACTCCTCCTTTTTCTTTAGGAGGAAGGAGATATTTGTCATCCAGTAAGTGGCTTCAGTAGCGCAGTCGTGTCTGCAGATGCATGCCTTGCTCTCCTCGTCTTCATGATTTGGTTGTGTTTTATTCGTGCATGTGAATCTGCATTACTGTAGCTGGGTGCGCTGTGCATTGTGTGTGTGTTGGAGTGCTTTCAGTACGCTGTGCATTAGAAATCCGAATAGACAATGATGTTCATTTAAAAATGAAAGGCCACGTTCGCACTCCAGGAACAAAAAGCTCCATAGTGACCAATTGTTATTTTATCTCATCCTTTTCCCCTCCCCATCCATTATCTACTATATACCTATTATCCTGTGTAGGGTTGTAGAGGCCTGGAGGTCATCCTAGGGAACTTATGGCACAAGGCCAGGGACACCCTGGATGATGCCAACTCACTGCATGGCACAGGCACACACTCATACAGTCATATACTGTGGGCAATTTGGAAACACGTACCTCGAGGAAACCCACAGAGCACATGGAGAACATCCAAACTCCAAACGCACAGGCTGGAGGCAAGATTTGAACCCCCAACCCTGTGTAATATTTGAACTTACACATCTGATATGGAAATTATTTAGAAAAAGTGTTCATTTTCCAGTAGTAAGAAAAGATACATATACAGTATATAGCTATTTTGATATTTGCAAAGTGCCAGCTGATCACTAGTGATGTACAGTAGGAATCCTTTAAAAGCTATAACTGATTAAAAAGGAGGACTGAATAAAAAAAGTCATTGAAAGTATAGCTTTGAATATTTGAATAAAGAAATAATTATATGTTTAAACTTAAACTTTGAAAGTTTAAAGTTGCAGTGAGAATGTAGCGATGGAGATTTTACACCAACATTTCACAGAAATCAGCAAACCTTTCTTTCTTTCTTTCTTTCTTTCTTTCTTTCTTTCTTTAATAAAAGGGGCGTTCAAGTCAAACCGGGACCTGTGATAACATTTCTTGTGAACGGCATAAAACCAATTGGCATGTAAAGAAGACTTCGGGTTGACTTGAACACCTCTTGTATTTCTTATTGGCATTACAGTTTTCTATAATATTTTCTGTTAACATTGCAGGCTGCTCAGTTATAGGAAATCTCTCAAGTAAGTGATACATAGAGTAGTTTGAATTTTGTTCTTTTACTTGTTTTCAGTAGAATATATAAATTATTATGGAAATTTAAAATTTTTATTTATTTATTTTTTTTTTTCTGTTTAAATCTCACTTCATCTCCACACTACAGTTTCTATATTTTTCTATATTTGTACAGAAAAATCTTTCTTCCCCCCTCTGTATATGTACAGCTAGGTTTTTCGAATATTGTAATTTCAAAAAAAATCTTTATATTTTGTTTTATCTTCTATAGATATATTTTTGCTTAGCTAAAGTTTATTCCATATTTATTTCCTATTAATAATCTCTTTGAAGGTCATGGGAGGTCGTTTAAGAATTTCACTGCATATTGTACTGTGTGATACTATGACTGTGTGACAAATAAAATTTGAATTTGTATGACGTAAAATCCTGAGGCTGATACTCGTATCTGATACTCATTTCCCTTTTGTTCGATTGCAGGCCGATCAGTAAGAAGGCTTTCATTCAGCACGTGGAGGATCTGTGTGCCAATGACAACGCCAAGTTTCATGAGGAATTTGCTGTAAATTCTGTTCTGTGCTATAAATATAGATGTATCTGTGTGAGAGCATGTGAGAGAGAGAGAGAGAGAGAGATGTTGCAATGCTTGCACGCTACATTCCATGACTTATTAATGATAGCTGATTGTCGGTGTTGTAGGAACTGCCGAAGCTTCTGCATGACCTGGCGACGTCGGACGCAGACCTGCCGTGGAACCGCTCCAAAAACCGCTTCACAAACATTAAACCCTGTATGATCTACTCACACACAGCCTGATCTGTCTTTTTTTTTTATTTTTACCATAAGCATTAAGGAGTCTAAGTTTACTCTTTGGTGTGTTTGTTTGTTTGTTTGTTTGTTTTTAGATAACAATAATCGAGTGAAGCTGCTGTCTGAGCCGGGGATCCCGGGGTCTGACTACATCAATGCTAGTTTTGTGTCTGTAAGACTCCAAAATTTTCACACCATGCTACTTATTTCTCTTTCTATGCGGTTTTTTTTTTTTTTTTTTTTAGTAGACATAATTCTTTGGGATTTTCCTAGCAGTCCACTCAAGGTTACTTGATTGCAGTTGCAATCAGTTGCAATCACATCTAGAGCATATGACCAGGATCAAGCAACAACAACAACAACAAAAAGTTTCCGATCTCCTTAGAAGAGAGAAACAGAGCTGGTAAATGTACAGGTGAAACTCAAAAAATGAATAGAATTCATTTTAAAGTTAATTTATTTCGGTAATGCAACTTAAAAGGTGAAATTAATATATGAGATAGACGCATTACATGCCATGAAGGATAGTTCAAGCTGTGATTTGTCAAAACTGAGATACATCTCATGAAAACCCCAAATTCACAATCTCAAAAAATTTGAATATTGTGAAAAGGTTCAATATTCTAGGCTCAAAGTGTCCCACTCTAATCAGCTAATTAAGCCATAACACCTGCAAAGGGGTCCTGAGCCTTTAAATGGTCTCTCAAGCTGGTTCAGTTGGAAGCACAATCATGGGAAAGACTGCTGATCTTGCAGAAAACCATCATTGACATTCTCCATAAGGAGGGAAAGCCTCAAGAGGTCATTGCAAAAGAAGTTGGATGTTTCCAAAGTGCTGTATCAAAGCACATTAATAGAAATTATGTGGAAGGGAAAAGTCTGGAAGAAAAGGTGCACAAGCAGCGGGGACGACCGCAGCCTGCAGAGGATTGTCAGAAAAAGGCCATTCAAAAGTGTTGTGGAGTTTCATCACAAGGAGTGAACTGAGGCTGGAGTCAGTGCATCAAGAGCCACCACACACACACACACACACACAGATGGATCCTGGACATGGGCTTCAAATGTCGTATTCCTCTTGTCAAGAACTGGTCTGTTGCTCAGAGGTCCAGATTCCTCTTTTCTGATGAGAGCAACTTATGCATCACATTTGGAAACCAAGGACCCAAAGTCTGGAGGTAGAATGGAGAGGCATGTACTGCAGGATGCTTGAAGTCCAGTACAGGCTGTGTTGATTTGGGGAGCCATGTCATCTGCTGGTGTTGGTCCACTGTGCTTCATGAAGTCCAGGGTCAACGCAGCCATCTACCAGGAGATTTTGGAGGACTTCATGCACCTGCCCACTCTGTCAAAAGCACCAAAACCTGGTTCAGTGACCGTGTGATTACTGTGCTTGATTGGCCAGCAAACTCGCCCGACCTGAACCCTATAGAGAATCTGTAGAGCATTGCCAAGAGAAAGATGAGAGACATGAGACTGAACAATGCAGAAGAGCTTTAGGCTGCTATTGAAGCATCCTGGTCTTCCATAACACCTCAGCAGTGCCACAGGCTGATAGCTTCCATGCCACGCCACATTGAGGCAGTAATTGCTGCAAAAGGAGCCCAAAACAAGTACTGAATACAGATGCATACTTATACGTAATCTTATAGTTTTGATATTGTCCTATGTACAATCCTTGTTTTATTGATTACATTGTAATTTTCTGAGATTGTGGATTTGGAGTTTTCATGAGCTGTACGCCATAATCATCTCGATTATGACAAATCACGGCTTGAACTATCTTGCTTTGCATGTACTGTCAGGGGGAGCGACAGTGTGGGAAAACAAGCCCGCGTGGTGAAGAGCATGACAGCGCGGGAACGGAAATGTCAAGAGAAGGAAGAGGGCTTTGAACAGAGCGAGAGTGCTCAGACCGTGACATGTAATGAGTCTATCTGATACTGTATATTAGTTTCACCTTTTAAGTTGCATTACTGAAATAAATGAACTTTTGCACGATATTCAAATTTTTCTAATTTCACTTGTATAGTAAGATAATTAAGGAAGAAGTTGGAGCTTCATGGTTTTCTCACAGTCTTCACTTCTTCTGTGCAAAAGTCTTGAGCAACCCCCCACGTCTTCATGTGAAATTAAATGATGTAAATTAAATGAAAAAAAAAAAACAGGCTGCAAAGTACCTACAGCTTTCAGATTAGAAGTTAGGCGTTTTTTATGCTTGAATGATTCATACAGTAGTGTGGCTTAACAAACAGAAAGCATACCTCTGAAACTGCTCGGGTACAGGGACTGGACTGAAAACATCCTTCAGGAAGCCTGGAGAATTATTCCTCAAGACTACATTCAAACACAATTAAGTCCAGGGGTCAAAACTTTTGTACAGTACTATACATAATGAACTGTAGAAACCAAAATGCAGTGAGCATATATAGTGAAAAAAATCCTAGATTTCTTGCACGCTTAAATATAAACAAAATGAAATAATTTGTGGGTAAATAATATGTAACAATAATAATGATAATTGAAGATGGTGTAGAAAAACCACATGGAGGTTTTCTTTCTGTCCATACAAAACAAATGCATATTTTACATGTTAGATTATACTGTAAATCCATTATGTCTTCTTTAATTCATTAATATTCATGATTAATATTCCTCGCACTTCTCTCTGCAGGGTTATCTGTGCCCTAACGAGTTTATAGCCACTCAGGGACCTCTACCTGGGACCGTCGCTGATTTCTGGAGAATGATTTGGGAAACCAGGACTAAAACCATAGCCATGCTCACGCAGTGTTTCGAGAAGGGTCGGGTACGAGGACTAACCATTCATTCCTTTGTTCATATATACAGTGGAACCTTGGATTCCAAATCAAATCTTCCCATAAGAAATAATGAAAACTCAAATAATTTGTTCCACAGCCCCAAAAAATAAATACAGAAAAATAATGAATACAACATATAAAGTAAAAATTAAACAAATTAACCTGCACTTTACCTTAAAATAAATCCCAACAGATAAGTGTTTCCATTTGTGCGCGCAGGCGCCGTGTATTTGTGTGTGTGTGTGTGTGTGTGTGTGTGTGAGTGTGTGTGTGTGTTTGTGTGTGAAATTAGCCACTTCCCTCGCCTTGTCTTACACAGTAAAACTCCTCCTCCCTCCCCCCACCTCGATTTTTAAGTTTCACAACAAACACACACACAACAGAAACACTGTTTTAACAGGAAAAAAATCTCTTTAATGACACTCGTGTGAGCGCAGACCAACAGAATCACTGCTGTAAAATACAAAAAAAAAACAAATGAACAGAGTGACAGAGCAGAGTGTGTGTGTCTGGGTGAAGCCGGGGAGGGGGGGTGTAAAGGTGAGAGAGAGTGTGTGTGTCGGTGTCAAAAAACTCGGCACTCGTAAACCAAGACATGCTCATTTATCAAGTCAAAATTTATTAAAAATATTTGCTCGTCTTGCGGAACACTCATAAACCGAGTTACTCGCAATCCGAGGTTCCACTGTGTATGTATGTATATATATATATATATATATATATATATATATATATATATATATATATTACATATTAATCACGTCACCGTCTCTTGATGCAGATTCGTTGTCATCAGTATTGGCCGGAGGACAACAAGCCGGTCACTGTGTTTGGTGACATCATCATCACGAAGCTAACGGAGGATGTGCATCCTGACTGGACGGTCAGAGCGCTCCGAGTGGAGAAGGTGGAAAACTACACTTTTATTTCTCAACAATTTGCTAATAATACCTTTATCTGTCTGCTCCCTCGTCATTCTCTGTTCCCACCAATTCCTCAGCCTTGTCTCTGACTGTTACAAACACCAGAGACTCCTGTCATAAATGTTAAATGTCTCCTCCTTATATATTTTTAACCTGTTTATTATGTAGAGATTTAGATTATGTAGAAAGCTCCCCATACATCAGTGTAAGCGGTTACTATGGTAACATATTAATATGAAAGACTGTAAGTAATGCTCTTAAGTAAATCAAACGAGACATTCTGACTAATAGAAGAATAAAATGCCATCGCGCATGAGCAATGAGACGAATTATATATTGATGAGAGCACGATTTATCCACTTTTATTAAACCTACAAAGCAACATTTTCACATACAGAACATACTGTACAGAATCTTAAATATAGTAACATTTATCTGGCATTCCCTATAATTATATACTGTATAGCACATTAAACCCTTTACGAGATTAATGAAATCATATCGAGATGTTTTTTGCAATTCCAAGCGTTATATATTGTTGTTCGATTGGCAGATCATTTTGTTCATTATATCAAACATTTATTTGTTTAATTGTTGAGATGATTTTCTGACTTTCTTGTTTGTTTGTCCTCTCCACCCAGCCTCATCCTCATTTTATTCTGGATAAAGCTTCTGTTATAAATCTAGCTTTGAAATCTCTTTTTGTATAGTGTTCGGCAAATGAAAACGTTTGTGTGCATAAGGTGTTTTGTGATTTTCTGTCTCCAGCATGGTGACTACATGGTGGTGCATCACTTTAACTACACCTCCTGGCCAGAGCACGGTGTTCCTGAGTCCAGCTCCACGCTGATCCAGTTCGTCAAAGCCGTCAGGTCGAACAGAGGCCACGACAACAGCACCATCGTAGTGCACTGCAGGTCGGCCGCCTGTTTCGTTTCGTCATTTATCTGCATTTCAAAAGGATTCGCATCTGTACTGAGTACAGCTTCTTTCTATTATTTTTCAGAACCGAACTTACATTCCAAAATATAGAAGGCATGTTTTCAGTAATATACAGTACCGTGCAAAGATCTTTTCAGTCGCCTTCATTTCTTCATATTTTATTTCCCAAGATCCAGACGGTTTTTGTATTTCAATAAAGTCTTGAGGAATAGTTCTCCAGGTTTCCTGAGGGACTTTACAATGTGATGCAGTGACACAAAATGTGCTCTACCAAGCGCATTAAAGGGTTCAAGTAAAATCACTAATAATATCATTATATAGTTTATATGTTAATAATTGCTCATTAATCATGTACAGTATTTCCAAAAATTGATTTAAAATCCCAAATCTATGAAAATGTTCTTTCAGTACCACAATGCTTCAAAATATCTCAGTTCTACAGTAACTGGCAGTGATTTTGTCTGCAAAGTATAGCACAGGTTTATAGTCTGGAAAGTCTTTGTGTTGTGGTTCATCTTGTATTCATTTTTATTAACTTATTGGCTGCTGTAAAGTTAACGGAAACTAATTTGTTATGGATGTGCCGCTACGTCAGTTATAAATGACAGAACTAATGGAAAGTATGATGTGGTTTTCTTTGATTAATGTAATCATTGGCAAAGAATAAAAGGCTTTGTGATGTGCCCTTATAGGAAAACAATCAACTATTGAGTGATAACAGTGACGCTGCTTTGTCACGCCACCCTGTCTGGAAATGTGAAACTTGACTCCAAGTAATTAAACAGGTTGTGATCCTGTATGGTGTGCACTAGTTAGAGTTTACTAAAGGTTGCAAAGACAGCACAGGCGCTCAGCGGTGAGCGCTGTCATCATGCACCTCCTCTGTCTGGGTTCGATTCCCGCCTCAGGGTCTGTGCTCATAGAGTTTGCATGCTTGGTGGGTTTCCTCTGGGTCCTCCAGTTTCCTCCCACAGTCCAAACACGTGCAGGCCCAAATTGGCCATAGTTCGTGAATGCATGCGTGTGTGAATGTTGACTGTAGGGACTGCCATGGGCATAAAATGGGAATAAATACAATGGAAATCACTGTTGGCCCCCAAGGTCCCTAGTTGGACCCTACAGGATGGATGATGGATGAATGGAAAGGTTACAATAGGTGATACCAAACATTTGCGTGTGAGCATCATCAATGTTTCATTGTGTGGGTTAAAGTGGGCGAAACGGACCGGAACAGCATTTAGGCACCTTCATAAAAAAGAAATAGACAGATTGGCGGTTCATACCATGGATTCTACCGTGCTACACTCTATGATCTTAAGTTTATACTGAGAATGGTCAAGGTAGCTTTTCATGTGTTGCAGGCGTTCAGCTTGTCTTTCCTTCAACTTCATCCTATGAAGATACTCGATCAACAAATCAGAACTGTTGTCCTTTCGTTGTACGTCATCAAATTGGGCTCAGCTTCATGCAAACGCAAAACAAGGATCATAAACACAAAAAAAAAAGGTGAACTGTAAATGCAAAATGAGGAATATGCTTTAGATAAGGCATTTTGGGTTTTTTTGTTTTTTAAATATTATAATTATTTATTTATTTATTTACTTACTTACTTACTTATTGCTTTTGCCACTTTTGTTTCTTGTTTGCATCAATCTGAACCCAGTTTGAGCTCAATTACCTTTCTCTCAAAACTCTGCGGGAACACGCGTGTCTCCAAACACGCGAACAAAAAAGCCTGAGTTATTTTGAGGTGAATCAATTTCTTCGCTGCAATTTCCCTCACCTGCCAAAGCTCACTTTAATCTCTGTTTACAATCATTGAATTGAATAAATCATTGATTATGCACTGCGTGTATAATGTGTGTGTGTATAATGTGTGTGTGTGTGTGTGTGTGTGTGTGTGTGTGTGTGCAGTGCGGGCGTGGGCAGAACTGGAGTCTATATAGCACTTGACCACCTGATTCAGCACGTCCGAGACCACGACTTTGTGGATGTGTACGGCCTGGTGGCAGAACTGCGCAGTGAGAGGATGTGCATGGTGCAAAACCTGGTTAGTCTCTCCCTCATAGACACACACACACAGACACACACACACACAGACACCCACAGGGGTAGGGCTAGCTCTGTGGTTAATGCATTGGACAATAGATCTGAGGGTTCAGACCCCAGCACCACTGAGTTGACCCTGTTGGGCCCTTGAGCGAGGCCCTTAACCCTCACCTGCTCAGATGTATAATAAGTTAAAATGTAAGTAGCTCTGGATAAGGGCGTCTGCCAAATGCCATAAATGTAATGCAATTATGACACAAACTGATCTTTAAACGAACCATGACGTTAATGTCAGACTCTGTTCCGCAGGCTCAGTACATGTTTCTGTATCAGAGCACTCTGGATCTGCTGACCAGCAAAGGCAACAGTCAGTCCATCTGGTTCGTTAACTACTCAGCGTTGGAGAAAATGGACTCGCTGGATGCGATGGAAGGTCAAAGTCATGAAAATGTGTTTCTGCTACCAAAAAATGATGCTTCATCTAAGTGATTCTTTCCTGGCTGCAAATTTATTTGACTAATCTTCATTTCTTTAAATCTTTGTTTGTTTTTTTGCAGGTGATGTTGAACTGGAGTGGGAAGAGACAACGATGTAAGAGCGCTGATTTGTATGCCTGATTCTTGTGAAGGCTTCTCTTAAGATCCTTAGTCGTTTGCGGCGGGGATGGGGTTGGTCACTGCGTCCAAACACTGAGCAAACACCAGGAGAGAGCCGACACACACACACTTTTGTTTCTGTGTGTGTGTAAGTAGAATCACTTCAGACCTTCCTTTTTTTATTATTAACTCATCAAAATACTGAAATACTCGATCCAGGACAGCACAGTGTACTGAAATGTACGGTTAAAGGATTAAACATGCTGCTTACTTTTATTTTGTATTTTATTTGGTTTGAGTTACGAGGACACCTTTGATTGGAACAGCACTAAATATCATTTTTCTTTCATCAATTTGTTTTTCAAAAACTTATTTTCTCTAAACATAAAAAACCCTGTAAAGTTTTATATATATATATATATATATATATATATATATATATATATATATATATACTTTACAGGGTTTTTTATATATATACTGTAAAGTATAAACATGCAAAGAACAAACAAACAAACAAACTGGTTTAATATCAAGTGTATTCATAAATTAGTCATAATAATAATTTATGCTAGGGGACTTTTGGTTTCAAAAACGTTTTTATTTTTCTGTCAATTTTTTCTTTCGACCTTAGCATCATTAACTTCTTGTTTTGCATGTTTTAAGTATTACATCATTTATTTACTTTAATTCACACATCCAGGATGTTACACGCAAATAAGCAGCTGATGAAAACCCAGCACTGGTCATCTCGCTCTTTTTAATTTGTTCTTCATTTATTAAAATTTTTACCATAAATTATTAAGCCAAATGTGTGTTTATGTCAGGAACTATATATATATATATATATATATATATATATATATATATATATATATATAGAAAGAGAGCACACGGGATATTTTTGAGTGTATATTTTCAAAGGAAACAGTATTTGTGTTTTGAAATAAATGTGTTTTTTGTCTGAAATATGCAGCGTCTGAGTAATGTCTAAGGATAAAGAGCAGCTGCATGGCTACACCTCCGTTCTTTAGCAGTACAACAGAATCGAGGAACGTTTTTATTATTATTTATTATTATTATTACATTCCAGTCACAGATAATAAGAAAAATAAAAATGGATGACAGATGGAAACTTTTTGAGAGAATATGTGGAGATATGAGAAGGCTTCAGTGCTCATCAGCATCAGGTCCACACATCTGTGGCTCAGCACTGGAGCGACATGAACGCTGGTAATATTCTGTGATGATGAGGATGAGCAATGGTGTAGCTTTGGATTCCACCTGTGTCCTGTGTAGGGGGTGTCTGAGAACATGCTCCACCCCCAGCAATACGCCCCCAAACCCACCCTTCACCCTCATCATTGTGTTATTCTTTGCTTGCCAACTACATTGAATTGAGGAAGTCATCAAAACCATCATATTTTCGGGGTTTGTCTCAGTTTCAATTATCCAGAGGTTACAAGCCCTCCAACTGGTGATGATGATGATGATGATAATGATGATGATGATGATGATGATGATGATGGTGGTGAAGAGAGCAGTTTAACAGATCGCTCTCTCCACATTTTTTTATTAGGTTGTTCAAATAAAAAGAAAGAAACAATGAATAAGAGAGAACTTTTTTAGGGAAACTAGATGGAAAGAAACAAAGAGAACAAAATAACTTTTAAGAAAACGAGAAAGAATAAAGGGAGGAAATAAGCGAGTGAGCAAGGAATGAACAAACTGAATTTTTATTAAATAAACAGGAAGAAAGGAAGAAAGATAGAAAGGAAGAAATTACATTTTGACAATGAAAGAAAAAGGTTAAAATGAAAGAAATTGGCATAAAGGCATTTTCAGAAAGAAAGGAATTGTTGGTTTATTGGGATTATTATAGATTATTATTATATTGGGGCTTAGAAACCTTTCAGGAAGAAAAAAGATAGAAAGAAAGACAAAAAGAACAAATAATAGTATGAAAGAAAACCATCTGAGCCATTTAAGATAGAAATAAAGAATGACATTTTAGAGAGAAAAAAAAGAAAGAATGGGGAAAAAACAGGCATTTTAAGAAAAAGAAAGAACTTAAGAGAGAGAAATGGATAGAGAGAGAAGAAAGAGGGAGAGAGTAGGAGTAATAAGACTGAGGTGTGCTACAGTACAGCCGCTGAGGGTCGGTGTGATTTGCTCTCTCAGGTGAACTCGGATGCGGACTGAAAGCCGGCGCGCGAGCAGGATGTTATTTCCCCCGCGGCTCTCGGCTTTATTGCGGCGCGCGGAGATAACGAGCGAATCGAGGAGTCTGAGAGCTGCAGTAATAAAGCGGCCCTGACTCCGCCTCAGGCGTCCCCTCAAAAACCACGAGTGTTTGAACCGCTGAGTCATTCCCTCGCTTTTCTCTATCCATGTCTTATTTATTTCAGTGTTTCAAATCTGTCGTGCGTAGAGTGTGTAAGTCACGGACGTTCTGACAGAAAAGGTCTGATTACTGACAGAAATAATTACGACTTTAGTTTCACTACCGCATTTATTTATCCAACAACTCGATTAAATCAGTTCTCACCCGCTTTAGTTTCAGATGTTTAACTCACTTCTTTTACAACCTCAGCAGGAACCTGTAGATAAAATGAAATGATTTCCGCACCATGATGTTGAGTAACGAAGTCTTAAAACAAAAAATGCAAATTACTGACAGAAAATCATAATTTAGCCCTAGCATCGTCAAATGTTAGAAAGGAAGATTTTTAAGGAAACAAGTCAAAGAGAGAGAACAAACAAACCAATGAACTATTTAAAAAACAAAATGAATGAAAAAAGGGACTGAGGAAGTGAATTTAAAAAGAAAGGAAGGAAAATATTAAACAACTTTTAAGAAACAGAAAATTTACTGTTAAGAAAAAAGGAAAAGAAAAAAAAGAAAAAGAACAAAACCAATACCTTTGGGAAAGAAAGAAACGTCAAAAGAAAACAAAAACTCAAGGAAAAAACTGTTTTTTTTTAAATAGAAATATAACAACTGAAAAAAAAAGAAAAAAAGAAGTAAAGAAAAATATCAATAGCTACCATATATATATATATATATATATATATATATATATATATATATATATATATATATATATATAATATGATATATATATATTAATATACTATGGCATGCCGTTTAGGAAAATATTCATGAGAACTTAATGAAAACTCTGAATATATTGAATGAAACGTGAGAATATTGAATGGATTCCGAATATATTGATTGAAAAATATATATATTGAATGAATTCTGAATATATGGATTGAAAACTGATATATTGAATGAAAAGTCTGAATATATTGAATGAAAAGTGAAACATGACGTCATCGAAACACAGCGCCATCTTTAGAAAGGATGAGTGAGTCGGCGAGAAACTTGGTTGCTGCAATTGTGAGAAATGAAGAGATGGTGAACACATTGATGAGTGCGTGTCCGCCCAAAGTGGTGGCACAAGCAGCACTCAGTATCAGACTACTGATGAAGACATTTATTCGCTATTTCACCGCGGAAGACCGGTGTTATGCGCTAAAATGCCCCCCTGCCACAGATTGCACCCCTACATAACCTCTATCAAATATTATATTACAACATAAATTCATAGGTTTATTGTTATCAAATATGATATAACTATTATAATTAACCCTTGGCACGTGACAGGTGTCGAGACCATGAATACAAATTCTCATATAATGTTTATTTTGTGGCACATTTATTTTACAGGGATTTGTCGTGTAATACAAAAATGCTTGCACTAAATAAATATTTATGATGAAAAGTTTAACGAAATGATTTTCATTATTAAATAAGCAATATCAAAAATACATCTTGTATATAAAAAATAATAATTTATATTTTCCCTACACAACATGCAATTTTTTATAATGCTTATTTTATAATCAAATCCATTTGGTCTAATTTGTAATTTCTAAATCATAAACCTAGAAATTTCTGTTGTAATATAATATTCGACGGAGATTAAATAGGGGGGGGCAATCTGTGGCAGGGGGGCATTTTAGTGCATAACACCGGTCTTCTGCGGTGAAATAGCGAATAAATGTCTTCATCCGTAGTCTGATACTGAGTGCGGCTTGTGCCACCACTTTGGGCCGGACACGCCCTCATCAATGTGTTCACCATCTCTTCATTTCTCTGTCCCCAACAACTCAAAATTCATATTTCTCCTATCATCATAATATATTTCGACATGACTTACATCATCCAATATTCTTCCTCCACCTCATCAAACACTATCCAACTATATCGTTACTCATCCATATGTCGAAACCATCTCTACTACTATTTTCCATCAACTCGTCCATCATTCTCTGATTCATCCATATTCAATCTTCATTCAATATATATAAGTTTCAATCCATATATTCCCCACGGAATCCATTCAATATTCTCGTTTCATTCAATATATTCAGGTTTCATTAAGTTCTCTCTGCAAGAATATTTTCCTAAGCGGCATGCCATAATATATATATATATATATATATATATATATATATATATATATATATATATATATATATATATAATTTTATTTTATTTTTTTACTGCAAATCAGTGTATACAGTCTAAGATAACCATAAGCAAAAACTTTAGGACAGGACAGAACAGGACACTTTCGCAAGGGCATTTAAAGCACTTGGTTTCTCTAGAACAACATGGCAGTCAGACCAGACTGGAAGAGATCAGACAGTAGACAGTAGTGTGATATCTGATAAATTTTATTCTCATTCTGGAAATCCCAGCTGTGCAAACGTCACAGAAATCCGTCCCTTGCACAAATCCACTGCAATAAATAAAATCTGACTTTGTTTGCTGTTTCTTTATCATTTCTGTGCAACACACAGGATGACATCATTAATAATCTCCTTCTGTACAAGTAGACAAAATATGCAAATAGCAATGAATAATTCTTAATACATATTTAATCCTCATGAATGACCCCCCCCCCCACCCCCCCACCATCCCACCAAAAAAAAAAAAAAAAAAAACAGACTGAAGAAAATAAAACACTTAATTTAAAGCATCTTAAATATACTTCTGTAGTCTCGGTTCAACCATGTGCCTGCTATCGAGCTATGCATATTCATCTTCATAGGCAACTTTTATATGACATGCAGTACAGCAAACAATAATGTTACAGAGGTGCAAAGGTGAGCCACAAGGAGAATTCAAACACACTGCTAGATTCAGTGTTTAATGAAAAGTATTAACGCGTCCTATGAATCCTGGATGCAAATAAGAATGCAGGTATGACATATGCTATGTGAAGCAATGTGCTGTATAATAAAAGGCATGAGCCTGTGGATCATCATAAGTACTTATAGTTACATCCGTATTCTGTTATTCAGCAAAAAATGATCCTGTATGGACAGGGTATGGGAAAAACAATACTTTCAGAATTACCTCTATTATTTATTTTTTTTTTTTCAAAATTATGGTGGTGAAGAATTTTATGGTGTTGCTGCTTTTTTTCTTTAAGGTGCCTCACATTGATTTGGTAATGAAAGTCTTACACAGAATGCCATTCCTAATGCAACCCTGTCGTTTTTATCGAAGCTTGGGATCAGTAGTAATGTTCCCCTAAAACCCCTGTGGTTGGGTAAGGGCCACTGGCAGGGCAGCAAACTGGGCCTTCAACATGGCAGATGAGAACTCTATCACTGAGCCTCTACTGCCTTTATTTTGTTATACTTAGGAGTTGATGAAACACAAAAATCTGGTGTTAATGTACTCAGTACCTGATGTGAGATATATTAGGATTGTACAGCACAACTTGGTGCTTCAGTGATATACTGTAATTACACAAAATGTCATGTATAAACAAAACCACAACTCTTTACTGCTAAACCACACCCATTTACTGCTGAACCATGCCGCTTTACTGCTGAACCACACCCCTTTACTGCTAAACCACACCCATTTACTGCTGAACCACACCCCTTTACTGCTAAACGATGCCCCATTAGCGCTAAACCGTGCCCATTTACTGTGGAACCACACCCCTTTACTGCTGAACAACACCTTTTTCCCTGCTGAACCACACCCCTTTACTGCTAAACCACACCCCTTTACTGCTAAACCACACCCCTTTACTGCTGAACCACACCCCTTTACTGCTGAACCACACCCCTTTACTGCTGAACCACACCCCTTTACTGCTGAACCATGCCCCTTTACTGCTGAACCATGCCCCTTTACTGCTGAACCACACCCCTTTACTGCTGAACCATGCCCCTTTACTGCTGAACCACGCCCCTTTACTGCTGAACCACGCCCCTTTACTGCTAAACCATGCCCCTTTACTGCTGAACCATGCCCCTTTACTGCTGAACCACACCCCTTTACTGCTGAACCACACCCCTTTACTGCTGAACCATGCCCCTTTACTGCTGAACCACGCCCCTTTACTGCTGAACCACACCCCTTTACTGCTGAACCACGCCCCTTTACTGCTAAACCATGCAACTGAAACAAACAACCGATGAGATTTATGTTAGCCACTAATTGCTGACCTACCGTTCTTTAGTACAACAGACAGGCCATTAGATTTACCTAAAGCATCATGTTTATATTTTGCCAGTAATTAACCACAAACATATTTAAGGTTGGTATCAGTCCCTGTGACTTAATTTCATAAATGCAGTTGTAGAATTGATTTTGATTTTTTGGTTTAATGTTAACTTAATAAAATAAATGCAAGTTACTTTTCTCGTGTATGAATATAATAATAACATTTAGGATTTGTCCATGATACAGTATGTCTATGCATTAAATAAGACAACGTTTCCATAAAGTGATAACAGTATTCCCTGTTAAAATATAATGACGTATTGCTTGCAAAGATTTTATATTTCATTGACTGTCGAAATCAGAAAAAACGTCTGTCACACAAAATCCGCCAGTTTTTTGTCATTAACATAAGTTATTAAGTATATTAAAATCCAACACACAAAGTACCAGTAACAATTCATACATAGGACATTGCAAACTATTATAGGTTACACATCACTATAAGTACTTATAATGGCTTACTGTATGTGTGTTAAGTTTACCATGATTTCCATGTTGTTATGAATGTTATTCGAGAAAGCTCATGTTCCTGCTTTGCATTGTCTCTATGCCATGCTATTTATTTGTGCACAGAATTCATAGGACGAACTCATTTTGTTTCTTAGAAAAAAAGAAAAAATCATATGGGTTACAAACACATTTATCATCTCAGAAGCCCAGAGGCAAAGAAAAAAAATAGCTGAGTTACTTGCAGTGAGCAGCGATCTCTAACACTACATAGGCACCCTGCAAAAACTGCCACTAGAAAGGCAACTATACCAGCCAGCACCTTGCAGTTGTTGGAGCCATGAAAGGTGAGAATGTACAGTATATTACACAGATGATGGAATAACCTCTGGAACGTTTTATTACAGTATGCTAACCTGAACTGCTGTAACGTAGCCTTTGGACTTTTATTCCTGTTAGAATGGGGAAAGAACGTCCCTTAATCAGGTTGTCTACAGGTATGACTTTATCACTGCCACTTCCCATGTAATTCAAGA
The DNA here is from genome assembly GCA_013621035.1 of Clarias magur. Taxonomy (NCBI): domain Eukaryota; kingdom Metazoa; phylum Chordata; class Actinopteri; order Siluriformes; family Clariidae; genus Clarias; species Clarias magur. Next base: position 92,067 of record QNUK01000426.1, read on the forward strand.
CTATTCAATATTCAGACATATAGTAGAGTTATGCATAAGGGGTGGAGTTTTGGGTGGCTCGGTTATGAGTGGGTCTAAGCATTTTTTTATCCAATTGTAATATATACACAGTACTGTGAAAAAGTCATGAGCCCTTCTTTCTTCATACAGTATGTTGCTTTCAAAGTGCCAGATGTTCTTGTGTCTTTTAATATAAAGTAGTTTTTGTGAATAGTTCGCCAGGCTTTCTGAGAGACTTTTTTGAAGTTTTGGTCTTTCATTATTTTCCGGTCAGTCCCTGTTCCTGAGCAGTTTCAGAGGAATGTTTTTTGTTTGTTAAGCCACACAGTGACCTATGAACCATTCAAGAACAAAAACCATCTAATATAAGGCATGAACCAGTGAGAAACATGTGCAGATGATGGCAGATGATCAGGCGGTGATTAGTATACTGGTGCTGCTGAATGCTGAGTGGTTTGAACAGACGAGAAGGGAAATGAGGTCGCTGCTGAGGTTGTTACATCTACATCTAGGCATTTGGCAGACGTCCTTATCCAGAGCGACTTACATTTTTAAAAATCTTATTACATCTGAGCAATCTCAAGGGCCCAACAATGGCAACTTGGTGGTTGTGAGGTTTGAACCTGGGATCTTCTGAACGGTGGTCCAATGCCTTAACCACTGAGCTACCCCTGTCCCTACATAAAGAACCAAATGTCAGCCTTGTCGCTGTAAAACATTTGTTCCTGTTTTGTTAATTTAATCTACATCTAATTTACATTAATATGAAGACATGGTGGTGGCTCAAGACTTTCGTACAGTACTGTATATTTAAAAGCCACGTAACTCTGAAATGCAATTTATTAAATAAATATACAATTACATAACTATCATGAAGGACATCAGACAAGATGTCAACTTAATCTGGGAGTCTGCTAAGACTCAATAAGAAGCAAATTTTTAAGCATTGCATTCTTAATGCAATTGGCATCAGCTGCGAGCATAAAAGCTGAATTCTTCCTCAGCTTATTCTTCCATACAGTGGCATTATTCAATTCATTTTATTAACTTAACAGCCCAGAGCAATTGTAATGGATAGGAATAGGAAGAAGTGTTTGGACATACTGTATGCTATATGCACAAAAGTATTTGGCCAAAACTGCAATGACGTTGTATCCAAATACATACAGTTCAATATGGAGTCGGTCGCCCTATTGCAGCTGTAACGGCTTCCAGTCTTCTTCACAGGCTGTCCACAAGATTTTGGAGTGTTTCCGTTTTCGCGAATTCGTGTCCATTCATTCTGTAGAGCGTTTATGAGGTCAGGCACTGATATTGGACGAGAAGGTCTGGCTCGCAAACTCTGTTCCAGTTCATCCCAAAGGTGCTTGATGGGGTTGAGGTCAGGGCTCTGTGTTCGGGCCGGTCAAGTTCTTCCACACCAAACTCATCAAATCATGTCTTTATAGTCCTTGCTTTGTTCACTGGGATGGAGTCATGTTGGAATAGAAAAAGCCCTTTCCTAAACTGTTTCAACTAAGTTGGATGCATATCATTGTCCAAGATGTCTTGGTATGTTGAAGCATTACGACTGCCCTTAACTGGGGATAAGGGGATTGATTGAAACACCTGAATTCAATAATTAACAGGTTTGGCCAAATACTTTTGTCCACATAATGGAGTTCTGCTCCATAGTCAAAGATTGATTAGATAGAAAAAAATGCTATTAAATTCAGTATTTGTTTTAGGTTTTCTATTTTATACAGTTTGATATTTAAAATGATGTGTGTCAGCGTGAATGGAAGTCTAAAACAGAGTTAATTGTAAACCTCTTAATACAGACAATGTTTGCTCAATTGTAAAATGTCGTTTAGGAGCCCGTGGACACCCTGTTTTATAAAGAACTAGAGATCATGTTCACCCTTGCGTAACTCTAATCTAAGCCACGCCGAACCCTTGGACTAACACCAACACTGCTAATGTCATCACGCTGTACGTTAAACGTTGTAAGAAAGTTGGATGCTAACGTGGCAGCTCTGTGGAAATTGCTCTATAAACTTTTAAAGAGATAAAATTACAGGGAAAAGAACATCTGACAAAACTAACTACTCTGTATCTAAAATACTCATTTAGAGGACGCGAGGCCCGGATTGTGAGACGTGGTTATTTATACAGGACTGAGCAGGTGTGCGAGTACAAAAGGTGTGCGTGTGGGTGTTTATCTGTGTGTGTGTGTGTGTGTTTGGTCAGAAAGAAAAGAATATATTAACGTTGTACGGTTTTGAATAGAAAAGGTACAACAGGAACTGATACGTTTTTGTGTTTGTGCATCTGTGTGTGTGTGTGTGTGTGTGTGTGTGTGTGTGTGTGCGCGCGCGCACTCAGACTAGACTTCGTGTCCCACTTGAATACCTACGCTGACTGAGCATGTGTTGCGGAGGGGGCGGAGTCGGAGGGCAGAATTGGTGTTTGTGGTGATAAGGAGGAGGTGGAGGTGGCAAGGGCGGCTGCTTTGCTCCGCCTTCCCTGGTGCGTGTTGGAGTCGAGACAGCCGACTGGATCAAACGCTGTCCGGGGTTTTGGTTCAGGAACGCTTCTACGTGCCCGCGGCCTGCCGAGTCCACGACGATCACCTTGACGATCTGCTGGCACTGGATGAGCGTATCAGGGGAGATGTTAATGGCGGAGCTGGGGGTGGAGCTAGAAGCCGGGCTAGGCATGATGGCCAGCTGAGGCTGGGAAGTGGGCGGAGGTGGCGGAGTGCTGACCTGGTACGTTCGGAGCCTGTTGTGAATTGACACCTAGTTTAGGAACAGCCAGAAGCAGGAGGAAGCGTTATCAGCCTGGCCTGCGGTGCTCGGGCGGCCCTCTGGTGCGGACGAGACGATAAGGCCGTGCCACGGAGCATGCAGGAGCACACACACACTCCGACATGACGTTCAGTGTGCTGGGACGTCCTGCAGCTATCACACCCCTCCTGAATTATTGGCACCTTTGACTTACCCGTTTAAACAAGCTGTTACAACAATACGGCTCTGTAAGTGATCAATTTAACCCTTATGTTCTGTTCAGGACAAAATGTTCCTCCAGGTCATTTCCTGAAGGTGATTGAGGAATAAAAGAATATTTACATTTTAGGTTCTAGTGAATTTAAATATACAGAACACAATATGTATAAAGTATAAAGTATTTTTAAATAACTGACAATATTCCAACATCTAAATATACCTTCTTCTTTTAATGTAAAATAGGAGGAAATTTTTGTTTAAATCCTCTTTTATCAAATACTTTCTTCCTTGTCCTCTTTCTACATTTTCTAAAATACCTTTCACTCAACCTTTCCAAATTCCCATTGCCCCCTGCCACCCCCCTCTCTCCCCATATAACACAATTCTTTTCAATATTTCGATATTTAAGAGTTAGCCTTCGTGATAAAACATGCTCACAAAAATACTAGCCAAAGCTCTGACAGTTAAGTAGAAGCGGGTAGAATCCACAAATGTAAGTTATAAGGTGTAAGTTATGAAAAGTAAGGACTAAAAACAGGTGTGGTCTGTTGGTATAGGATAATAAAGCAGAGTTACTGGTACCACCCCAAAGAGGATTATTTTCCTGCAACAAAATAATTATATTCCTCTTACACCTCAGCAATTTCATATATACAGTATGAACAGTTTGACAGCCAAATGAGATACCAATATTTTGGCAGTTTTGAGATTTCTTTTCTGAAATGAAGCAAGAAGTATTACGGACTGGTAGAGAATATTTTGTGTATGTTTTCTTTGAGTCACTGGAGTGTTAAAAAGCACAGCATACTGTAACTGTTTGATATATATAAGCATTAACCTTGTGCGATTTTTCAAAACGATACAAATCCATCTCCCATAGTTCTGTCACAATGGATAAATCAACCTGGAGTTGTGTAAGCGATGCATACCTGTTATTTATCACTGCTGGAGCTATGCAAACATCCTTTTCTTGGTTTTAACATTCTCAAAAACCCTAAGAAACACATTCAAACCACACACGGCAGGAGCTGTGCTGCAGAGGAAGTATTTTCACTTCACTGATCATGTGACAGAAAGAAGCAATGTTATTTTGCTCGAAAATTGGAAGTCAGAGAATAATAAGTTGGCAAAATGAGCAAAAGCCAGTAAATGGCGTTTACCGTGTCCTACTGTCAAACTGTTCAGATATTATATATATTAAATCGAAAGGCTTGGGATACTGGAACTTCCTGGTCCTGGGTACAGAACATTAGGGTTATTATTAGTATTTATTTGTTTATTTATTTATGTACGTATTTTTATTTTAATTTTTTTATGAAAAAGCACTAGCTGGAAGCACATCCAGTCTGATGTACTGTACATACTGTATATCCAATCCTGCAGGAGGGGTTAAGGATAAGGGTGGAAGCTTGGGGAATTGGAAATGGACTATAATTTGGAAGTGCTTGCACTGGTACCTAGTAGGGATGCAGGCATTTGGCTGGGGACAGGACACAGAGGGCCTGGTGTCTCCATAATTATAAAAAAAATAAAATAAAATAAAAAAACACTGAAGGACATAGTGTGTTTTGAGGTGAAAACTCAAAGGAGGTGAGAAGCTGGGGTGAAGTGGGTCACCAGGAGCTAAATAAACTTTACAGATAATGACTATAGGATTACATGCTAAAACCAAAGACACAGACAAAACACACTGCAATCAATAGATACAAACCTCGACTGCATTGCTTCCGGTCTTGTCGTAAAAATCATGGTCTCCTGCAAATCACAGATTGAACTATAATATCAGGTTTTAATCAGTTTAGTCAGTCTTCTCCATGTGTGTGTGTGTGTATGTGTGTGTACCTGCAGGAGATATCGGTCTCGAATGCATGTCCAGCTGGCTGCCATTGTTCTGAGTGTCTGTTCTCACCGCCTGCTGCCTCTCTAATTCCCCTGAAATACACCACACACGCGCACACACACAAACTCTTTTATCATGACAGTAGCTTTTCTCCAAGAGCGTGTGCTTTAAAAAAAACACACTTCATGTAACTGACATTACATTCGATACGGATCTGTTCCATTTCAGCCACTTCGGCGATGCTCTCTCGCAGATCCTCCACGAACTTCAGCAACTCCTCAGAACTCTGCGAGCAGAAACTCACCACCTGCTTCTTCTCCGACGAGAACGGGGACAAGATGGTGATACCGTGAGGGTAGTCTGTGACAGAAAGTGAAATGCACGATACATTAATAGATTAACCCTACCAGTCAAACGTTTGGACACACCTTCCAAATCCATACAGTATGTGATCTTTCATAGTTCTGAAATCTACTGCTGGAATATGGAAATTGACCATTGACTAATGACTTTAGGTGAGTACTTGGAATAGAGTAGCTTGCATAAGTACTCACTTCCATGAATCGTTTCACATTTTGTAGTGTTACAACCTAGAAATTGATTTAACTGGGATTGTATGTCTTTTCTTTCCAAAAATGTTATTATATTTGTATAGCGCTGTGATGGCAGGCCTACAGCCAGTGTCTCTTCTCATCTGCCTGCTCCTCGCTCGACCAAAAAACCAAGAGCAAAGCATACATTCAGCACCAAGGCCAGCTCTGATCATTTGCGCAGCAATAATCCTGCGGTAATCGCTCAGCAATAAAAGGATGAACGAGCATCAGTCCCTGCATGCCCTGGGTGCATAACGTATGGTCTTTTCCCTCCTATTATGTCTCAGTGGACTTGGATAGCTCTCTGACCCATGATAAATCACCTAGAAGGGGTTGTCACCAAACCACTACTGCCTCCTGCGCCTTCAGCCTCAGTCACCGGCTGTCATCGAATAACATTGACCAAAGGCCAAAGAACTCCTCCACCTGCACTTAATCATCTCCTTCCAAATCTTTAATCCTTTTACCCCAACACTTTGAATTAAAATAGTTTCTCCTGATTCTCACCCCCCTGTGTCTGTGTTCTGGCCTGCTCCGCTTAGAAAGCTTTACAAGAGCTTGACAAGAGCTTTACAAGAGCGTGGTAAAACTGTGGAAATTCTGGAGAAGCTGGGGAGATCCACAGCTCAGATAGGAGAAGCTGCTAACAGGACAACTACACAAAACTGACACATGATAGAGACTTGTGTGGAGAAAGCTTCTCCGGTTCTATAAAACTGAGCACTGCTCACTACCCTGAGAAGACCATCTCACAGTGAATCGTGGTGGGTGTAGTGTCACATGGGACGTCATCCATGGCCCTTTGGGTGAAAATGTGCAAAAGATCAAGCCACTGTACAATCCAGTGTAATAACCAAAACTGCAATAATGCTTTGTTTTAATTTGGATTTCAAATGCACGACCATATGCAAACTGTATGTACTGTATACGATAATATATTATGTAGCTGTCCAGGTCTAAACACATTACTACATAGGTTCCATGTCCATATGTGGAATATACAGATGAGTGAAATCCAATCTCCAGTGTGTAAATATAAATATCTATATATATAAAAGTCAACATGGCTATGTATGTATGTATGTATGTATGTATGTATGTTCCTTATAGGTTGTTCCATGCTTTGAGGGATCTGGGCCAAACGTGGCACATATATTTGTCACTCCACTGGTCAAACTACTGCTATGGTTTGATCCCCTAACACTCACTCATTTTCAAGAAAATACTGATTTCATTCCGTACTGCACACTCATTTTCAAGATGGCGGACGAGGAATTTTTCACTACATAATATATTGCTTTTCCAAGGCCGACCTCAAGTTGGCAGACTTTACCACAACATATTGCCGCATGCACGTTGAATATCACCGTTCATTTTCAAGATGGCGGACGAGGAAACTTGACACTACTTTGTGAATATTCTGGGAGAAGGCGAGGAGGTAGGAGCAAAATAAAAACACCTGCCAGGGCTACAGTGGGGACATAATCAGTTTTTCCATGAGTGTTGAACTGTGCATTCTGATTGCAAGATCTAAGTGTTTTTTTTTAAACTGACAGACTTGGATTAACCTGAGGTCTCCCTATTTTTCTCACTGGCAATTTTATTTTGCATGCTCAAGGGTGGGTTCCCCAAAGAATTTGTTTATTTTTGCAACAGTTGACCAAACTTGAATAGAGTATATCGTCAAGTACTTTAGTAGGAATTTTAACTGCAGCCCTTGAAGGTCTTTTCTAAAATTAAAATGGTTAATTAGTAATAAAAGTATGAAAAACACAAGGAAATACTGTACCTTACCACCACAAGGTTTTAACAATGAAAAGCACGCGCAACGCCTGGTACTTCGTCTAGTAAAGTTACAGTATAAAGGTATAAATCTATGTATGGTTATTATATCAGCTTTGTGTATAGGTGTATATGCAGGGTATTAAACACACACTTACACTCATTTTCAAACATGTGGAACTGCATCCCTAGCAGGCCCATGGCTTTACAGAACACGTATGTTGCTGCTGCCTTCTTCTTAGGACACAACTTCAATATCTACCAACACACAGAACACACTTATTAATGTAGGTTCTTATGGCACAGTGTGCAAATGGCACTGGTGTCTAAACCAGTATCCAAACGACCGTAAAGCTACAGAGAGATTTGTCTTAAAGATAATATTAGACAATGTAAGCATTGACTGTGTGTACAAAAATTTAAATATTGGCCATTAAAGTGATCTATATTGGGTGAGATGTTTGTTTTTGAATAAAATAAAAAGGTCACCAACAGTTCTCAGCTCCAGTATATTCCTTTGTTTCTAGAGAAACTTCCCTAGAGCATCCTTTTCTTGACATTTGACAAAATGTTAACACAAGCTGTTTTTTTTTATCCTTTTCTGATTTATAATGCAATACATTAGGTGAGTAATGAAACTTATTTTTTTCCAACAAGGTTTTCTCTACAAATATATATATATATATATATATATATATATATATATATATATATATATATTTTTTTTTTCCCGTTAAAACAGTGTTTCAGTTGTGTGTGTGTTTGTTGTGAAACTTAAAAAGCGAGGTGGGGGTAGGTAGGAGGAGTTTTACTGTGTAAGACGAGGTGAGGGAAGGGGCTAATTCCACGTACACACACACACACACACATACACATACACACACACACATACATGGCGTCTGCGCGCACAAACGGAAACACTTATCTGTTGGGATTTATTTTAACTTTTTTTAAAGGTAAAGAAGAAAAATCCCATGGCGACGGGCGAGGAGGAGGGTCGGATGGTACCTTGGCGGAGAGCGGATGACACATACTCCTCCATCGCCCGTGTCTCGGTGGTGGAGAGAGAATATAGACGGCCGCGGGTTGGAATGGACCTGGCTGGAGTTCAATAGCCAGGTCGTAGGGGCGATGAGGAGGAAGGTGGTTGGCACATTTCTTACAAAAGACTTCAGCCAGGTCTCAATATGCAGTGGGGATGGCGTTGGTGTCGACATCAGGGGCCTCGGACTCCCTACAGCACGTCCCAGCTGGCGCCCATAGGCAGAGTTCGAAGCAGGTCGGCCCCCATTGTAGGATCCAGTTTTGAGACCAGGAGATGAGAGGGTCATGTGGAAGTAGCCAGGGATATCCGAGGATGATTGGTGGTGATGAGATGGAGGTGAGGTGGAAGCGGATTAATTCTTGGTATTGATCAATGGTGAGGGTGTTGGGTCAAGTCTGGGTGGTGATAGGGCTGGAGGAAAGGGGCCGGCCGTCGACAGATGTTACTCGAACAGGCTGGGATAACGCTTCAGTTTCCACCCCCAACTTTTTGGCATAGTAGGAGTCAATAAAGTTTCCGGCGGCACCGGAACCGATAAACGCGGAACTTTGGACTCGTTTGTGGCCAAATTGGAGGTGTACCTGAACCAAGAGACGCTGGGCGTGGTGGAGTTGAGATGAAGGGGACCCGGTGAACTGCACCCCTGGTTCACCAGGCCTGGGCGTTTCCCGGGCGTAGAGGGCAGATGGCTCTATGATGCGCAATAGGCACAGAGTCCCTCCCTGAAATGTCATTCTCGCTCTGCGGGGTTCAAGGAAGCGCGTCCTAATTGCATGGGTTCCCCGGCTCCTGTGTCAACCGCGGTGGGAGGTGGAGATCCGGCGGGTGTCATAGCGGTGGTGGCGAAAGCTGGTGGTCGAGGCGTAGAGTGTGAGAAAGATGGCGTGATGGGCGGCAGGGTGCGGGGGGCTGACCTCGGACGAGAGAGCAGGCGCTGGTCATTCCGTAGGGTGAGTTGAATTAATCCCTCCAGCGTGGTCGGAAGCTCTCGTCCGGCGAGCTCGTCCTTGATGCGTGAAGCCAGTCCCTCGTAGTAGGCCGTTCGGAGGGCGGCGTCCCCCCAGGTGGTCTGTACAGCAAGGGTACAGAAATCCGTGGTGTAGCGGCTCACGGACGACCCACCCTGCCGCAGATGGTACAGTTTGCTGTCGGTCTCCACCTCAGCAGCAGGATGTTCGAAAGTCAATTTTAGTTGGTGGGTGAACTCTCCATACGAGTAGGCCGTATCCGAGTCTGATCTGAGAACCGCTGTGGCCCACTCAGCTGCCTGCCCGGATAGCAACGAGACAAGAAGCGCAACGCGCAGTTGGTCTGTGGAGTGCCTGGTGGAATTGAACTCAAACACAAGATCCAATGCAGTTAGAAAGACACTGCACTTCCCATCAGTACCATCCCATTTATCCGGCAGGGCTATGAAAACATCAGAGAAAGGAAAGGGGGGAACGGCGCCGCAGCCGCAGAGCGTGCAACAGCCGACTGAGCAGCCACCCCGCGGAGTGTCGCATTCTCCTGCCGTAGCTCCGCCACCTCGGGCACAAAACCACAACGTCTTGGAGGTCCTTTTGGAGAGACGTGACTTCACCACAGAGCTTATTGATCAGCTTGGCATGCTGGTCAACCACATCGCAGAGGCGAGCAAACTCCACTGGGTTTACTGCTTTAGGCTCAATCATTCTGTCACGAGCAACCGAAGGATAAACACAACAGCCTTAGCAGTTAGCCCGTGTAGCGTGGATGGTAAACCCAAACGTGGAAGTAGCGCAAGTAGGCAGGATAACCACGCGTTTAGTCTAAGAACTCTCTTACGCAAAGAGCAAGGATCTACACAAATAAACCCGCGTTCTAGCACACACTCAATCAAAGAAGCAACCCGATTCGGTGAGTACTCACAGAATAGTTGGCGAAGCGTCGGCAAAGGCATGGGCGAACTCAATGACTGAGCAATGTGAAGCGCCATTTTGTCTCCTTTTATGCTTCCTGGTTCGCGACTGTACTACTTCCGGGTCCTAGTGCCGGTCGTGTTACGAGTGTGCATGACAATTAATAATTTTTCTGTATTTATTTTTTTGGGCTGTGGAATTAATTATTTGAGTTTTCATTATTTCTTATGGGAAGATTTGATTTGGTTTACGAGTGTTTTGGAATACGAGGTCGCTTCCGGAACGAAATATGCTCGTAATCCAAGGTTCCACTGTATATATAATACTTAAATAGTTAACCCTTCTTACATCACTGATTATAAGTAATATAATGATTCGATGCTTATATATTAATATTAATAGTATATGTACAATAAGTACAATATATATTGTGTTGTAAATAACTTTATAATAAAAAATATATATATATATTTTCACATAAACTATATATTTGGACATAAACTTTTATATACACACACTATCAGCCCAAAGTTTGGACACACCATCTAATTCCATGGTCTTTACTGATTTAGATTTCTTTCTACACTGTAAAACAATGCTGAAGGCGTCCAAAGTATGAGCATATACACTAATCTCATTTGAACAGTTGATGTTGAGATGCATCCGCTACTTGTGCTCTGTTAAGCTTCATAACGGCTCTATCTGAGGTGCTGTTTGTTAATTGGTGATTTCTGAGGCTGGTGACTCTAAAAGAGCTTCTCCTCTGCAGCAGAGGTAAGTTTTGGTCTTGTTTCCTGGCAAGGTCTTCATGAGAGACAGTTTCACCATGGAGTTTGATGTGCTTTGCAAATGCACTCGACACAATAATGTTCTTGCAAGAACTGTTCCAGAAAGGCTGACATTTGTGTCTTAAAATAACAACCGACTGTAGTTGTTGTTACTTAATTACCTCGTACCATGTGTTTTATTTTATAGTTTTAAATTCTCCAATATTGTTCTATTGTTTGTGTCTAAACGTTTGACTGGCACTGGTATATTGTAATACTACTACACTACTAAGTATGGCAATAGTACTGTAGGTCCTCACATGTATTGTAAGACAAACGTCTGTGTCTGTAGTCACCAGAGTTACTCACCACGAGAAGGTCATTAAAAAGGAACACCTCTCTCTGATGGGCTGCTTGTTTCTGTGGCTTGTTTACGTCACTGATTTCATAAAGACGACTGCAGCACACCAGCCTCCGATGAGGCACAGACAGGATCTGAGAGAGAGAGAGAATATAAATTAAGTGCATATGTGATGTAACTCGAAGGGTTTGATCAAAACCTCACACAATACACAGATACATTAAACGGTTCAGTGCAGAGATGGAGTCAAAAATAATGACTTCACAATGAAAGCATGCGCTGCTGTATGTGAGGTGAATCAAAACTACAATGAATATGAACTCTGCCACCCTTAGTCTCTCTCATTCACAACGCGGCACACGGCGGGTCATTGAGAAGACAAAGGTTTCCCATAGATCCGTTAAAGTGTTTGTTTTTTAACCATTTAACCAATTTTAAACATATAATTTGGTCCTGTATTTGGCCCCGCCCCCAAGCTGGAACCGACTCAATTTCATGCTTTTTCCATCATCAAATCATAATGTTAGGAAAACGGCGGTCGTGAAGGATCCAAGTGCAGGGAAGGCGGTCGTGGGATTTTATTCTGACCGTTACTAGTTAGGGGAACTGAAACAGGCTGGGAAGTTGATGCAGGAACCTTAATGTGCTTGGTGCTGGAGCGCTTGTTGCACTGTGTAGTGAAACTGTGTGCGCAGAGAGGGAGTCTTGTGTGCGGCGTGATCCGCGCAGGAGTGCAGAAGTGCCGAGAGCCGATGGGAGAGAGAATTCTGCACTGACAGCCGGCAGGTGCGGGGTGAAATCGCGCAGGTTCGTGGCTGGTTTCGCGTTGCTTATCAGTGGTCGGGGGGAGCAGGTTTCAGAACCAGAGAGATGATAGAGAGAGTCCGTGATCCGAGTTCGTAGTCGTTAAATAAATCCAGAGGTCGATAATGCAAAAGTCCGTGAGCGTGGAAGTCCAAAAACGGGAAGCAAGAGCGAGGTCGAGAAAACAAAGCGTGGTCGGTAACGAGAAAGCTAGGCATGAAAAAACGCTGGAATATTGGGCTATGGAAGGCACTCAATAATCTGGCAATGTGGTGGTGTCATGGTGGTATATGGTTTAAATAAGGAATAGAGATGATTAATGATGGCTCACAGGTGTGTGGAGAGCGGAAGGTGAGGAGCTGGGATATAAGGGACGGTTGGGAATGTGGAACAGGAGTGCTCATGTACTCATTGCAGAGCTGTGGCTTGGTGGGTCGTGACACATAATGCTTAAATAGTTAACTCTTCTTAAATCACTGATTATATAGATGGAGTTTATGTTTAAAGTAATATAACGATGAGATGCTTCAAGTAACATTAACATTAATAGTATAAGATGCATGCTAGTACTGTAAAAGGTGAACAGTGCTGCAGTGGTTCACTTGGGTGTGTATTCTGTTCCTGATTGTATGTTAAACATACTGTCTTCATTCCTTGAATGTTCTGTTCCACCCTGGTGACGTAGGTCACATGGTCCTCGTTGGAGCGGAGCTCGCGCTGTTGGATGCGCTCATAAATGCCAGTCACCATCTCCCGCGGAATGTCCGCTCCGTCGTCTACCCCTGAGAGATACAGAGTAAAGCAGGGATCAGGGATCTGTTAAAAAGGTGCATGGTGCGTAAACACATTTGGACACGAGGTTCAACCACGCATCCTAACATACGCAATCATACAACAATGTGTATTTGGAAATGTTTGATTCTCATTATGTACACTACATGCACAAACCTGTTAGTTATTGAATTCAGTTTCAATCAGGCCCCTTTACCCCAGTGAAGGAGAATCTTAATGCTTCAGCATATCAAGACATCTTGGACAATGCTCCCCAATGCACAAAGCAAGAACTCAACCGGCCCAAACACAGAGCCCTGACCTCAACCCCATCGAGCACCTTTGGGATGAACTGGAACGGAGATCGTGAGCCAGACCTTCTCGTCCAACATTAGTGCCTGACCTCATAAACGCTCTACAGAATGAATGGACACAAATTCCCGCAGAAACTCTCAAAATCTTGGGGCGGGCGTGCCAAGAAGAGGGGAAGCTGTTTTAGCTGTAAAAGTTGGACCGACTCCATATTGTCATTGCAAAATACTTTTGCCAAAATAGCGTATGTTAAATCGGTTCAATTGCACCGTTTGACCACCAGAGGTCTCAATCTGCGTGATCCATAGAGTTAAAATATAAACACACTATAAGCACACTGGTCACATGATCACATTCTTTTTTTTATTTATGGTGAGCCTCTCTGCTCTCTGAATGATCGCTAGCACTAGAGCTATGTTTAAATAGTATACATTAACACGATCAAAGAGTGTGTGACATGTGGTGTAACCAATCAATGACTGACAGAGCTGCTAGTCCCACCCCCTTTATTTGTACAATTGGTTAATGTTAGTGTTACAACTTGAATCATTAGTGCTCAACTACTAGGTGATGGCAAAAGCACCACGCTACGATATTTGTGCCCAAACTATCAGTTTTTTGAGCATAAGTGACTAGACGGGGAAGTCGATTTGTGACTACTTCTGTAAGCAGGAAGCAAATTGCTGGTTAAAGGCTTCATTAACCATCTGGCTGGTTGGTGTTTGATTTCTATTTATACAATGAACATAAGGCTCCCTATAAAGTTAAAATTAAAAGTACACAAGCAGACATTAAGTAAAAATGTCTCTAGTTAATAGTGTTCACTGTAAAAGCCACACACATGCACAGATCAAATCTCATCTCTCTTTTAATTTTCCTCACAGACAGGAAAGACATGCTGACATCCTGGACTCTATTCTCTGTTTGTCTAAATAGCCATTTCCACATGTTTGGGCCATTAAAGGAGTTCCTGGGAGGCCAGCGTTTTAGACGTGAAGCTGTAGTCTGCTTCACGTCTGAAACGCTGGCCTCCCAGGAACTCCTTTAATGGCCTAAACATGTGGAAACGGCTTGAAGTGGGGTCAGGAGTTCCTGTAATGTAATCCCGAGTGGTGTTGGTGAATGATTGTGTGTACAGTTCTCACAAGCTGATGCGTCTCATCCACACGTTGACGACAAATTATCCATCGGTTTTCAAGGATCAGGCGTTCCATTGTCTTATTGTCGATAACTAGTCCCGGTTGGACTTGAACACCCCTCAAACTCCATATCAATATTATGAAGCACATTCTTTCTAAGGCATCTCTGAAATCACTTTAAAAATACTCGTGTCTGTAATGTTGATGAGAATCAGACTAAACCCACCTCGGAGGTTACGGATGAAGTCCTCGAGGAGCATCTTGCGCTCGGGTTTGATGTTAGGGCTGTACATGTCAGTGTTGAGCAGGACGATGGCGAAGGCCAGGATGAAGATGGTGTCTGGGTTGTGGAACTGCTGCACCACATCGGGGTTACACATACAGTATCTCTGACTACGAGAGCGAGAGAGAGAGAGAGAGAGAGAGAGATGAAAGGAAAAATGAGTACATGTCAGAAGGTATGACAGAGACAGATGAGAGAGCTGAAAAAAGAAACGGGAGTGAAGAAGAGCGATGGTGCACTTAGTCTGCCTCGTGCCTCAGGCTTTGGATTTCATAATTTTTTTCCATTAAGCCTCTTTGGTTCAGTATAGCCCTCAGAAGACTTTAATTCTTTAACATATGCATGCACAAACACACACACACACACACACACACACATGGCTAAGCAATGTCACTACGTTTTTATGCAAAGGTTTTTCTAAAATTCAGGTATTTACGGTTACAGTAATGTTTAACGTTGTGGATTTTCAGACATTTAGCCTACATATTAAAAAGGGTGAGATTTTTACGCTTTCTCGGCTGCATTTTTTCCGTCTTATTAACATCCAGAGAAATGTAATGGACTGTTGATGGCTGTTATACGGTGTTACTGTGTATAAGTGACAGCACAGGAAGTGATTTGGGTTACAGATGTTCCACAACATTAACCGTAACGAATGAGAATGTACGATGTTGTAATTCAATACATGAAAATTGTGATCATTGGCATTTTGCAGAGATCTGCTATTAGTGGGACGCGAGAAACTTCCGAGCAGTAAACCTCTCTCGCTCAGATTATATCGCTATAACGTCATATTGTTCTTCGCGTTGTGGATTTTGCCCTTTGTTCGTTCCTCACCTGAACGCCTCGATGAGCCTCTCGACTTTCTGAGCCTCTCCCTGAACGCGCACGTGAGCCTGGAACTTCCGCAGAGCCTCGTCCAGCTCCAGCAAGGAGAAATCCATCTCATCCACCACACAGCTAGGAGACAGACAACGCAAACTGAAATATTTGTCTTTCATCATGGAAGAAAATAAAGCCTGCGGGAAAAGTCAGTGATGTACAGTAGAGTAATGAGCTTCAGAACGGAGCCGGCGGTCCTCTGGTGGCACGCGACGTCTGCAATCAGGGTTCAGAGGTTCCGCAGAGGGACTCGGCCCACGCCGTCGTCATGACCATGTCACTTATTAATGAAATGCTGGAGAAAGCTCTTAAATAAAACAAGATGACCAAGCAATTACAGAATTTAAAGGGATGAAGTTTAGAGACAGAGAAATGTAAAGATCAAAGAAGAATGAAAAAATTGAAGCTGTTCATTAAAGGAATATGAGTAAAGAATTAAAGATCTTAAAAGAATGAAGTTTAGAATGACAGAAAAAAGAACATGGAATACAGAAACAGAAAAAAACAACAATGAAAATAAGGGAGCACACAAAGGGAAAGAAATGAATGAACAGCAACTAATAAGAGAGAGGCAACCTGCAATAAGGAAAACGGAAGAGAAAATTGATGGAGGGACTGACAGACATGAGAAAGCGGGACAGGAAAGGCTGAGAAAGAACAAAGAAAAAGACAGATGAGCCAGAGAGAATATGAAGGTGACGGAAAGTGGACGATGAGACTAAAATGAAAAAAAAAAAAGATGTGTTTAAGGGCTGCTTATGTAAAATTACTTTTACTGTAAATGACAATTTCTCAGAAAACGTAGATAGATGAATGAACAGACCTCATACAGCCTCGTCTCCTACACAAGCTGCTACTGATTTTTATATAGTGGAACCTCGGATTGCGAGTAACGTGGTTTACGAGTTTTCCGCAAACCGAGCAAAGATTTTTAATAAATTTTCATCGGAAACCGAGCAAGTATTAGTTTACGAGCGCCGAGTATCACATATTCCGAATACGACTCTTATTTTGACACAGAGCGTCACTCTTGCGCTGCGGAATTCTTTCAGCATCTCTTATGTGTGTGCGTGCGCGTAATTTGACACCGACACACACTTCACAAACACACAGAAACTCTGCTCTGTCGCGATTCTTTTCGAAGGCAAGGTGCTGGTTCATTTGTTTTGTTTTTTGTTTTTTTTACTTTACCGCAGTGATTCCCATAGTATACGCTCACGCCAGTGTCAGAGAGATTTCTTTTTTTCCCCGTTAAAACGGTGTTTCCGCTGTGTTTACGTGTGTCCGTTTGTTGTGAAACTTAAAAAGTGATTCCGTTAGTATGTGCTCATGCTAGTCTCAGAGAGATTTCTTTTTTTCCTGTTAAAACTGTTGTGTATGTCTGTGTGTGTGTTTGTTGTGAAACTTAAAAAGCAAGGTGGGGAGAGGGAGGAGGAGTGTTACTGAGTAAAACGAGGCAAGGGAAGGGGCTAATTCCACACACACACACACACGGCGCCTGCGCGCACCAACGTGCACTTTGTCTATTGTGTATTTTTGTATAGAAATTTTATAGTTCTTTTAGATTAACTTAAAAATGTAAAAGATTTGAGTGGTAAATTTATGTTGTTGCATGTATGTAGCACCCTGGTCCTGGAGGAACGTTGTTTCGTTTCACTGTGTACTAACTGTATATGGTTGGAATGACAATAAAAGGCTACTTGACTTGACTTGACTTGATTTGACTTGGAAACACTTATCTGTCGGGATTTACTTGTACTTTTTTAAATTTGTCTTATTTTCATTTTATAGATTGTATTAATAATCTTTATGTATTTAATTTTTGGGGCTGTGGAACGAATAATTTGAGTTTTCATTATTTCTTATGGGAAAATGATGATTTGGTTTACGAGTGTTTTGGAACACGGGCCCACTTCCAGGAACGAATTATGCTCGTGATCAAAGGTTCCACTGTACACAGTATATATATATATATATATATAAATATATATATATTTTTTTTTATGTAAGTTGATTCACATAATATCAAATCACATTTGAATATGGAGTTTATGTTACAATCACGATACGCTACGATCAAAAAGTTCATTGAGAACAATAAACAAGTACAGAACACCTGTGCTTTATTTCTCTTTTCTATTTCTGGCACTGGTTTGATTGAAGATGTAAAGAATAACCATATATGCAGCGAAGTGCAATTAATAATGTCCTTTAATAAAAATAAAACAATAAAAAAAAACAGGTAGTGCCCGACTGAGTTAAGAAATTCCGCAGACTATGGTTCTATGAACATACAGTATCATTGGGAGTCGCTCACGTGTGTTGTACAAAAAACAGACACTGCAGTGCACAAGATACCAATATTTAAAATTATATACAATATTTTCAGTGAGTAAGTGAAGGTATGAAATGTCTAAAGTCCGGTATATTGTATGTATGTGTGAGATACTGTGTGAGACTCATTTCCCTAGGAGCGGTTACGGTTTTGGACACATGATGGAGAAAGGTGACATATTTAGTCAAGGTCATCGGGATGCTTTAGATATATGTGTATATTCGTATCAACTGCGTATAAGATTCACTTTGTAAGACTTAAGACTTAACAAATCCGACTGTTTTTGATTCCTTTAGCCTGTAGCATGATGGATTATCTGAAACAGGCAATCAGAATGAACTTCCTCCAGTCTCTGTTGGTTTTGTGTCACAGACAGACAGCACGAAGCTGCTGAGTAAGAGAGGAATGAGTGCTCAGGAACGAGTCACAAATATAATGCAATTCATGAGCAATACAGTATGTTCGTGCTTTGATCGGTGTATTGTGCACATACTCTGCGCATTTCCACACACTTAACAGTTAAATTTCAACTGAAGACTTACCTTTTGTTATCTTAATTGCAAAAACGAAAATTGTCGTTGTAAAGACACCAGAAGATACGTATTGTGACTTTTTTGTATCATCCTATATTGAATTGTTATAATTGTATTCCATTAATATTGCATATGATTACAAATATTGTCTACCCATCCCACTTTAGATGTGTTGTCCCTTTGGATTACTGTCTCTCCATAATATACAGTACAGTATGTCTTACTAAGACACTAACTTGTCACACTTGACTGTTCATCTTTACAGAGAGCCTTCTAACAGTAGCGAGATTCTGCTACTCTTCTTCATCATTAAATCATTTTACTGAAATTTTAAATGTGAAACGTTCAGAAATAAACAGTCTACTCACTCCAGAACATCTCTGTTGAACTGTCTCTTGCTGTTTCCGAGAAACTCTCCAATCATCTGCCGGCTCAGGCCTTTCCTCTGCAGCAGGAAGTGAGCGACGCCGATGGCGGTGTCCGGGATGAAACCTCGCGAGATCAGGAACTGGATGCCTTTATCTGGGTTTCTGCACACAAGGCAAAGTGGGTCAGAACACCGAGTGCGTAGATTGTTACGCTTCACATGAGGACCACCATCCATTGAGGTTTCTCTGTGTGTGTATGTGGTATGAGATGTACTGTAGATGTAATGTACGTCACAGAGTCAGCGATCAGGGTTTGTTTGCTTTCACTTTTACTAGAGAGGGGGAAAAAAGCTCGATGTCATGTGCAGACGAGAAGGGAGAAATGCAATACACATACTGTAATAGGTTTCATTTGAGACGGGCACACGGAGAAGCAAAACCCTCTTCATGTCAACTCTTACTTTGCTTGAGCTCATCAACGGAAACTGATAAAGAATTAAATACTGACTTTGAGACACGACAAAAAATTAGGACCATCCATCCATCTACAGTAGGAACCTCTGTAGACCAACTAGGAACCATGACGTCCAGTGGTGACCACTGTATTTATTCCCAAATTTTATGACCGTAGTAGGACCTTTGGTCAACATTCACACACTATAGGCAATTTGGGAACGCCAATTAGTCTAATTCTGCCATTGGACTGTGGGAGGAAACCGGAGTACCCGTAGGAAACCAACCAACCACGGGGAGAACATGCAAACTCCATGCACCCTCCGAACCCGGACCCTGGAGGTGCAAAGTGACGATGCTAACCACTGAGCCAGTGTGCTGCCACAAATTAGGACTAATGCGTGAACACAGTCGGAACTTGTCCAACTTGCCAGGAACGTAGTATAAACCAGTAAGGACGTAGGATTGTTTCCATTGACGTGGAACAGCTTTTTTGGTCATGTTCAAAAGAAACCGAGTGAGAACGTGGTCCAAGCAAGACACAAGTTAAAAAGGGGTGTAATAACAATGTAATAACAACACTGACCAGTTAATTGTGCAAGACGCACCCCTTAGGGACCTCACTGACGCACTACAAGCATGGCGCAGATGGGAAAGACTGGATGGTGTTATGAAATGACACTTCGATGCTGCGCGGTCAGTGGAGTTCTCACAGCGCCCTCTTCAGGATCGTGCTTTGACCAAGGTACAGTACAGTAAGTCCATGCCACATTATGGAACACTGCATTTCATGAAGACGGCAAGCTCATATTTCATTGTTCGGCTGTGTACCACGTTCATGCAGCAGATTATCAACGCATCGTTCAGAGAATTTCATATAAATACTAGATCCAGTTCCTCACAAAATCACTTTGTAATTAAATGTCAACAGTGGAAGCATGTGATGAGCGCCTGGTAAGAGCGCGGTCTGATCTGATCGGATGTAATGTTAACTCGGTTCAAAGTCACGTGACCCGATGAGCGCATGATCACGCTCATGATGGAAAATTAGTAACAAAATTATAGAAACATTGGGAACCAGGGACATGTCTATGAAGTAGTATGAATTTAATAAATTCACATTTTTCTATTTTTATATCCACACCCGCTGCATTCTTTAACGTTTTTAGGATGCTCTGGGAACTTCGTGCTATCAAAGGGCCCTTTATTAGCATAAAAAGGAAATCTTTATAATGAGGCGCAATCACAGCAGACACAGAGGAGTTGCTTTGTTGATTTAATCCAGCAATTATACCTGTTAATCAAAGGGTTTCATGAAACAAAAAGATGCCAGAGAGTTGATCAGGAGCCACAAGGTTCAGTTCATGTTGGTGACCCGACTCACTGAAACTCACTGAAAGTTTCTATCACTAATGATGTGTGTTACTTGGTGATTTATAGCCAGTGGTGTCATGGTGCAGTTTTTAAATCCACACACCACTTCTTGTGTCACTGGTGTGCATATCAGGTTTTTTTTTTCTTTTTTCTTTTCTTTCTTTAGTGATTCATTTTTTTTTTCTTTCGGATTTATTTCTGCATAATTTAGCCATGGTACATCCCCCCACACCAGGCTCGTACCTATCACATGACAGATGGAGGCCAAATCCTTTCACGTCTACAGTACTCTAGGGCAAGATTTTAAAAAATCTTGCGGTGGCGTAGTGTTTAGCATTGTCGCCTTCACCTCCTTGGTTCACATGTTCTCCCCGTGTTTGGTGGGTTTCCTCCGGGTTCTCCGGTTTCCTCCTAAGACATGCAGATTAAACTACCTGCCGTTCCCAAGTTGCCCGTAGTGTGTGAGTGAGTGTGTGTACTGTTGGTGTGCACAAAGTCCATGTGATTTTTGGTTCTGCGCATGTTACGGGCGATGATGTCGTCAGTCAACCCTGAGATTTCAGAACAGTAGAATAATGAGAGCGGCTAAAATATGGAAGCAAATTAGCATCATAATTATTTGAATTATATCAGCCTTTGAAAAATACATTTTGGGGGCCTCCGAGTGGCGCAGTGGTTAAAGCGCTCGCCCTATCATCCGGAGTTCGAATCCCGGGTGGTGCTGTAACCTCTCGCAGCCGGAGGTCTAGAGAGAGCTGATTGGCCGAGCTCCCTCAGAGGGGAGGGATGAGAGGTACTTAGTGCTCCGACATTAATCACGGCTCTACAGCCAGTCAGGGGCGTCTGTGAGCTCGCGCAGCGGAGGGAGCGGATAGCGCTGTCCTTCGAGTCGGCGTGTTACGCCGCCCCCAACGGTGCGCGAGCGAGCAGTTCGAAAAGATGCGGTCGGCTGGCGTCACGTGGTTCGGAGGAAACACGTGATAGTCTTCGGCCCTCCCGGCTGAGTGGTAGTAGTAGCCTTAATGTGGGAGCCCCCTAGTGACGGGGAGGAATTGGACACGACTAAATTAGGGAGAAAATCGGGGAAAAATCCAAAAAAAAAAAAAAAAATACATTTTGAAATTTAATCACTGTTGAATTGGTCATTTTGAAATGTAAATACTACTGAATTTATTCAACTGAAATATTTGACTTTAAAAAGCAACATCTTTGAATTGAAGTGTCACACGAAATTTTCAACAATAAATGCCGTCATTCAGAGCAAAACACTGAGCATGTTTTTACTAAAATCGTATCCATGTTCGAAGCGAAGGAGTGCTCGAGTAAAAATGTTTTAACGGAGACATATCAATGTGCGTGTGCATGCTCACTCAGACGACAAGTCTGAGGATGCTGCATAAGCTACAAGCCACGATTGAGAGACGGTGTGCCGTCCTCCCTCGCTGATTCAAACTCACTGTTTCCTGATCACAGGGTGGACGTTTTTCTGTTGCTCCACTTGGGAGCGTTGCCAGTTTTCTAAATATTACGTAACCCAAAGTCCACCACAAAACAACATTATCTGTGATTTTCCAGCAGAATCTAAAGGCACTTCAGCTGGGTTCATTCACACCGTTAACTTGTTCTAAAACTCTTCTTTCAGTCTTCAGTTAATACATTTTTCAACTAAATATCGCTTTTGTTACGTGATGCGGCATGGAGAGCCACAGCATGAGAGGTCGTACTGTTTGTACGAACCATGGCGCAGGCCTTTAGAGGGGGGCAATGAAATAGGAGAGTGCTTATGAGACGCTTAGGAACCGGGGGAATATTAATTAATGAACTAAAAGGAAAGCAAAAGAAAACTGCAAACACAAAATAAACAGAGCTTTGCTTCTGTCTTTGCTTTTCTTTCTCTCTTTCTTTTACTGTCTTTGGCCCTGATAACTTACCGGTGCTGCCTAAGGTATCTTAGATGTCCAGGCTGATTGCCTTACGGCGGTGATACCTGGCAACCGCGTGTCTATGTGGCCGCGCCTCTGCCTGTTCAGAACTCCGCGGGGTAGCAGCCTGCGTATCTGCCCGTTCTGAACAATGCAGCGTATTTATGCGTGGCTCCGTCCCTCGCGAGACCCACGTCGTTATAGCTTTGATATTTAATTTATGGTAACACAGTGGTGTAGGGGTTAACATTGTCGCCATGCGCATCCAGGGTATGGATTCGATTCCCGTCTCTCTGTGCATGGAGTTTGCATGTTCTTCCTGTGTTTGGTGGGTTTCCTCCGGGTACTCCGGTTTCTTCCCACAGTCCAAAGACATGCAGATTATTATAATTGGCGAATGAGTGTATGTAAGTGTGTGTGTGCCCTGCGACGGATCGGCACCCTGTCCAGGGTGTACCCCGCTTCGTGCCCCAAGTCTCTTGGGATAGGCTCCCCTGAATACAGGATAACGCGGTATAGACGATGAGTGAGTAATATTGAATTTGCAGTTCTATTTTAGTATTAATGCCTGATGCATTGCTGGTGTATTTCAGCCTCCTTTTGCACCTTCTCACATGTTACTCTGGCCCGAAAAAAAAAAGAAGTAAAGTCTAAGGCTGGGAAAAACATTTTTGCCTTTTTACAGCAAATAACAATAAAGATTTTTCCTTTGCACCATTCTGGAGCACTTTCAGTGCTATAACCAATCAACTGCCATAGTCTATATCTATATCTATATCTATATATATATATATATATATACACCCCTTTTAAAATATATAAAGCAGGAGCCACATAACTCTGATTAAACATCTTAAAATAGTCTGTCCAAAAGCTTTTTTTAGATCCACAAAGAAGCCGTCGATTTTTATTTCTGATCTCGAATAGTGAACATCCTGTAGTGAAGAAAAATAACTTTTTACTTATCTTACTTAAACGCAGCTCTCACTTCAGGGTTTGTTGTTGTTCTGTGATGTGATTTTGTGTCATTTCACATCACGAGGCCTGACGTCCAGGATTTGGACTCCATTAGAATATCCATTAGCGTGATCCCATTGCTGTTGCTTGCTACAATTTCGGCAGAAGAGCACTTAACAGCTCCCTGTCTCCCCGTGAGAAATCAATATCTAGCATTAAATCATCTAGTGCATTTCACACACGACCGCAGTGGCTTCGCTCAGCAGATTCGCTGGCACAAAAGGCGTCATGCCACAAGCCTGCAGTCTTTTCATCTTTCTCCACTGGACATTTGTGGCTCCTTTTTTAACTCTGTTATGAGGAAAGAATCATGGGAAGTAATTTATGCATTACCAGTGCTTGTTTATGTATATTTACAGACCACTCACTCACTCACTCACTCACTCACTCACTCATCATCTATACCACTTAATCCTGTATTCAGGGTCACGGGGGGCCTGGAGCCTATCCCAGGAGTACCTGGAGGAAACCCCCCAAGCACGGGGAGAACATGCGAACTCCATGTGCACAGAGACTGGAATCGAGCCTGGCTGGGGGTCAAACCCGGACCCTGGCGGTGCAAGGCGACAGTGCTAACCACTACACCACTGTGACGTCTTATTTACAGACCAGGGTAAATTAAATTATGAGGACGCAGTAGCACAGAGCGGTTACACAAACAGCAGTCTTACTGTACGTGAGACACAGCATGTCCACAGAGGTTTCACAGCTGGACGATCATCTGGGCTTTGACCATGTGCTCTCTAATGACCCTCACGTAGCATATGGACCCTGATGATGAACATCTGCCTCTCTCGCTGTGTCCTTCTCAGACCCCATGGTGCACACCGTCATTCTCAGACTACACCACAGGGTGTCTCCAGCTCAATCCTCACTCGGTCCACGTTTACTCAGAGTGTAGATCTTGTCGTTCTGGCTATGAACTCTCAGTCATTTTTTCATGTGCATTTCATGTTTTAACAGTAACTCTGAAAAGCTGAGCAAATGGAGGTAGAGACGATAGAGAAACAAGGAACCGCTAAGACTGAAACAAGCTTAACTTCAGGACTGGGATAGCGCAGTGGTTAAGGCATTGGCTTACGATTTGGAAGGTCCCAGGTTCTCAAATCCCTTGACTGCCAAGTTGTCCCTGCTGGCCCCTTGAGCAAGGCCCTTAAATGTCCAGATGTGTAACGAATTACAAATGTAAGTCGATCGGGATAAGGGTGTCTTCCAGAAGTTTTGGCCTCACTGTGCGTGCCTGTTGCCATTCCTGAGCAGCTCTGCACTGGTGACTCCGATCCCGCAGCTGAATCCTCTTTAGGAGACGATCCTGGCGCTTGCTGGACTTTCTTGGACGCCCTGAAGCCTTCTTAAGGAACCTCTTTCCTTGAAGTTCTTGATGATCCTGTAAATTGTTGATCTAGGTGCAATCTTAGTAGCCACAATATCCTTGCCTGTGAAGCCATTTTTATGCAACGCAATGATGGCTGCACGCGTTTCTTTGCGGGTCACCATGGTTAACAATGAAAGCACAATGATTTCAAGCATCGCCCTCCTTTTAACATGTCAAGTCTGCCATTCTAACCCAATCAGCCTGACATAATGATCTCCAGCCTTGTGCTCATCAACATTCTCACCCGAGTTAACAAGACGATTACTGAAATGATCTCAGCAGGTCCTTTAATGACAGCAATGAAATGCAGCGGAAAGTGTTTTGTTTTTTTTCGGGATTAAGTTAATTTTCCTGGCAAAGAAGGACTATGCAATTCATCTGATCACTCTTCATAACATTCTGGAGTATATGCAAATTGCTATTGTAAAAACTTAAGCAGCAATTTTTCCCATTTCCAATATTTATGTAATTCTCAAAACTTTTGGACTGTACATGTCTATACCATGATGTGACTAAGCCACTGTAACTAGACTAGATCTATGTAGTTACAAGTAGTATTAGCCTTATTAACATTTTGTTAACCATGTTAATATTTAACAAATAACTGTGTACCTTTATTTATACATACCTCTCCAATCTAATTCACATCAAAGTTACAGACAGACCTAATGCTTAAATTATAAATAATAAATTCTATAGATAATTATCTATACAATAAGATCGTTTCCTGGCGGTGAGACACAAACTTCCCAGACTGCTGCCGCAGGGGTTTGCAAATCAGGAAGCATGACTGACTCCCTCTTCACACAGACTGGAATTGAAACTATTGCCATCTCGTAGACAATATTCTTCATCTACTTGTCAATATTTTTCTGTCTCAGAGGGCCAGACGTCTGCACGTCTCTTTAAACCTGAGAATATAACCGCGTTCAAAAGCAAGTCTCGGGAGGCTTTTACCTTCCTCACTACCTCATCTGCGTGTGTGTTAGTCAACTATTAACGTACTACTATTCCTGTGTTCAAGCCAAACCGGGACTTTTGATTGCGCAGAATAACTGAACACACTTATGAGAGTAAAATCTCCCTTTATGTCTCTATATAATCTCCTGCTACACTAATGCACTTATCCCAGTGTTTCACTAGAGCTTGGACGCCATCAAGTTGGAAAGATTTCTCAGCACACCAGGGCCATGATCAGACTGTCTGCTTCACATCTGAAATGCCAGCCTCCCAGGAACTGCTTTAACGGCTTAATCAGTGGCTTTAACATAAGGAGGTGACTTCCATTCTGGTGAACGCTTTGACATGAATCTTTAACTACAGTTAAATCTAAATGAACGGTTCATAACTCTATGTTTTTTTTTACCTCATCATGTCTGAATGTGCCCATAGACTGAAGAGCTCACCTGGTTACTCCTGCTCTCAGTGAGGTGCTTGACTGCTGTAGGCCAAAAGAATTCACAGTGCATTTAAATGCTTCAGAAACCTGCTTAATCTTCTCATTCAGTTCCTTCATGTGGACTCATGACATACAGTATAATGAACATCCTGGTGCAGTGAATTTGTGTACCTGTGACATCATTTCCAAAATGGTGGTGTGCCTGGGTAGCACATGTGACCGATCTACTTTTTAAAAACTTGTCTTTTTTGTTACTGAAAATATATTTCATCATATTTAACAATTCTAAATATTTAGCCTGGCGGGTTTAGTGGCTAGCAGTGTCGCCCTGGGTTAGGGTTCGATTCCCACCTCGGGATCTGTGTGCATGGAGTTTGTGTTTTCTCCCCGTGCTTGAATGTGTGTGTCCCCTGCCTATGGATTGCCACCCTGTCCAGGGTGTCCCCCACCCCTTCTTCCTCATAGTCTCCTGAGATAGGGTCTAGGCCCCTTTTGCGACGCTGTATACAGAATAGAGTTAGGATTGGGGTTTGGGTTAGGGGTTAGAGGTTAGGGGTTAGAGGTTAGGGGTTAGGGTTATAACCTTGGGTATGCGAAGACTGAAAATGTTCTGTCTGCATTTCTTGAACAAATATCGCTGTGACATGTGTCACACAGGGTTTTTAAACCTGAAATTGTCTGAAAAAATGCCTTGTGACATCTTTCACAGCGTGATCCATGTGGTCTGTTTGGTCCGTCTATAATGTCTGTTAAAGGAGAACTGGTTCTGGGCTTAAGGATTGTTTTTAGAGCTGTCACATGAGTACAAAGATGTGATGATGTGTCAATACAACAGCTGTCCATGTGTGTGTGTGTGTGTGTGTGTGTGTGTGTGTGTGTGTGTGTGTGTGTGTGTGTGTATGTGTGCTCAGCTACATATAAATGTCGTGAGTAAAGGATGGAGAGACATGATCCGAGCAAGCGGGCCGCTCTTGTTTTGAGAAACAAATGTTCTGAGTGGGAGGCTGGAGAGACGTGTGAAACAAACAATTGTCAATTTTCTCTTTGAAATTTTTGATGCCTTAGTCATCGCAGCCTTATGATTGCACGGCAATACGGGATAAAGGACTTTCTGCTAGTTTATGTGGGATCTTTTTATCAAATCAGCTCGGAGGCAGTGCTTCGTAAGAATCAAATATAATGCTGTAACTTTAAGAGAGAGAAAAAAGTGAGAATTGCCTGTTGAGAGAACTTACTATGCATAACATACGAGATCATGCAATAATTCAGCGAGAGGAACGGCTGATCCTTGAAAATCGACAGATAACTTTTTCCTCTTGCAGAAGAGACGACTCTTTCTGTGGGAACCCCCTTATTCCCACACTGACCTACCTCACTCCAAGGCCTTTCTACATGTTTCTGCCAATAACTCTGCCAGTTCCTGGGAGGCCGGCGTTTCAGACATCTGATCAGGCCTCTGGCGTGCTGAGAAAACTTTCTACCTTGACGATGTCTAGGCGCTAGTGAATCACTGGGATACGTGCATCAGTGTAGCAGCGGATTATATAGAGCAATAAAAGTAGTTTTATTCTCACAATCAAAATCAAACGTCCCACCCATCATAGCACGCAGCATATTATTCTGAAACTACAGTTAATTATTCATTAACTATAAGCATGTGCGTGCAGTTAAGACAGAACCGCAAGCTGCAGTTGAAACATTCACAAGATGAAGTCTTAATGAAACCGATTCGCCGATTCCAGTTTTAAACCCGAGCCTCAGCAGTGTACTCAACAGAGGTAATGAACGTACAGCGGTACCGCGGAAATAGGAATTTAAGGCCTCCGAGTGGCGCAGTGGGTAAAGCGCTCGCCCTATCATCCGGAGATCGCTAGTTCGAATCCCGGGTGGTGCTGTAACCTCTCGCAGCCGGAGGTCTAGAGAGAGCTGATTGGCCGAGCTCTCTCACAGGGGAGGGATGAGAGGTACATAGTGCTCCGGCATTAATCACGGCTCTACAGCCAGTCAGGGGCGTCTGTGAGCTCGTGCAGCGGAGGGAGCGGATAGCGCTGTCCTCCGAGTGTGGTAGGCCGTGTGTTACCAACGGTGCGCGAGCGAGCAGTTCGAAAAGATGCGGTCGGCTGGCGTCACGTGGTTCGGAGGAAACAGCCTAAAGTAGCCTTAATGTGGGAGCCCCCTAGTGACGTGGAGGAATTGGACACGACTAAATTAGGGGAGAAAATCGGGGAAAAATGCAAAAAAAAAAAAAAAAGGGAATTTAGGAAAAATAGGAATTTAATCCGTTCCAGAGGTGAGTTCTTAAGGTGGAACGTTTAGAAAAGACACGTTAATGGAGTCAAATATGAAATAAACAGACATTCAACCTTAACTTAACCCTTATTTATGATTCCTCTTGTTACCGTCATTGCTAACAGTCCTGGGACACTTGGTGTTACAGCATATCTTCACTAAATCTTGCACAAAATGCAAAAAAACAAACAAAAAAAAAAAACACAAAACAATATGTAAACTCGCTTGGCTTGGCTTTTCACTGATCTTGGACGTTCCTGCAGCTCAGCTGGCGCTCAGTTCGGCTCGGTTTGCAATTTCTTGCAAAATTTCAGTTCTTAAGGTGAAAATTTGCGAGGCGGGGAGTTTGTATGCTGAGGCACCTACTGTAAATTCAGTTCACAAGTTCAATCACAGTGGTTCATCAAAAAAAAAAAAATTCTTTGGTACTACGTTTTTTTTTTCTTATGTTGAAGCAGAAATTTAAATTAAAAGTACAAAGGCAATTAAAAAGGAAAAAGATCTATATTTGCCTTAATTTCAAACACATACTAATTTATACTGTAGTTTCTAATAGTCAATTAGTATGTTTTTCAGAACCAAGACCCAAGGCACAAGTAAAATCATTCACTAACAACTTCGTTATCTAACTACATTAGGATGGTTCCTATCTCTCAAATGTTAGCGGCATTATCGTAACTTGTGCATGCAAAATGGCTAAACGCTACAAGCTAGCTGTTACAACAAACTGCTGAGGATAGAGGCATAGTGATGGGTATTAGGTCTCATTCTCATTATAACATCGATTAAAGTTTAGTTTTAATAGATTGATGCTTTAAAAGACACTTTATCACTGGGATGCGGTGATGTTTGAAAATGTCATGGGTAGTCAAAAGTACACACACAGTATAATCCCTTTCAGGGTGCACTGGACCTACATTATCTCTGTATGGTGTGAATTCAACACTCAGAGCCTTTCGAAACCAGACTTACGTTAAGCGCACCTCACACGTCCTGTACTCACATGTTAAACAGGTTGAGTCCGATGCGGTACAGACGCTTGCGTGCTACGTCTGTGGACAGCGTCCCACAGTGAGTGTCTGGGCAGTGCGTGCGCGGCAGGGACATGATCATGTTCTCGCACGCCGAGGTCGACGTGCTGCTGCTGCTGATTGGCTCGGAGCTGTTCTCAGACACACTCTGATTAGTCAGCGGCTTCTCCCAGGCCGGATGAGCGGATTCCGCCTCATCACCGGTCGGATGCGGATCCAGCGCTATCTCCTCGCTAGGAGGCGGGGCTGGAAAGTCAGATTCGGCCGTGGCGGATGATTCTGATTGACCCCCGCTCTGCACCCCCGCCTGAGGCTTTGTGTCCGTTTCCTTGGCGATGCCGTTGCCTAGGGAAACGGACTCGACCACAGAGGAGGAGAGGCGAAAGTTGTGGTTGTCGATCTGCACCGTCACGTCTCTGAAGGCCATCATGAGCTTGCTGGCGCTGCGAGGAATGCTCTCAGAGGCGTTCTGCGTGGCCTCCTGAAGGGTGCTGGGGTCCATGAGCAGCCCCTCTGGGGCTGGTCCAGAGGGTGTGGTCACTGTAGACCCTACTCCCTCTTCATCATGGACAGACGTCCAGCTGCTCAAGGCCTCGTCTATGGAGCGGGCTAAACTCTGGACCTGAAATATAAAATAGAATTGGCTTGAACCATTCTTCAGCCCCTTCCTCTGGCATGCACAGTCAACGTTTCAAACTGAGATTGGTGATGTATATAACAAGTACAGGTTTCCTCGTTTTCTGGTTAGTGACAACAGCAGACGCCGTGACATGACATGAGAATTCTCACTAGCTAATTGGAACATAATGTATGACAACAACGAACAAGCACTGTACACAAGGATGCGCTTTATCAGTTTGAAGCTGTACCTGTTCGCTAAAGGTGTCCTCCAGGTTTGTGAGCGTGGTCGTGCCGACTGTGGGCATCGTGCTGGAGTGTGTGAGCGGGATGCCCATTAGAGAACATCCCTCCATCAGCGCCCGCTCAGCAGAGAATCCATCTCTCTGCACCCGCACCCTGCGCACAGACATGCGTCGTGGAATGCCGCTCTCCAGAACCGAGTTGCGGATCTTCTGGAAGTTCTTGCTGAGCTGGTACTGACGGAACGCTGTCTGGATTTTACAGGCAGCGCGGCGGGAGATCAGCGCGCCGCCGTACTTCTGCTCCAAATCCTCGATCTGTTGCGAGAGAGAGAGAGAGACATAAAGTGATGATTTCGAGACAGTATACCAGGATGAACACATAATAAATCCACACGCCTTCACACTGAAAAGGCTATTTACTTTACTTTTTAACTTGTTACCATGGAAACATGCTTGATCACCAAGCTTTATTAACAGCAAGCTGATTTTAGCAAACCAACAAAGTGGATAATTAATATGAATAAATAATAATAATAATAAAAAGCCCTGCAATGCGTGTGTGAGTAAAAAATGTAACAACAGTCACAGAAATATATAGATTATTTA
The DNA here is from genome assembly GCA_013621035.1 of Clarias magur. NCBI lineage: Eukaryota > Metazoa > Chordata > Actinopteri > Siluriformes > Clariidae > Clarias > Clarias magur. Next base: position 123,078 of record QNUK01000426.1, read on the forward strand.
CTGACATGGTCACGGAGGAGTCTGATTGGTATACAGACATTAATACAGTACATGTGTGATCCGGAGTGTTTCTATATAAAAATGTACCATTTATGGATGAATAACAGAATATATGTCATTTTAGAAACGGTAATTTTGTAATTTACAAAAACTGATAAAGTCTTGATTTTTTACAAATCTTACAGAGAGTTATGCATGTTAGAGATAATTTCCCTAATTCCTGCTCCAACCTTACAGCCGTAAGATAACCACAGCTCGGCAGTTTATTATGTTCCTATAACAGCACACCCCTAATGTTATATTTATTATATATTAAACAGTATGTCAAGAAGCACAATTTTGTTAATTGATTATGACCCATTATACAGTGGAACCTCGGATTGCGAGTAACGAGGTTTACGAGTGTTCCGCAAACCGAGCAAAGATTTTTAATACATTTTTAATCGGAAACCGAGCAAGTATTAGTTCATGAGCGCCGAGTATCATGTATTACGCATGCGACTCTTATTTTGACACCGAGCGGCAAGTGATCACAACTGAGCCAATGGGTTTTCTCTCTCTTGCGCTGCGGGAATTATGGGTCATCGTCTCCCCTGCTGCGTCCCCTGTGTCAAAATAAGAGTCCCCTGCTGCGTCTTAGTGCTCGTCTATTATAATCAACATGTCCCTCTCTCTTCTGTGTGCGCGCGCGCGTAATTTGACACTGTGCCCCACACACCGACACACACACACAGTTACTTTGCGTGTGCGTGCGTGTGTGCGCGTAATTTGACACCGACACACACACACACACACACACAGATCTCACTGGCGCTTTACACAAATGCTTTATTTACACAGAAAACTCAGCTCTGTCGCGATTCTTTTCAAAGGTAAGGTGCTGGTTCATTTGTTTTTTGTTTTTTTACTTTACAGCAGTGATTCCGTTAGTATGCTCACGCGAGTATCATTAGAGAGATTTCTTTTTTTCCCGTTAAAACAGTGTTTGCATTGTGTATGTTAGTTGTGAAACTTAAGTGAGGTGTGGGAGGGAGAAGGAGTTTTACTGTTTAAGACGAGGCGAGTGGCTAATTCCAAACACACACACACACGCATACAAATACACGGCGCCTGCGCGCACAAAAGGAAACACTTAACTGTCTGGATTTATTTTTAATTTTTTTTTAATGTTAAGTGCAGGTTAATTTGTTTTATTTTTACTGTATATGTTGTATTAATTGTTTTTATGTATTTATTGTTTTGGGCTGTAGAACGAATAATTTGAGTTTTCATTATTTCTTATGGGAAAATGTAATTTGGTTTACGAGTATTTTGGAATACGAGTCCACTTCCGGAACTAATTATGCTCGTAATCCAAGGTTCCACTGTACTTTCTTTCTGTTTATTTTTACACTTCATGCTAGTGAACGGTCACAGAGCAAACCTTTTGTTGTTTTTGTTTCTTACTCTTGACATTAGCTGCATTTACACAAACTCGAATATTCCAATTATAATCAGAATAACCATCCAATCAGCAGCTGAGGACGATGTACATAAATCCTGTAGTTGAGTGAAATCAGAAGTGGAAGGTAACTGAGGATAATAACTTAATTACTGTACTTAACTACATATTTAATGTATCTTTATTTTGTTTAAGTCCTGTGTGGTACCTCAGCATATGCAGCACTTTCTGGCATATGAGCGAGTAAAGCAAGCTGAACTGAACGCCGGCTAAGTTGACTGTACATCCCGGGAGCTGTTCAAAACTTTTTTTTTTTTTTGTTTTTTTTTTGCATTTTGTGCAAGATTTAGTGACGATGTAGCACCACGGGTCCCAAGAATGTTAGCAGGACGAAAAAAGCAAGAAGAAAAGGAACCCGCTTTCAGTTTGTTTTTTAAAGCAGCCGGTGCCAAGAGGAATCATAAATTAAGATTAAATGATGTTTAATGTCTATTTATTTCATATTTAATAATTTACGTGTCTTTTCTAAAAGTTCTGATTGTTTTTATATGCAAAAATATGATTATAGTGTTGGAAATTGGTAATATTAGTAATATTTTAGGGTGTCTGGAACGGATTATCGGCACTTACATTATTTCCAATGGGAAAATGCGTTTCACAATACGAAATTTTTCAGAGATTTCGAGGTCGATTCCCAGGTGATGCTGTAACCTCTCGCAGCCAGAGGTCTAGAGAAAGCTGATTGGCTGAGCTCTCTCAGAGGGGAGGGATGAGAGGTATTTATTGCTCCCACACTGATCACGGCTCTACAGCCAATCAGGGACGTCTGTGAGCTCACGCAGGCAGAAGGAGCGAATAGCGCTGTCCTCCGAGTGTGTTACTCCATCCCCACTGGTGCATGAGCGAACAGTTTGAAAAGATGCGGTCACGCATTTTTTACAGAGGTCGTTTGAGAAAAAGACAGACATGGCAGCTTCGGACGGGATTAAAATCACAAAGTACCTCTGTGAAACAGAAATTTCTCTAACGTCCCCCAGTAAAACTAGTCCCGTCCGAATAGAGCCAAAGTAAAAAGCCCCCCAGTAAAGTACAAATACTTGGGGAAAAAAGTGCTTAAGTACACACACTTCTTTACTGTTCACCCTTGGCGATCAGAATACAAATGCATCACAGAACCATCAGAACAGTCCGAGCCGATCCGGTCTGATCAGGAGGAATTAGAGATGTGGTGGAAATGTTTCAGCCTGTGAACATGTGACCTGGTTGTCTCTCTCTTAATGCAATTAAGAAATATACAGTCCTGTGCAAAATGTCTTGAACCACCCATCATTACTTCATATTAAATTGTTGAATTCCTGGACTCGGATCTGTGTGCATGGAGTTTGAATGTTCTCCCCATACTTGGTGGGTTTCATCTGGGTTCTCCGGTTTCCTCCCACAGATTAGGCTAATTGGCGTTCCCAAACTGCCCGTAGAGCGCGACTGTAAGGGGTTTGACGCACGGGTGAAACCACGGACACGAAGCAAGGTCTTAGAAGGTCAAGAAGTTTAGTTTTTTCTTGATGATCTGTAAACGTCTTCTTGCACTCTCCTCCTGTTTACATACTGCAGTAGCCGTACGTGCTTCTGGGTTCGCTGCTTAATGAGAAAGAAATATTGTTTCCCTGACACGATGTGCATCCCATGGCCATCTTCGTTTGTGAACTAAATCAAATTGATCTATTCCTTCTTTTGTTCTTTTCAATTTCCACCAGATTGAACAGAACTGTAGCTCTTTACCAGCCTTCCACCGCGGGGTTCTACTGTATAAATGACACGTCGCTCGCGTACGACTGGCAGCTTTTACTTTTTACACTCGCGCGAGATCCGATCTCAGCACCCGGAATAATTATTTAAATCGCGCTTCCGCCCGCTACTTTCCGCATGACAGTAATAACCACCTCACGCCCACTACCTTCACACACAATTTAACAGGCTACACACGTAATGAGCAACTTTATATAAATAGCTGTTGGGTTTTATACAGAATGAGACTGAGAGAAATGTAAACAGACCCCAGGCTTTAAAAGAAGAATACTAAATTATGAGTCCTGACCTGCCCTTAAGATACCAATCCATCTCTTATCAGTGTAGAAAATATAACAGGTTATAATTAATCAAAATGTTATGTATTTTTCTAGAATAAGCAAGTAACAGGATGCAAGATGAACAGCTGGAACGTTTTTGGGGTTGTTTGAGGCTCTTGGTTTAGTAAAGGAGTGATTGTATATAAAAATAAATAAATAAATAAATAAATAAAACACCCACAGCAAAGGACAAGCTGTTTTGCTAATAAGATCTACAGAGAATTGAAAAAAAAAAGAGAGAGAGAGAGATAAAAAATAAAAAAAAAATCTGCCTGTTTTGCACAACAGCCGTAATTAGCCTGCAATATTAAACCTTTTCCACCTGGAGCTAGAAGATGCTGGGCTGTGTTTATGCGAAATGATTATCACCCACAATACGAGGGGCGTTCGAGCCAAACCGGGACCTTTGGTTGCGCAGAATAGCAGGAGAATAAATTCAAAAATTCTCATTCAAATTTATTTGTCACGTACACAGTCGTACACAGTACGATATGCAGTGAAATGCTTAGGCGACTGCCCGTGACCTTAGAATAAAAACTATTTAAGACTATTTACACGAAAAGAATATAACAAAGAACGTAGAAATAGATTATAGATTTAACTAAGAATAAAATAATAAAATATATGTACAGTAAAAATATAAGAAAATAAAAATATAAAAAATATAAGAGAATAAGAAAATAAGAAAACCTGGGTGCAAATGTAGAAAAAAATATATATCTGATATAAGAAATATAATAAAGCCTAGGTGAACCTAGGTGTACAGTATGGAAAATAGGGAATATAAATAGAGATGTCCAGGGGGTGTGCAAGTATGCTATACAAAAAGTACTTTTTTGTACTTTGTTTTGTACTTTTGTACTTTTTTGTTTTGTACTTAAAGTGACTAATAAAAACTTCATTTCCTTTATTTCTCTATATAATCCCCTGCTGCACTAATGCACTCATCCCAGTGTCTCACTACTGCCTGCATGCAATCAAGGTAGAAAGTCTTCTCGGGGGCTGGAGACACGTTTTCTGTCGATTTCTTTCAGGTTCATGCGTTCCACTCTCCCGACTGCAGTGGGCTCTCAGTGAGCCACCATCGTCATTTCAAACGTTTGCACTGTTTAAATATTTTCCTGCAGCGAAGAGTCTCATCATCAGTCTGTGCTCGAAGTCTTTTGTCAGTGTCAGTCGTTTCTTATGGCCTCGTTCGTGGGAAATGTCACCACAAGTCCCGGTTTGACTTGAACACCCCTCATACACGGTGCATGTAAACCAGGGTTTTCCTCGAGAGTTCCATTTTCAAATCATAGTGTATATTTATATGAAAGGCCGTCATAAATTTGTTATTATTGCTAAGAAAAAATGGTCGAGCTGGTAGAGATCATCCTTGAAGAAGCCTTCTATTTGCCTTCTATTTGGCTCTTGAGGAAAAGTTCCACCTCGGTAATCACGTCTGCCTCACGTCTGCCTCATCCACCCCCCCTCCCCCATCAGTACAGTATTAAGATTGTTTTGAAGTAGTTTTTCTCAGATTCTCAGGATGGCCGAAGACTATCTATCACGTGTTTCCTCCAAACTATGTGACGCCAGCCGACCGCTACCTTTCGAACTGCTCGCTCACGCTCCGTTGGGGGCGGAGTAACACATTCGGAGGACGGCGCTATCCGCTCCCTCCGCTCGCGTGAGCTCACAGACGCCCCTGATCGGCTGTAGAGCCGTGATTAACGTCTGAGAGAGCTCGGCCAATCAGCTCTCTCTAGACCTCCGGCTGCGAGAGGTTACAGCATCACCCGGGAATGCAACATTGTTTTAGGGGCATTTGTTCAACCCATCCCATTCCAACGCTGTTCCAAAGCCATTTCATCAAATCACTCTTTTCGAACACAGCCGAATACCTACATTGTCTCAACGTCCGTAACGTTGCTGAATTAATGTCACTCCAATGTTTGGACAAGTAAAACGTCCAGCTGGGAGGACTATCAATCATTCCAGATTCATATACTGATCAGCTCATCTGACATTTTTATTAAAAAAAAAAAAAAAAACAGAAGATATTATAGACTGTTGTTGTGTTGCCTACAAAACATAGTCTCTGGTTTAATCTGATACAACCAAACAGCAGGTATTACATTTGAAGAAACCTGTTTTTAAGTCTTAATTATAAGCCGGTTTAAATGAATGACAGCCTAATTATCATAAAATCCCTCAAAGTCTGTATGAGCAACAAAAAGAAAGATTAAAGGTTAAGATTAAACAGTATGGCTAATGTCCAAATTAAACGTTAAAATATTGGATTCAATACTCAGTTGTAAATTTAAGGTTCAATATGATGAATGGTGGATTCTGAGTCATTTCTGTTTGATCATGTGGACTATGTGGACGCTGACCCTTCTTCCTTTGAGATATAGTGAAGTAAAAAGAGAATGAAAGAAAGAAAGAAAAAGTCCCTTAACCTGGCACAGAGTTTCAAATGTGAATCAGAGCGAAGCGGAGACCGGAGGTGGGTTAGAACAAAGTTTTCTGTTCGGTCTAAAACAGCACGGCACGTCAACGGGAAAAAAATGGTTCACCTACTCAAACCTGGCCCTGAAATCACTGCCGAAATCACTCCATGGACTTTAATTTTTTCTTTTGTTTTTTTTTTTTTCAATGTAGAGTGGACACACACTGACCAAATGCTTTTGGACCACCTTGGAAAAACTGCCAATCAGAGCTCCGAGTTATGTTGCCAGATTGGGTGGTTTTCCAGTAACAGGGCTGCTTTGTATCCTCATCCTCAATGAATGGATTCTTGGGTTCATTTTAGTGAAACAAACTATTTGTACGTATAATTAAGATACAGTATGACTAATGATATTAATTAACTCTTTGTTTTATCAATACAAGCAGGTTTCCAGCACTGGCAATGGGGGAGTTTGCCAGTATCATCTGGCAACCTTGGTGAAAAAAGCAAAAAGCAAAAAAAAAAATGTGTGATTTTGAGGGAGTGATTGAAATGAAAAAAAAAAAAAAAAAAACTATGCTATGAAAAAATAACACCATTGTAACACCATACAACACCATAGAGTGGCAGTACTGGACGGTATCTCACACTATGATGGTTAACCTTTGGATTTAATCTGTGATTTACATGCGTGTCAGACTGCAGCGAGAGATCTGCGGCTCATGGATCGGCCCTGGTCCGTTACGTCACTTCTAATTAACGTAATGCACACCCTTTTGGAGTATTGCATTGTGCATTCGAATTAATATACTGTATGAAAAGTCTTTTCAATGTGCCTGGTCACCTTTAACCTCTGATAAACATTTCATAAAGGTTCTGTACATTGCAAATGACCGTGCTCATATATTCAAATTCTGTCTGTAAATCACTTTCACACACACACACACACACACACACACACACACACACACACACACACACAGCTGCAAACATAATTTATGTCACTGTACTCAAATCAGGTCATTGATGTTCTTTAGTAACACTTACTCAGTTTATACCCAGAACTCAGACGCATCTCAGTGCAGGACTTACTGTCCCCTCGGGGGTCATGAGAAGCGTACCTGTTTTTGTTTGAGGTCAGGAGACAGGTCGTAGTCTGGAGTATGTGGACAGGAGGTAGGACTCAACCGAGCAACGCTCTTCTCATCTTTCTTTTCCTCTGCTTCTACTGGATGGACTGAACTGCTGTGGACGGAGACATTTCTGTATTATCAAGTGTAGCACAAACAATGTGAAGAAATCATAAAGAATAATAATGATGGAGTCATATAATAATCTGATAAGTTTGCTTTAACACGGTCTCGTTAAAATTCTGTCTGGTTCTGGAGTTATATTTAGACACTATATACAGTACAAGGACAGTAATCACCTCCCATCAGTGATGTACAGTATATCGCTGATTGCTTTACAGGATAGCACGGGCTTGGAGTCTATCTTAAGTCAGAAGGTGAGGCACATTCTCTGGATGCGGTGGAAACGCATCACAGAGAGCAAGCTTGCACGTGTACTCACACTGGACTGTAGGAGTAAACACACCAAGCGCAGAAAGAACACGCAAACGCCGCGCGGACAGGCCGAGATTCAAGCGACGCAAGCGGAAACCCCTGGAGGTTTCGAGGCAACACTGCTAGAGCATGCAGCATTTAGAGGACACAGGCAGCATATGCAGGATGGGACTGAATCCTGTCTTGGTTCAATGTGATTTACTGAAGTGATTCCGTCATTAATACAACCAAACAGCACGTTTCACATTTGGGAAAACTCTCACGCCAAAATGAGAGCATTTACTGAAATCCATTATCTAAGTCAATCATTCAATCAATCTATCTATCTATCTATTGATTAATCGGGCAGCATGGTGGCTTAGTGGTCAGCACTGACACCTTGCACCTTCAAGGATGGGGTTCGATTCCTGCCTCGGGATCTGTGTGCACAGAGTTTGCATGTTCTCCGGTGCCCTCCGACAATCCAAAGCGGTCCAGTCACATGTTAATTGGCATTGCCAAATTTCCCACTGCCACACAAACAAGATGGACATGTCTCCAGGGTGGGGAGTATCTGTCACCCAGTATGCCAGATGGGCTGAACATTATTCCTTATAACTCTTCCTGACACTTCTGCTATCAGAATTCCAGTCTGAATGTTGCATGCACCCTTACTGTATATTGAAACATTTGGCCAGGTCTCAGTGGCGCAGTGGAATAAAAATTCCCCTCCCGCACCATCTTTGAGTTATGAAGACCACTTGGTGCCCCCTGCCCAACCACTTTGCTCCATTGACTCCTAGCTTCCGTACAGTAGCTCTCTTTTTACTCTGCCCGAGTCGATCAAAAATATTTCTCTTTACCCCTTTAGAACTGGCCCCATAAAAAAAAAAAAAAATCACTCCATATACTTTAATGGGTTTCAGTTTGTAGAATGGACACACATGGAAATAAAAAATGCTTTTGGACCGCTTTTGGAAAAACTGCCATCCTGCACTCAATTTTAGAAATACACCCGTGACACTTGACATCCCACAAGTTTAAATCCACCTCTTGAATAATCCAGGAATCTGCTCTACCAGCTTTCGGTTCCTCTGATATAAGTAAGAGCAGCGCAGGAGTGCCGTCGGCTTTGATGCCGGTGACACCGGTGGATAACTTCTCTGTGAGGTTCACAGCTGGAGGCGGTGGTTCAAGCCCTCAACTCACACACCCTCCCTGGAATCACACACTCGTGTCTTTGTACCGTATAGACTAGTAATAAGAAGTTTTCAGTGTTTTGCTCAGGAAAACTGGCACACCACTGCAAATTCTCCAGGAATGATGATATTATTATTAATATTGTTATTATTATTACTTTTTGGTCATTTAAACCACCTGGAAACAACCATAGTGATTATACGTGTCTACGGTATTTCTTTGCCTGTTTTTTGCTCAGTCATGTTTATATTGTGGGCGACAATGAAATGGAATTATTTTCATCATATTGCCTCGGTTGTGCGGATAAAAAAGGACATGACACTTTATATCTGTATAAATTTAATCTGTATATATTCAAATTTGATGTGTCATTTACACAACCATACGCAGTATGATATGCTGGAAAAATGTTTAATTAAAACAAAATAATGAAAAAAAAAAAAAAAAGGCTAAATATGGTCTGGGTTTTAAATGACATTTATGGCATTTCCATCAGTATCCAAAGCGACTTGCATTTTAAATCTCATTATACAGCCAAACAGTTGATGGTTAAGGGCCTCGCTCAGGGGCCCCAACGCTGGCAACGTGGTGCTCATGGGATTTGAACCTGCGACCTTCCAAACCCTTCACCACCGAGATACCCCAACCCCATTACGCTTTTGTATCCAAAGTCAGATATCAGGCTTTTCATCGACTTATCACCATGTTCTGTCCATCCAGGCATCTATTCACTTCCCATACTGCTTATCCTACACATCGGCCGCAAGATTCGAACCCGCAGCCCTGGAGGTGTGAGATAGCAGTGGCATGTGGTACAGTACCATGGCGACGTTAAAAAACAAACAAACACAAGAATTCCCGCGAGAGTTAATCACATATAGTGAGGAGTTAATACTGAAATTACCCACACTGGTGGAACTCGAGCTGGATTTAAGAGCTGCTCTGAGGATGTACGCTGGGATTTAACGAGAACAAAGGCATGCCTTAGTTCACACTCAGAGCTTAAGTGCTTTTCTCTCATGCATTACCCACTCCGGAGATATCCAGTAGCACCTTCTGTCAATTTCTAGTAACCACAATGTTCCACAATACAGTCCATATTTTGGGAAGATATGAATAAGCAGAATATTAAACAGACACAAATATCGGCCCGGTGTGCTTCCCGCAGATATCAGCAGTGAGACAGCAAGACTATCCCGAAGTATTTATGACTCTCGGGTTTTCCATTTCATGTCTCATGGTACTATTAGTGGTTTATCTGAACCTTTCTGTTATAGATTTATTATTGTGTTTTTTTTCTGAATGTGCTGTTTTTTTGTTTGTTTTTTTAATCTAATGATCTGTTTAGGTTGCAGTTTTAAAAAGAGGTTCATGGAAATTCCTCTGCTTAATATAAAGCCATTTTAAAATTTCCAATAAAAGCATTAGCAAGCCCTTGATTTAATTTTAAGGAACATCATTCTAGGGTATTGTGAGCTAATGTTCAGGTTTTAAATATTATACTAGACATCTAAAAAAAAAATGAATTGCTGCACATCAGGAAAAGCTGCAGCAAACATCAGCTAAATTGGAGTGTTCTGTTTCATGGGATCAGCGGGATACATCGGAGACAGGAGAGATTGATCTTAGCAGGCAGCCAGATGTGGTAGAAAGACAGAAATCCTGTTCTTGAATAATAAGAGTAATAATGTTTATATTTAGATATGAAATTTATAGGGAAAGGGGGGGAAAAAACTCCCCTTTTTGAAAGATAAAGCTGAATGAAAGTGGGAGAAATCAGGATAACTGCTAGACAGATTAACACAAAGCCTAATCCTTAATAAAGTGCATCATTTCTTTTAATGAATGTTTTAAAAATAATTTGTAACCGATTATGGCGGCACCGTGGCTTAGTGGTTAGCACTGTTGCCTTGCACCTCCGGGGTCCGGGTTCGATTCCTGCCAATTTGTGCATACTTGGTGGCTTTTTTTGGGGGGGTGCTCCGGTTTCCTCCCATAGTTTAAAAACATGCAAATTAGGCTAATTGGTGTTCCCCAAGTTGGCCATAGAGTGTGAATGAGTGTGTGTGTGTGTGTGTGTGTCCTGTGATGGATTGGCACTCCGTCCAGGGTGTAACCTGCCTCAAACCCTAAGTCTCCTGGGATAGGCTCCAGGCCCCCTGTGGCCCTGTATACAGGCAAATAATTAGTGTGTGCCTTTATATTATGACAGGCGTTCAAGTCAAACAGGAATTTGTGCTGAAATTTCTCGTGAATGAAGGTCTGAAACCGATTGACGTTTACAGAAGACAGTATGCTGATGAGACTCTTAGCCGCAGTAGAACATTTGAATGGTGCGAAAGTTTGTTAAAGATTGTTGTGCTTTCATGAATGACGATGGCGGCCGAGATGGTTCCCGTGAACGTACAGAGAGTGGAACTCCTGATCCTTGAAAATCATCAGATAACGTGTCGCCAACTTACAGAAGAGATGCACCTGTTCATGGGAGTTCCTGGGAGGCGAGGGTTTCAAACTGTGAAGCAGGAATCTAAGCACTAGTGAAACACTGGGATAAGTGCATTAGTGTAGCACGCGGTTATATAGAGAAATAATGAACGTTTTTTTTTTTTAATCTTATTTCTGTGTTCTGTTGTTGTCATGCACACTCATAACACGACCGGCACTAGGACCCGGAAGTAATACGGTCGGGTTTCAGGAAGCATAAAAGGAAACAAGATGACGCATCACATCGCTCAGTCATTGAGTTATGCCCGTGCTATCGCCGTCGCCTCGCTCGTCCAAACGTGAGTACTCACTTTCTTGGGTTATCGCTTCTGATTGGGTGTGTGTATTTAGAACGCGGGTTTATTTGTGTAAACTCTTGCTCTCGCTTCGGGAGAGTTCTAAGAATAACTTGCGTGGTTATCCTGCCTACTCGCGCTACTTCCGCGTTTGGGTTTACCATCCACGCTACAGGGCTAACTGCTAAGTCTTCTGCTTCATCTCCGGTTAGTCCGTGACAGTTGTTGTCCCGGTTTGACTTAAACGCCTCTTGTATACTTCATAATAGTGCTTGTTATAATTTATAACAAAAGTTTAAAATGAATAGATATTTCCTATATTTTATACTGTAATATAGCTCTCCATATTTCTCAGTGCTGAGATTCCCGTCATTTTATCCACTTTAAAGGTTTGCGATTTGCATACAGCCTGGGGAATCTTACGATTGGAAGCCTTAGAGACGGCGTGTGTATTCTCTGCTTCAGTCGGATCGAGTGGCTCTTGCCTGCTCTCAGTTTGCCTTTCCTGCTCTCAGTTCAAACGATGCTTAAAGTCCAAGTGTCATCTATCAAACTAACACAGAGGCAGCATTAATGATATATATATATATATATATATATATATATATATATATATATATTTTTTTTTTTTTTTTTTTTTAAACAGCGAATAACCAGCCAGAGCCCAGAAACGCCTGCGAAACCTAATTCACATTAATGCATCCTGTTCTAAACCACCTCACCACTGCAGAATCCGGTGACACGTGAAAACTGATTGACCCACATATACAGGCTTTTAATCAGTACTGAATCAAACCCACCGCTTCCTCCGAGATAATTAACACCGCTTAATTACACCACGACGTGCTGCGGGACACGGTCGGTGCGCTATCAGGATTTTCAAAGAAGCAATTCCCCAACCGAGGGCTTCATTAAAGACGGGGATTTACCACAGTGCGCAGCAGAGAAATCCTGACAATTACACTATTTATGATTGTTATTAGTAGTAGTAGTGTGAAGGAAGCCATGAGAATAATTGCATTGCATCAGCATAGAAAGCAAAGTTACATTTTATTATAAAATAAGGCTATTAAAGCTTTTCTTTCTTTCTTTCTTTCTTTTTATTCTGTAGATTAAGATCTACAAAATCTAGCCATGAAAACAGAATAGGGATAAGAAGGACTATCAATGCAGTCACTATTCATGAATGCTAGGTTCACAATACTGCACTCGATCTTAGCGCTCATTCACAGGGATTTGGAATTTAATCTCACAAAGATAACAAAAAGCTTTTTTTTTTTTTTTTTTTCGCTCCCTGAATTTAAAATTACGACCTTGCACAATGATTTGTCCTCCTGTTTTAATTTTCAGTCTCTCCTTGTTAGATTTTTTTTTCTTATTACATTTCCCCCAGCCGGCGTTAGATATCCCAGATTTCCATCTTTATTTGTTCTTGGTGAGTTCTTCATCATTCCCCATACGGGAATACTTTTTTTTTTTTTTTTCCTGGAATGTGACCGGAATGACTGATGTCATGACAGAATGACAAGAGTTTTAGTTCTTTGATGTATGAAACAAACGGCTCGAGTTCGCCTCAAGACTTAAATGATCTGCCTCAGCTGTTACTAAGCCAGAGAGACACATTCAGATGCATTAAACTGTATGTGCTGTGCATTTGTGGGTCTCTTGGTCTGTCTGGCAAGTGAGCCAAAGCTAGCCGGTAAATTTATCGATGTGTGGAGGACACATTAACCAAAAATTACTTCTATGAGTAGTTTTACTGCAGCATACTTTTTGACTTTTACTTGAGTAGATTTGTGAAGAAGAAACGCTGCTCTTACTCCACTACATTCAGCTCCACTTGGACTCGAATCTGTTTATTCCACACATTAGATATTCTTTGTGTTTGCCAGAGAAATGCAGCCGGTGGATCTACCATGTGACTGTCTTTCACCAATCAGACGTAGCAACAATAATCACATGACTCCTTTGACCAATCAGCCGCGATAAAAATAACCACATGTGGTGGGGGGAGGGGCTTGACTTCAGCTGGAATAGAGAGTGAAGCAAAACTATTGCGGTTAGTTTAGCTGTTTTATTAAATGTTGCAATTTTAACATATATAATTAGCAAATAAACTAGATTTATATATATATATATATATATATATATATATATATATATATATATATATATATATATATATACATTTGTTCTGCTGGACACAGTTTATGGTAAAGTGAGACTCTTGTATATACTGTATGTTCTAATGTTATTTTCTGCTGAGTCATTCACAGCTGAATATACAGTGTATCTTACACAGGAAATAGGAAAACACACATATGTTACCTACAGTAGGGATTTATTTCAAAAGCTTTATATTGTGAAAAAACTGAAGATTAGTGTTTCTTATTCAATTTGCTATTTTGTAAAGATGTTTAGTTTTATTCATTTATTTTATTACATTTAATTCATTTATTTTATTATTTGGAAATGTCGCAATTTGTACATTATTTTATCATTTCATTTGGCTGCTTAAATAATTTATAATAAATAAATAAATAAATGAATAAATAAACCATACATTATGTTGAAACAGATACTCAGTACTTTATCTTTTCACCAAATATATTTTTACTCTTACTAGAGTAATATTTTGGATGAGTACTTTTTTACTCTTGCTTGAGTAACATTATTTTGAAGTACAGCTACTCTACTTGTGTACATTTTTTGGCTACTCTACCCCCCTCTGACAGTAAGTCCCCTACATACGAACATTCAAGTTGCAAACTTTCGAAGATACAAACATGCGGTTGCACATGTTGAACTGTGGAAATGAAATCACATGCCCGGCGTACATGGTCACATGGGTGCAGGTGCATCCCAGGATGTCCGCAGGTGTAAAAGCAGTGGCATGAAGCTTTGAAATAGCAGTACAAGCAATAACAATGGAGACAAAAGTGAAAATAATTAAGAAAATGGAGCGAGGTGAAAAGATGGCAGACACTGTTCATTCTTTTATCATGAATCGTTCAACCATCGATATGATTCTAAGGAACAGTGTACTGTAATATACTATGGACAGCCAATTGTGTTAGTATCCTAGTACCTAATGTTCTAGTGTTTGTTGGACTTATGAACAAGTTTGACTTATGAACGAGCTCTTAGAACAGAACTCGTTCATACAGTATGTTGGGGACTTGCTGTATTCTAAAACCACTTGTTTGCAAACTTTTCTGAATTCTAGACATTACAAGTGGACTGCACTGTAAAATATTAAGGAATCTATAGTAATATATTACAAGGGGCCCAATGAAACACGGCCGACTGTGCCTCAGGTTTTACTCACTTGTGTTGTAAAATAAGGAGGCTTTAAGTAGAACCATCTGGAACAGCATGGGCTGAGGAATCTCCATTAACTCTGTTAACGATGTGTCAAGCGAGATCTAAACCAGTCAGGAACTTGTCCATCTGAACTGATTGTGTTTTCAAGCCTGTCAACTGCATTAGTAATGTTTGACTCACAGCCTGACAATGATATAATGCATCATGACGTTTCACTTAACGCAGCGCTTCCATCTTTTAACACAGGCACGAACTTGAGTCGGAGTAATAATCACTTCACGGGCAAAATATTCCCTAATGAGGAACGGCCATGTATAGTACATGCACATTATTGTGTAATTGCAACATTTTAAAGCACGCAGGAGTGTCATAGGAGCGAAGGTTCGTTTGTGAACGTTGCTCAGCAAAAACGCTCAAGTAAAACCTCCCAGCGTACCACTTTTCCTCTGAAAGCAAACGAGAAGAGACATTTATTGCAATAAAACACACTCTGCTGACTGGGTACTTTGTCAGCACTACAGTCAGTAAGTACACTAATACCTGGAACACACACTCACTATCCTTCTCTCTTGCATTCTCTCTCTCTCTCTCACACACACACACACACACACACACACACACACACACACACACACACACATTCATATGAAGCACACTGCCTTTGATATATTCCAAAATGCTCCGTAGAACATTTAAACCATAGCTATCTACACTACTGTACACTATAAGAATGGTTTAACAACCTTAAATTGCATATATTATATATTTTTTATAATAATAATAATAATAATAGTAGATCCTTTCAGCTTGCTTGCTTTTCAGAGCCTGGGGTAAAGATGAAAGGTTTTACAAAGCACAATGCAGATAAAAGCTAAGAGCACGACGGTGTCTGATGCAACATCAGCGTTCCCAGCATCCTGCCATGCTTTTAACGAAACGGCCCTCCAGTGCCATGCACCTGAGATCAGGGCTATAATAAGGATCAAGTTTCTTTTGTGAGGTCCAGGGTACACAACGACTTGTGTCAGCGACAAAATGGTCAGTAATGACACATACAGTTATATATACCTGATTATAGCATGTTATTTGTAATAAAATTATCAATACAACCTTAAACCTATTATAATGCAAAATATTTAATTTTTCAGAATTTTCATAGGCGTTTAAATGGGTCTCCAGGGTACATATACAGGTGACGTTCAAAGCAAACCGGGACTTTGGTGCACTTTTGTGCAAAATAACAGAAACTCTTATCCCAGCATTCCACTAGGGCTTGGACACCACCAAGGTAGAAAGTTTTCTCAGTACGCCAGAGCCATGATCGGACTGCCTGTTTTAAATCTGAAACCCTGGCATCCCAGGAACTCATTTAACATGACTAAAAAGTGGAAATGGCTTGGAGCGAGGTCGACTGAACAGGGGATGTGTCAATAGCACCCAGCCGTGTCCCTGAAAAGTGCGAGTAGTGTTTCTGACAAGTCCCGGTTTGACTCGAACGTCTTTTAGTACTTGATTTTTTTTTTCTATTTTTGTATAGTCGAGAACTTAAACAAGCCAATTAGATCAACCCCCTCCGCCACCCCCCCCCCCCCCCTATTGTGACCTCATGAGGGAAACCCTGCCCCTTTTTGCTCAGATCCGCTGTTCGCTGGAGGGGCGTGGCCCATTTTCATCGAGAGTGAAATGGCATGTGTGGAAAAGGAGAGAAACAGAGAAAAGTGATTCAGGGATTATCATTATTATTAGAGTTAAATTGCTGTGAAAAAGTATTCACCTCCTTCCTGTTTATTTTAGTTTTTTCCATATTTGTTATGCTTAAATTATTCAGATCATCAACCAAATTTGAATTATACACAAAGATAATCTGAGTGAACAAAAAACAAAATGCAGTTTTTATATGACGATTTCATTTTTTAACTACCTGAACTGCCCTTTCTGATCTGATTCCTGCCAGGTCTGCTGAATCAAGAAATCACTTAACTAGAACCTGTCTGGCTAAGTGAAGCTCGGTAAAAGATGAAAAAAACAAGCAACACATCCAGCCGCGATCTAAGGAAATTCAAGAACAGATATAAAACAAAGTAATTGACATGTATCAGTCCGGAATGGGTTACCAAGCCATTTCTTGGGACTCGATGCGAACATCTGTCCACAAATAGATACATCTGTTTGATGATGTCCATCATTTAAGTGTGACAAATATGCAAAGTAAAAAATAAAAAATAGGAAGGGGGTAAATACTTTTTCATGGCACTGCTTTTCAGCTGGAGCATTAACACACTGCTTGAGGGACCTGTGAGACATTAAATCGGTAAAGGATTAGTGAAGTATTTGACATGTAAAGTAGCTCAATCGAAAGAGCTTTGCATTTGCAAGCTGGCAAACTGCAGGCCATCCTCCTAAACATTCAAATCGACACTATATGGCCAAAAGTATGTGCACGCCTGACTATAACACCCAGATGTAGATCTTCCCCAAACTGTTACCACAAAGTTTGAAGCACACACTTGTATAGAATGTCTTTACACACAATAGACAATTGTATACGCTGGACCTAAGACCCTAAGAGACCCAGACCTGTTCCAGCATGCCAATGCACTGTGCACAAAGTGAGACATGGCGTTTTATCTTTGGAGTCCTGATCTCTAAGCCACTGTACATGTTTGGACTGAACTGTAATACCAGCTGCATCCCAGGCCTCCGCGTCTGACATCAGTGCCTGAACGCTCTCATGCTCTTGGAGCGGAATGAACACAAATCCCAACAGACATATTTTCAGTATATATAAGTCTAGTGGGAGGCATTGCCAGAAGAGTGGAGCACATAGTCAAGAGGGACCTTGAGTTCCTGGGCAAGCCTTTAGTGTCTCCGCAGCTGTTCAACAAGCCTCACAATAATCGGAGCAGATGTTTCTGCGTAGCTTCTGAGTAGCGTAGATTCTGACACCGTATTATCAGGAACAGCTATAGGGAACGAACGAAATGATCGTTTGTGGTTGTAACGTGACAAAATGTGGAAAAGTTCAAAGGGCTTTTTCAAGGCACTGTATATACCGTACATACTGTATAACCCATAGGGATGTAATGCAAAGCTATAACCTACTGCTCGACTCGTCTCACTGTCTCTCGCGGATCGACGAAGCCATGCATCTAGAATGTTTTCTGTCATTCATTTGACTGTGAGGCCGTGATGAACGAGATACTCAAGCCCGGGAATGATCAGAGAAGAGGTGAGGTTAAACTTTTTTTTTTTAATATATAACGTTATATTTTTGTCTGGTTTGTTGTGATTGTTTGCGTAAGTATTAGATATTAGGGAAGCAACACATAACATTATGATTACATTTTGCTCAAATGAACGAAACGACTCGTTCGAAAAAGATTCGTTCATTTTGCCAAACGAGACTCAAAGATCCGAGTCGGTAAAATGATCTGCACTTCCCATCACTAAAAGGTTGGAGCAAAATTGCTGGAACTCTCATTAGCATTATGCAAACATGTAGCGGATTTTTTTTTTTTTTTGCAAAAAAACTCTGTTAGCTTGGTGATGATGAAGGAACGATGGTGTGCTATCGGTAAAGACACACATAATCCTAGCTGAATTGATGTGTGAGCCTGTCTTTCTTCTTAACATCTCACAAACTCTCTCTCTCTCTCTCTCTCTCTCTCTCTCTTTTCACTTACTGTAGTGTTCGTCCTCGCTCTAAAACACACTCCCTCGCTCACCAAAAAAAGCGCACACACACACACACACACACACACACACTCTGCCTCTCTCATCACCTCTCAATTTATGTTGCGTTCACTTGGCAGACTTTAGTAGTCCTCTTTCTCCCCTGATAAACACACAAACACACTCGCTCGTCCTCTTTCTTTTTCGGATAAATTCACCGGGGTCGGCTTACTAGCACGATCCCTTCGCCTCGGCCGTGTCGGACTATATTTTACGCGCTGCCTGAGCTGACATTCGTCTTCTCTCCCAAATTCAATTTAAAAGGGAGAATCATGTTCCGGAATCGGCACTGAAGACGGCGGCCAGTGAACCACGGCGTGGCTGGGATTGTGGACACGGTCCTGATTTGGTGCACATTTTCGCCTTATTGCCCATAAAACCCATGTAACAAACAGAGGACACGGTGAAAGAACATTTATTATAGTGACCTATACCTCATGTCCTTTCTAATTCTGCTATTCGCAGCATACAACTTACAAGTAGGAGGACGCTCCGGGACCGTACCTTGTTCAAACTTTGAATGGAGAAGATTGGCCAAACCGATCTTTGAATTGGTCACCGGGTTAAAGCTTCCTCTCTCAAACAATCCAAGAAGCAAGCATTTGGTATCTATAGTTCCTGAGCTATATGTAAGAAAATCATGGAACTGTCGTTGCTATGCGTGTTAATGCAATCAGGTTACATTCTCTCTATCTGGAAGTTTGCCGTCCAGGTGGGAGGGTTGCTGCAGTGGGACCAAACCACGCCCTGGCACTCACACATTGATATTAATTCCCAGTCTAATATAACCCAGGGTTCTTTTCATTGCCATTGTTTTTTTTTTATTTATTTATTTATTTATTTATTTATTTATTTATTTTATCTTTGACCTTTGTTTGTCTGGTGACTTTAGTAGTCTAGCTCCACGATATTGTTTTTTCCCTTCCTTTTTCTTTCGGCTGTTCACCACCTGTCAGTGAATCATCTGCCTCCAATCTAACCCATCCTCTTCTCTCACACCAACTACCTTCATGTCCTCTCTCACTGCATCCATAAATGTCCTCTTTGGTCCTCCTCTAGTCCTCCTGCCTGGCAGTTCCAACCTCAGCATCCGTCTACCTTCTACATATTCACAATCTCTCCTCCGAACACGTCCAAAAACACCTCAATCTGACCTCCCTGACTTTCTCTCCAAAACATCTCACATGGGGTTGTGTCCTTCTGATGAACTCATCTTTGATCCCATTCCTAAGATGGATAAGATCAACAACGAGTCCATCAGAGGGACGACCCATGTTAGAACGTCCTCATCTTCATCTCTGCGACCTCCGGCTCCGCCTCCTGTCTTTTCTTCAGTGCCGATGTCTCTCAGCCGTAGAGCATCGCTGGTCTCATCACTGTCTTGTACACCTTTCCTTTCCTTCCCGCTGATACTCCTTTATCACGCAACACACCTGACACTTTTCTCCATCCGGTCCGACCTGCCTGCACATGCCTCTTCACCTCCTTTCCACAATTTCCGTTGCTCTGGAGAATATTGTATTTTCTCTTTTTTTTATTGTTTTTTATATAAAACCACACAGACCAAATGTAGATCTTAATTTGTCACTGGATTACATCACGTCCTCACCTTGAACAGCCAACAGGATCGCCTTCAGGAGCTTCAGGGGCGGGGCAGCAGAACTGATGCAGGACAGTCTGGCTCCTGGAAAAGAAAAAAAAAAAAGAAAAAAAAGCTCACATTTCTAATGAACATCACTAACACACTAAATTTATCATTGAGAGCGGCACATTCGATATTTACACTTCTGCTTCTTCCGAATGTAATGCAGTGACTGATGTGTTAAAATGCTGAGAATTATTACTTTCAGTGTCACGCTTATGACATTCCCATCTTTTTATTTTTGCGCGTTCCTAGGACTGGTTTTTTTTTTTTTTTTTTATATTCCTGTCTACCGATTCAGAATTGCATTCCACTGACCGTAGTTTCCATATAAATAGAATCGAAAAATACTTAAAGATGTTCTCTACCAAAAACGTATCAATCGACCAAGGCATGTTTGGCATCGGAGGGTTTTGCACTCAAGCTATGAGGCTTCCAATTTAACAGGATTAAATGTGCAACGATATCTAATCGCATGCTAAACACAAAAGCACATGGTCTGGTTCCGAAACACTGTTTCTAAAAAATAGGACAAATTGAGAGTTGAGTTCCTTGTGCTTAGTGAGGAGTTAGTAAGAAAACTGGACGCGTCAGTATTCAGTAGTGCTGCAGAATTAATCGCATTAAAATTGCAACATGGATATTTAATCATAAAAATACTGCTACTTGTTACAGGTGATATATGCATAGTGTTTATTATGTTAAATATGTACGTTAAATACGTTTATTTTTAAGATACATTTAAGGAGATAAATGGATACTGGCAAACCTCAATCTCTATGAAATAATTTGTGCTTTGATTTGCAGTTAGTCTTGAGTACAAAATGATACATTTAATATCTACATATCACAGTGTATATCATAATCTCAAGATGTCTTATACATGTATATATATATTCTGTATATACATAAATATAAAATGCAGATATTTCTATCTCAGAGGAAACGTCTGGCTTCTTTCTACTCAGACAGATGAGAAGGAATTTCTGGGCAGAGTTCAAACAAACAAAGGTTTGAACGCATTCTTTTTTTTCTTTTTTTTCTTTATATATTTTTATTGGTATTTAACAACAACAACAACAAAATAAAAATAAAAAAGCAGAGCCAGATCAATATACAGTCAACACCCACAGCAAACATTTAAAAACAAACAATAATCTGTTAATATGAGAGTGAACATGGAAAACGAGGGCAAAACAGTCCAGTAAAAGAAAACATAAAAGAGTCATGATTGTTCAAGTAGATTCCACAAAGGGGCCCATATCCGCCAGAATAGATCAGATTTGTTCTGTAAATCGTAAGTAAGTTTTTCCAATGGAAGAAGATTACCCACTTGTGCCAAATACATGTGGATTTGTGAAAAACCTCCTCACATATAGAGAGCCATTCGTCATTGTCACAGTGAATGATTGGCCCATATCCTTTTCCCAAACCTTTCTTAGAGGATTCAAAGGGGAAGGGGTTTCTGATAAAAGGGAGCCATACAGATAAGAAATCTGACCCTTCAACGCCCCTGGAAGCAGGAGACGATTTTCAATATCAGACATTTCAAAACGAATTTTGCCCTGTCTCATTTCAGATTGAATAAAATGACGTAGCTAGAGAAATTTGAAAAAATCTGTTCTAGGAAGCTGATAATCTATTCTAAGTGTCTCGAAAGATTTGACAACATCTATCTATAAATAAGCTGGCTAAAGTAAAAACACCTTTCTCCACCCAGGCCCGAAGGCCAATATTAGCTAACGAAGCAGGAAAGTCGGGGTTCAGAATGATTGGGGGTTGCATGGTTAAATTCCTGGGGAGGTGGAGATATTTTTTGACATCTTCCCAAGCCAAAAGGGTATTTAATAATAAAACATTTTCAACTACCGGCCGGATCTCCTTAAAATTATTAATAAATGGAAGAGACGTTAATGTTCTCGGGGCACATGCAAAGGATTCCATAGTGACCCACAAGGAGCCTGTATCCTCTGAAAACCATCTAAGCATTTGTTTGATCTGAGCAGCCCAATAGTAAATCTGTATGTTGGGCAAAGATCCGCCTCCACACTCCTTCGGCTTGAGAAGAGAAGTGAATCTAATCCTGGGTTTTTTATTGTTCCATATAAATTTACTGATGGCTGTGTTCAGACCCGTAAAAAAGTTAGAATTCAAATAACAGGGTATGCACTGAAATAAATAAAGTAAACGGGGAAGCACATTCATTTTAATTGTGTTAATTCTTCCAAAAAAAGGAAATTGGCAAAGACGTCCACTTGTCCATATCCTGTTTAAGTTTTGTTGTTAAGGGTGAATAATTCTTTGGAGAACAAATCCTTTAGGTCAGGGGTTATGTGTATGTCCAAATAAAGAAACCCAGAGTCAGTGATGTGAAAGGGACACTGTAATTTAACATTCTGTGGGGCATTTAAAAACATGGCTTGGGATTTCCCTAAGTTTATTTTGTATCCACTACATTGGCTATACTGATTAATTATCTCCAACACACGAGGAATTGATGACTGTGGCTGCCTCAGGTAAAGAAGGACATCATCTGCATATAATGATATGCAGTGTTCCATCCCACCTGCCTCCACGCCCCGGGCGCCCCTATGCATGCGAATAGCTTCTGCCAAGGGTTCGATGAACAAGGCAAACAGGAGTGGCGACAGGGGGCATCCCTGACGGCAGCCTCTATGAATTGAAAATTTCCCTGATAATAAACCATTAGTATTAACCACAGCTGTTGGATCAGAGTAAAGAAGTTTAACTAGTCTGATATAGTTAGAGCCCAAATTGAATTTGTCCAATATTTTAAACAAAAACCTCCACTCGACCCTATCAAACGCTTTTTCTGCATCTAGAGATATTATAGCAGCCGGGTCACCATCTGTATTCAACTGATGTATTGTATTACACACGTGGACAAAATTGTTGGTACCCTTCGGTCAATGAAAGAAAAACTCACAATGGTCATATAAATAACTTTAATCTGACAAAAGTAATAATAAATAAGAATTCTATGAATGTTAACCAATGAAAGTCAGACATTGCTTTTCAACCATGCTTCAACGGAATTATTTAAAAACATAAACTCATGGAACAGGCCTGGACAAAAATGATGGTACCCCTAGAAAATACTGAAAATAATGTGACCAAAGGCACATGTTAATTCAAGGTGTGTCCACTAATTAGCATCACAGATGTCTACGATCTTGTAATCAGTCAGTGGGCCTATATATAGGGCTCCAGGTCGTCACTGTGTTGTTTGGTGACATGGTATGTACCACACTCAACATGGACCAGAGGAAGCGAAGGAAAGAGTTGTCTCAGGAGATTCGAAAGAAAATTATAGACAAGCATGTTAAAGGTAAAGGCTATAAGACCATTTCCAAGCAGCTAGATGTTCCTGTGACTACAGTTGCACATATTAATATTCAGAAATTTAAGATCCATGGGACTGTAGCCAACCTCCCTGGACGTGGCCGCACGAGGACAATTGATGACAAATCAAAGAGACAAATAATCCCAATGGTAACAAAAGAGCCCAGAAAGACTTATAAAGAGATCCAAGGTGAACTTCATGCTCAAGGAACATCAGTGTCAGATCGCACCATCCGTCGTTGTTTGAGCCAAAGTGGACTACATGGGAGACGACCAAGGAGGACACCATTGTTGAAAACAAATCAGAAAAAAAAGCCAGACTGGAATATGCCAAACTACATGTTGACAAGCCACAAAGCTTCTGGGAGAATGTCCTATGGACAGATGAGACAAAAATGGAACTTTTTGCCAAGGCACATCAGCTCTATGTTCACAGACGGAAAAATGAAGCATATGAAGAAAAGAACACCGTCCCTACTGTGAAACATGGAGGAGGCTCTGTTATGTTCTGGGGCTGCTTTGCTGCATCTGGCACAGGGTGTCTTGAATCTGTGCAGGGTACAATGAAATCTCAAGACTATCAAGGGATTCTAGAGAGAAATGTGCTGGCCAGTGTCAGAAAGCTGGGTCTCAGTCGCAGGTCATGGGTCTTGCAACAGGACAATGACCCAAAACACACAGCTAAAAACACCCAAGAATGGCTAAGAGGAAAACATTGGACTATTCTAAAGTGGCCTTCTATGAGCCCTGACCTCAATCCTATTGAGCGTCTTTGGAAGGAGCTGAAACATGCTGTCTGGAAAAGGCACCCTTCAAACCGGAAACAACTGGAGCAGCTTGCTCATGAGGAGTGGGCCAAAATACCTGCAGAGAGGTGCAGAAGTCTCATTGACAGTTACAGGAACCGTTTGATTGCAGTGATTGCCTCAGAAGGTTGTGCAACAAACTATTAAGTTAGGGGTACCATCATTTTTGTCCAGGCCTGTTCCATGAGTTTATGTTTTAAAATAATTCCGTTGAAGCATGGTTGAAAAGCAATGTCTGACTTTCATTGGTTAACATTCATAGAATTTTTTTTTAATTATTACTTTTGTCAAATTAAAGTTATTTATATGACCATTGTGAGTTTTTCTTTCATTGACCAAAGGGTACCAACAATTTTTTCCACGTGTGTATATTCAGGAGACGACGTACGTTGCCTGAACCATAGCCAGATTTAACGAATCCAGTCTGATCAGGTTTAATGATCTTAGGCAAAATTCTGTCCAGACGACGAGCCAAGGAATTTTAAAATCTACATTAAGTAAGCTGATTGGACGATATGAGGCACAGTCCAATGAGTTCTTTCCTTTTTTAAGAATCAAACTAATAGAGGCAGTCCTTCAGGAACCTGGAATAAGACTGTCTTCCAAAAGGTCATCAACTACAGGCATAAAAATAGGAGAGAGCTCGTGCCAAATTTTTTAAAATAAAATTCCAGAGGAAAGCCATCCAACCCTGGCGCCTTCCCACTAGGCATAGATTGAATAGCCGCAAAAATTTCTTCCTTTGTAAAAGTGTTAAGAAAAGCCTGGTCCTCCTGTAAGATAGAAGGTAACGATATCTTATCCAAAAAAATGGGAGGGTCTTCTGATGCACATAAGGAAGTGTACAGATTCTCATAAAAATCTTTGAAACTGGAGTTAATTTTAACCGGATCATATGAAATTACTCCCTCAGTAGTTTTGATAGCATTAATGGATCTTTCAGCTCGTTCACAGTTGAGTTGATATGCTAAAAGATGACTAGGTTTATTTTGAACGCATTCTTTTAAAAATATTAAATCTTAGAACGTACTGAATCAAGTGCAATTCTATATATTATTTTTTTAATAATGGGTATAGAGGCTCAATTGTTAATTAAACTAAAATGTCAAATTCAAATCACATACTCAAGCACACACAGTATGATGAACAGCTTACATGACTATTTTTGAAATAAAAAACAAACAAACTGTAATGAATGTGCTGATAATAAACAGGATTATTAAATGTCTGTTTCAATGCTTTCATATATCATATTAGTTCTTTTTGCTTTTCGTTTTTAAATTGTCTCTCACTTTTGTGTTAATCTGTTTATAGAAATTAATGAATTCATCTGCTTCATCATCTGTTCACAGGGAGAACATGCAAACTCCATGCGCACAGAGATGGGAATCGAACCCGGACCCTGGAGGTGCAAGGCAACAGTGTTAACCACTACACCACCTCTAGCCCAACCTACAGTATCCTAAGATGGTTTTTTGCGAGCCAGGGAAGAGGTGATGTCATACCCAGGAACAAAAAGTACACAAAGTACAAAAAAACAAAAGCACGAACAAACAAAGAAAAAAACAAAAAACAAGAAAGCACACAGCATTATCAATTTATTTCCCATGGTTTGTTCATCTCCGTTTATTTTACCTCTACCATATGGTTCTCGTTAGCCTCAGATACATCACATGCTGGCGTCAGCGGTGAAGCATCTCAATTTCTTGTGGCAGGTGATGAATCAAAAAAGTAAAAAATCTCGGTATCCCCACTCGGTAACAGATCCGGCTTCAGTTGCTTGGTGACATGATGTGAAGGTGAGGGCGGAAAAACAGCTGGTGATGCAAATAGAAAATCCTCCATAAACCAGACCGTCTCATTTCAACTCAGCCTTCACAAACCTGAGAAAGGCTGCGCGTCGAAGAACGCGGCCCTCTAATCCAAACATCCACTAGAAGAGTTCAACTGGAGCGTGGTCCTCTCCGACAGACACAGAAAAGTGAACTAAACCCAGTGCTCATGGGACATTTCCAGTTTAGCACGACTCTTTAGCACGGTCCATTCTGACAACCTGAGAGTAATGAACCATGCAACAAAAAAGTTTATAATAATAATAAATGGGTCGCGCCAGCAAATCAATGTCATGGGTCTAGCTGGTTGTAGTGCTAGACCGGCTGATGGTGTTGCCGTGGGCATGAAGGTAGGCATGTACGCAGAGGGGTGTAACAAAGTCTTTATTCAAACAAACAACTCAAAAACAGAACAAAGGAACTAAAACAACAAACTCAAACTAAAACTAGGGCTCAGGAAAAACACAGGAACAGGAAGGGATCTGAACACAGGGAACCAGGAGCTGACACAGAGAACCAGGAGCTGACACAGGGAACCAGGAGCTGACACAGGGAACCAGGAGCTGACACAGGGAACCAGGAGCTGACACAGGGACTAGGGATGAGGAAACATGGAGCTGGAGCTAACTAAGACACAGAGGGGAACTAAAGACAGGACTGGAGGCACAGAGACTGGAGAGACAGGGCTAGACAGGAGACAGGGCTAGACAGGAGACAGGGCTAGACAGGAGACAGGGCTAGAGGCACAGAGACTGACAGGAACTAGACTAGCTGGGTTAGTGAGGTTAGTAGCTACATGTTGTACTGGGGACACTGGAGGCTGACCTAACCGGGTTAGTGGCTAATGGTGTTAGTACTGACCTAGGGGACCGGAAGACAAAAGGCAGGGCACACATGAGGCTATACCAAACTAGCGGCCAACCTACTAGTGACCAGAACCACTAGCAGTCACTCCCACTAGAGATTAGCCTACTGGAGGCTAACCCTACTAGGGGCTAACCCTACTAGCCGTCAAGGCCTACTAGCGGCTAACCCTGCTAATGGCTAAACACTCATGTGGCTACACATACAAGGGAAAAGACCAGAAGGCAAAACAGTACTTACACAGGACACAGGAGGAGACACAGCCTAACTACACAGTGAACAAAGCAGCTCCATGAATCCACAGCCACAAGGAACATCAAGAAAACAAAACTAGAGCCCTCTGATAACTAAGGTTACAAAACCTAAATCAAATATAAACTCAAAGTAACAAAAAGGAATGCCCACATGATGGTAATCCAGACAAACAAACAAACACCAACAGACACTCAGACAATCACAAACACAAACAATGCTCGACCCAGTTTCCCAGAACAAACTGCTATTTATAGAAGGTTTTAATGAGCCACCTCAGTTCAGGTGAGCCTCATCACCTGACTGAGGTGCCTTCTGGGAAACTGAGTCAACCAACAGGAACTACACAAAGACAGACAGACATGAACAGTGACCTCTAGTGGAGGTTCCTAACAATCAAATGTCACTCCGCGTCCTGAGTCTTAAATCAGACAATGTTTCCAGTGCAAATGTTCAAGTAACCTTTAAACTATAAAGATAGTCCGCGATCATTACGGGTACTACGGGTGGCACGGATCGGAGTACACTTAATCCCAAGGTCCATGTCCAGAATCACTCTGTACTGTACGGTTTGAAGTAAATACCAAAGGCAACTGTATTAAACATGGACGTAGACTGCTGTTTATGACGTGAAATCATTCACGCTGTGTGTCTTGAACAAAATCCGAGTGCCAGTGCTGATCTTGTTTTCTTAGAGCATGTGCCATGGCGCAGAAAAAAATTAGAAAAGCATTTGAGGGAAGATTTTTCAGAAATATTAATAATATGCGGCATATGGGCCTCAGAGTGGCGCAGTGGTAAAAAGCGCTCGCCCTATCATCCGGAGATCGCGAGTTCGATTCCCGGGTGATGCTGTAACCTCTCGCAGCCGGAGGTCTAGAGAGAGCTGATTGGCCGAGGGGAGGGATGAGAGGTACTTAGTGCTCCCACATCAATCGCGGCTCTACAGCTAATCAGGGGCGTCTGGGAGCTTGCGCGAGTGGAAGGAGCGGCTAGCGCTGTCCTCCCAGTGTGCAACTCCACCCCCAACGGTGCACGAGCGAGTAGTTTGAAAAGATGCGTTCGGCTGGGCTGGCGTCACGGCGTTTCCTCCGACTATCCATAGTCTTCGGCCCTCCTGACTGAGCGGGAGTAGTCGCCTGAATGTGGGAGCCCCCTAGTGACGGGGAGGAATTGGACACTACTAAATCGCGGAAAAATCCCTCCCCCACCCAAAAATAATAATAATAATAATAATAATAATATGAGGCATAACATGAAGGCTGACTCCCGTGTAAGCTTCCTCTCTTTGTATTTATTGGCAGAGTGCAGAGCAGCCAGGAGCATACCGCCACCTACTGTATGGGAGGGCACCGATGAACAGGTGCATTCGGATGCGAAACAATATTACTAATGTGAATTTGGAGTCAATAGGGCGCGTTTATACTCAGACACAGGACAAAGCAATCATGCTTAGTGTGAAAGCGGCCCAAACGAGCGTGAAAAACACACGCTTTAGTTTAAGGAGTATATTATTAGTCATTATAAACTACCATGTTAGTTCTAAAATACTTGCTCAGAACAAAAAGGTCATTCGGATTCAATATGTGCTCTGACCGTTTCAGCTTGATGACATTGTTTTTTTTTGTTGTAAAATTCACAGAAACCATTGAAGCACATCTGAAATCACTGAACATCTCGACCGGAGTATAAATGCGCACATTTCATTACATAAAGGGCCGACATTTCAAAGCCGAGGCTGACGTATAATTAGTAAAATGTCATTGTGTTTATTCTGGTTGTACTTTTCTTTTCATAGTTTATCATAAAAGGCTTTGGTTGCTGAGCTTAGCTTTAATTTATCCTAAACTAAAGGTCAAAATAATTCCACATAAGTGAGTGAAAAAATGCATATTTATTCTGATTAAGGAAGCCTGAGCTTGGTTTTTATATATATATATACTGTATATAATCAAGACTTCCACTTTACTGACAAAATTCCTCTGTTGAAGCTGTGTGTGTGTGTGCGTGTGTGCGTGCGTGTGTGTGTGTGTCTTGTTCGCTCCCTTTATATGACTTACGTAACCGAAGCACTTCAACTGAATTACAGAAATTCTTTCTAGACGGATAGAATTTTTATGAATCACTGTTTTAGTAATTAGCAGAATATAATGCCTAGCATAATACACCCACACACACACACACACACACACACGCACACACATATCCAGAGCAGTATGAGAGGTGCCCTGGGGCAGATGAGTGTTTTAATATACATAGAATTTCTTTTCCTGCTTTCTCTATCTCTCTATCTCTCTCTCTCTCTGTCACACACACACCCACACACACCCACACACACACACACACACACACATACACACACACACACACATCTCCATCTCTAGAGTGGATTAGGAGGCAGCTGGCGGATCAGCCTTAAATGCTTCACTTAATGCACAGTATGCTGCAGTCTGTGTGTGTGTGTGTGTGTGTGTGTATGGGAGAGAGTGAATGAGTGTGTATGTACGTGCACGCGTTTCTACGTTCATATTTTTGTCAGCATGCCTGTAAGTGCACTTAGGTATGCCCGAGAAACAGGAAGTTCTCTTGTTTACTGCGGTTAAACATTAATGCGACAGCTTTACGGTCTTAGACACGTGCTGCGTTAAAGCGTTCCATCTGGCAACAACTTCAAAAAATGATGCGCGTGCTTTCGGTAGTCCTTGCTGTTACTTGAGTTTTTTGCATTTTGTGCACGATTTAGTGACGGCGTAGCACCATGGGACCCTGAGGCCGGTAGCAAGAAGACAATTCAGCCGCTTTTTTGGGGGGGTCTTAAAGCAGCCGGTGCCAAGAGGAATCATAAACTGAGGTTAAGTGACGTTTAATGTCTATTTATTTCATATTTTACTTTATTTACCTGTCTTTTCTGAATGTTTTGATTGTTCTTATATGCAGAAATATGATTATAATGCTGGAAATTTGGTGGCTGTCATCTTTGAACGAATTATCTGCATTTACATCATTTCCTATGGGAAAATACGTTTTGCATTATGAATTTTTCACATTTCACATTACGAATTAATTTAATCACCTTCAGTATGGATTAAATTTGTATGCCGAGGTCCCGCTGTATAGGTTCATCTACCGAGTGACACATCACTTTAATCTAAAGGCCCTGAGGAGTTTTTGATGAATCTCTTAAAGGTTCTATGTTAAACCCTACAACTCTACCCTTCTCTCAATTTTTCTTTTTTTGAAAGAACTACACTAAGCAGGCTTATTTATTTTAAGGGGCTTTTAAAATTACATTTCACTTTGTATTGTTCAAAGTATAACCATTAAGGGATCAATGAGTTACCCATCAATACTCCACATCTATACTGTAGACCCCCTCAACTCTATTAGGAAAGATTTCGGCATTCAATGTACTTTGGAGGATTGATAGCCTTAATTATCTAATAAGTCATTAAAAACTGTTTTTATAAAAGCGTGTGTAAATACTAGGGCCGTTCAAGTCACTTTTAATTGTGCAGTGGTATTGTGCAGTGGAAGCACATCAATAACGAAAAACCATTTACCGTGACGAAGATTATTCAGAAGTGTAAAGCCAATCAGTGAGAGACAGTTGCCAATCTTCCCAGGACGGGACGTCTC
This sequence comes from Clarias magur, assembly GCA_013621035.1. Taxonomy (NCBI): domain Eukaryota; kingdom Metazoa; phylum Chordata; class Actinopteri; order Siluriformes; family Clariidae; genus Clarias; species Clarias magur. The sequence goes on from QNUK01000426.1 coordinate 154,051, forward strand.
AGCACATTCACCCCAAGGTTAGACTGTGCAACGCTACAAGAGCTACATCTCAGACCTCACTGAGCATGTTAAATGTTAAAGTGCATGACGGCACAATTAGAAGAAGACTGAACAAGTATGGTTTGTTTGGAAGAGTTAACATGGAAAAACCTCTTCTGTCTAAAAAGGACACAAGACCGAGGTTCGCATGAACTGCATCTGGACAAATCACAAAGACTTCTGAAACGATGTCCTACAGACCAATAAAACCACAGTGGAGTTGTTTGGCGTTAATGACCAGCCCCACAGCATTTCTGCAGAAAAACCTCATTCCCACTGTCAGGCGATGATTTGGGCTTGTTTTTGCTGCCACAGGACCTGAGCATCTTACAGTCACTGGGTCGACCAGGAACTCCTCTGTATACCAGAGTACTCTAGAAGTAAATGTGAGACCATCTGTCCGATGGCTAAAGCTTGGTCGAAACTGGGTCATGCAACAGGACATCTGAACAGGAGATGTGAAGCACGTCAGTAAATCTACATCAGAAAGGCTGAAAAATAAAAGAATCAAGGTTTTAGAATGGCCAAAAAAAAAGTCAATGTCCAGACCTCAACCCAACTGAAGTGCTGTGGAAGGACTTTAACAGAGCTGTACATAATTACATGCCCAAAAACCTCAGTGAACAGTGATGTGAGAGACTGATAAAGTCATACAGGAAACGATGACGTTGAGTTATTACTGATAAACGTGGATCTACACGCTGTTGAATCATGGAAGGGACTTACTGTAGTATTGCCCACATGATAAGTGCACTTTATGTTGTCTCTTGTCGTCTATTTTTGTGTCGGCTAGATAGTTTTTCGGTTTAATTTTAAAATGTAAATCTGTCATGTCTGACCTAGTCAGCTAATTAGGGCTCTTAGTTAGCTGGCTAGTTCTGTTAATTTAAGTTGTAAATTTATGTTGCATGGATGTAGCACCTTGGTCCTGGAGGAACGTTGTTTCGGTTCACTGTGTACTGAACTGTACTGTACATGGCTGGAATGACAATAAATGCCTACTTGACTTGACTTGATGTTTCCTTTTTGCCTTCATTTTTGTTAACTAAAGAATGGCACAATGAAAAATGTTGTTCATCTCAGGTTGTATCCTCTACAATCACACACAAAATCTAGAATTCAACTTTTAACTTGACTGTATATAACTTTAACTTTTGTGTTGTCCTGGAAGAACGTCTTCAGGACAGGAGTTCATGACATCTCTAACACCACCGCGTGTTTTGATTCACTTCAGGCAGAGGGAAGAGAAGAATGACTGGTTCTGAGCAGAATGACTGGTTATTACGATATTATATAAGATTTGGCGGGACCTTGTTTCATGGGCATTCCACAACATTTAATGTAATTATAAAGAGATAAAACTGTTATGATTTAATTAATATAAAATAATTGCAGGCGGACTGCTGTGGAGTAAGAGACGTTTAATCACTTTGTGATGTACTTCAGTAACTTTATAGATCTTGTGATGGAAACTACTCTTTATGAGCTATAAAACGCATGGGAGTGTACTGTTATAGGAAAATAATCACCTTCAGGGTAATAAGAGCAACTTGGCTTTGTGTTGAGTCACGGTGCATAACCCAGTCATTGATTATTTTCCTGTAAGTGTGTCTTATTCTTCATATCGCCCATAAATAGGTTTGCATGGGATCCATAAGGTTACTACAGAATGTCACGGTCTGTGCCGAGAATAACAAATATGAACGTGAGTGTGTGAATGTTTGCATACTGTATATACACAGACTCACCAGCCACTTCCTCCCAATAGGTACACCGATTCAACCGCTTTATAAGATTAAGATTCAATTCTTCGTCACATGTACCTTTTTTATTTTTATTTGCATATCTTTGTGCATAACACAAAGCCTTAACCATTCGAGCCGAATAGCAACGCAAACATCTAATCAGTCAATCACATGGCAGCAAGTCAGTGCATTTATGGCATACAGACACAGTCTAGATAATCTGCTGAAGCCCAAACTGAGCAGCAGAATGAGGAAGACTTTGAACGTGGCTTGATTACTGGTGCCAGGCGGGCTGGTATGAGTATTTCCGAAACTGATGATCTACTGGGATTTTCACTCTCAACCATCTCTAGAGTCTGAAAAAAGAGAAAATATCCAGTGAGAGTCAGTTCTTTGGGAAGAAAATGCCTTGCTGATTCCAGAGGTCATTAACAGGGGATGGATGGACTGAACAGTAACTCAAACACCATCTCGCTGTCTGACGAAGAGCCTCTATGAATGCACATCACATCGAACCATGAAGCAGATGTTCTACAGCAGCAGAAGCTCACAGCGGGAGCCGCCAATTCGCATGGGCTCACCAAAATTGGACAATAGAAAGAATAAGAATAAAACAGCTTGTTTTTATTTCATTTCTGGATAACGCACCGTGTCACGAAGCTAAAATCATCTCAAACTAGTTTCTCGAATATCACAATGACTCGCCTGTACTCAAATGGCTTCCACAGTCACCAGAACTCAAACCAACAGAGCACCTTTGGGACGCGATGGAACTGGAGATTCACATCGTGGATGTGCAGCCGGTGAATCTGCAGCATCTGCATGATGCTGTCGTGTCAATATGGACTGAAATCTCTAAGGAATGTTTCCAGCACCTTGTTAAATCTATGGCATGATAGAGGCAAAAGTAGATTCAAGGAGCAGCGCAGGACTATCAAGGCTGTACCTAAATCCCGCACCTTGTGCATTTTCCCTTGAATCTGAATATGTGCAGGAAATAATGTGCACGTTGCCCATTTTCTGCAAAAAGATTGAGTCTAAACTATGAACAGCAGACAGAAAATGAGCCAACCTAGTCGAGGGTCGATTGTTCCTTTATATTGATTTTTCACTAACAGAGTGAAAGGGTGATGTGAGGGTCCTCAGATTTCTCTTTGACTTGTTTAGAAGTGACTGGATCAGAAGGACTTGGCAATAGGAAAGATGTTGCATCAGTGTGAGTTTGTTTTATATTTTATTCCACATTTGCATCACTCATCTTCTATACCGCTTTATCCTGTATACAGGGTCGCGGAGGCCTGGAGCCTATCACAGGAGACTTAGGGCACGAGGCGGGTTACACCAGGAATGGGGTGCCAATCCATCACAGCGCACACACACATGCACACACACACTACGGATGCCAATTAAACTAATCTGCATGTCTTAGGACTATGGGAGGATACAGGGGTACTTGGAGGAAACCCACCAAGCACAAGGGGAACAAACACGGGAACTGAACCCGGATCCTGGACGTGCAAGGCGATACTGTTAACCACTAAGTCACTGTCCCACTTCATATTTGCTTTATTATTATTATTATTATTATTATTATTATTATTAAAATTCTAAATACTATTTTTATTTGTCACACAACCACACATGGTATGATATGCAGTGAAATGCTCATACGACTGTTTGTGACCTTAAAAAGGAAAGATGAAGGTAATAAGAAGGTAAGAAGACGCAGACTGCACTAGAGAAAAAGGATGTAAAATACAAAATCTACAACATATAGTTGCTGTAAAATAAAACATATATAATATATATATATATAAATATATATATAAAATATGTATCATGTACAAAGTATAAAATGAATAAATGATATGGCATGTGCAAAATAAAAAGAGTAAGATATGAAATGTAGGTATGACAGCATGAATGAAACATGGAGTATGAAGTGAGATGATGTGTATGACAGCAGCAGTGTTATAATAATAATAATAATAATAATAATAATAATAATAATAATAATTAGTGTAGTAGTTCTTATCACTTAAACATTTACATCTATATAAGAAAGTTGTATTGCTGGTGATTTCTAAGGCTTTAGGCTGTACTGTACTGTACTATGGCAGCCCTTACGCATGTGCAGGTTGGCTTTAAGGCGAGCTACTGTAAAACTCTGGTGTTGTTATGTAATCCGGATGGCGTCGCGTCATCAGTACAGTTGTCCACTTCGGAGATTATGCACACGCACACACACACACACACAAACACGCATGCACGCACACACACATGCACGCACACACTGATTAACATGACTTACTCGGAATTCCTCGGGCCGGTCCGGCAGAGCGCGGTGGACATCTGGGGCACCAGGGAACGGCAGCGCGCGTCCGCGTCCTCCGTTGACGAGTCCCTGTTGGCGCCGCTGGGCACGGCGGGTACCAGCTGCATGTCTTGCGGTGAGTGGCGCTCGGTTGGAGTAGCCGGCGCGCGCAGGGCAGGGGGCGTCCCGTCCCTGCTGGACAAAGCGGAGGAGGTGCGAGGGGGCGGGTGAGGGTGCGGGTGAGGGTGAGGCCGCGGCGGGTGCCGGTGTGTCGCGTCCTGCAGCTGGAGCCGCCGGTTTTCTCCAGCCAGCTCATTCAGCTTGCGCTCGAGCGTGTCGATGCGTCGCCTCTGGGTCTGAATGAGGCCCTGCTGGTTCTGCACGATGGTGGTCAGCTCCTTCAGGTAGAGCACCGCCTGGACGGGGTTTTCCAACAGGCTGGACATGACTCCGGCCGCGCGCGCCGCCCGAGCCAGGGAACGACGCGAATCGGGGCTGCGCGCTCAGCTGCACGAGCGAGAATGAGAGCGCGCGCGCGAGAGAGAGAGATGCTCCCGCCTCCGCCTCCGGAGGAAAGGATGCGCGAGATGGTGCTGATTCGAGGACGCGGGGGGCGGGGTTTCGGCAGTGACGCAGTGACGCACGCAGAGTAAAGCATCTGACGGTCCAGTCAGCGGGGTGGAGGGGTCGTTACGTACCTGCGAGGGGCTCAACTTCTTACTAGCCAAGAAACACACACACACACACACACGCATTCCACACAAAGTCTGCTGCTTTAGTGTTGTTGTTGTTTTAGATCTTTGTGTCTGGTGTACTGAAGTATAATTACAAGCATTCCATACTGTAAGTGTCAAACGGCTTTTTATTCACAATTACATTAAGTTTATGCAAAAAGTCAATATTTACATGGTCATCCTTGCTTTTAAAAACCTCTGCAGTTCGTCCTGGCCAGCGGTCAATCATCTTCTGGGCCACATCACATCCATAATCAATGCTTGTCAGAATCTGTGGGTTTTTGTTTGTCCACCCGCCTCGTGAGGATTGACCAGAAGTTCTCGCCGGGGTTAAGGACTGGGGACTTTCCTGGCCACGAATTTCCTGACACAGAATTTCCACGCTTTCTTCAAGCCACTTATTTCTCAATTTTGCCTCATGGCGAGGAGCTCCATCCCGCTGGAAAAGGCATTAATCATCATTAAACTGGTCTCTGAGGGTTGGGAGAAGTTGCTCTCAGAGCATGTTTTTGTTCCATTCTTTATTCATCAATAAAGAATGGTACAAAAGCATGCTGTAAATATATAGATCCTATTACGCTCATAAAACAATGGAAATAAATATAACAGTCACCATCGTCCCTAGTTGGATGCATGGATATACAGTAGAATATATATATATATATATATTCTAAATAATAATAATAATGATAATAATAATATTTAGGCAATGCAAATAATCTTCATATATCTACAATAGTATGGGGTAGAAGTCAAAAGTTTGGACACACCTCTAATTCCATGGTCTTGAGAGTGAGAGCACCAAAGTCAACTAACTGTTGCTTAATACAGATCATACAGTAATATATAAACTAAGGGTTATAAATTATAGATATAGAATAAAGATTATTTACTTTAATAAATTTGGCTATTATTAACTGATACAGTCAAAAGTTTGGACTTTCATGTCTTCTAATTCATATATATTCCTTTGAACCTTTGTTGTTGCTACTCAACTTCATGCTATATGTGATATTTCATAATTTTTTTGGGGGGAGGGGGAGAAAATCAGTATTGTTCTATAATGTAGAAAATAAATCCAGACTTGTTCCCAAACTTTTGACTGGTTCTGCACAGTAAGCAATCCAACTATCAGCATATTTCTATGAAGTGGGAGGAAAACCCACACGGACACAAGAAATAGCATGCAAAACTCTCTGAGCATGTGTGTGTGTGTGTGTGTGTGTGCGTGCGTGTGTGTGTGTGTGTAAGTGAAGTGACATTTCTACCTGCTGCACCAGCAAGCCACCCTGCTATACTGTACTGTGGGTGTATGTTCAGACTTTTCCTATATTTGTCAAAGTTTTTTCGTTCAAATCCTTCACCCAGTTAAAGAGCAGTCGCTGTATGACGGTTGTCAGAAGTGCTTATCCAACTGGATTTTATCCTGCATTTAAATCAAACTTTGGTTTTTGAACATACCAGCTTTATTGTGTGTATATTCTTGTAAGAGTCTCACATGATAATGATTGGATATCACTCTTTTGCAACCTCGTGCTGTTTAATGACCCTGGTCTAGTCATCAGCTGCTAATAAACAGAACCAGTGTGAAGAAACGAACAAGAAACACAACATTACAGTTCGGGTCTGTGTTAATGCTTCAGTTATGGCTTTCCATTTCACTCCCTCGTGAGCGGTGTCACTGTGCTCACCAGAATGGGAGCTTTCTGTGCCAAGCTCTTCTTAACATAATTCTCTGGATACAATATGTGGCTGCTCGATCCTTCAGGTGCACCAACAGTTTTGGAATCGCTACTGTATCTGCACGTCCAGAGATCTTCAATTCTGTTCATTTCACTTCTTTCTTCACCTAGATCTAGAACATTCGGTACATGAAGTATTACAGTCGCAGGCTTCACATAGGCTCGAACTTGGTTTTGTCAGTAAAGTCAGAATATCTTTCCCTAAATTATAAGCCTATAGACCCTCATTCGATTCGAGTACAACACTTTTATTCTGAGTGAATGTGACTTTTTCTAAAATTGAGATTCCCAAAGAAAATCAAATATGATACCACATGTACTCACCTTTACACAATTCACTGCTTGGACACGGAGAATTATGCCCACATATTACTGCATTCTTTAAACTATTATGTTGAATTAAGTATAAGTCTTCCGAATCCTGAAGGGTTTTTCGAGAGACGGCTGTCCCTCTTGTAAGAGGAAAATCATTCACACGAGACAAAAACATTCATGATATTACTCTTGCAAAGGCTCAGAACCCATGGTTCCTTATGGCACCACAGTGACTTAGTGGTTAGCACTGTTACGCTGTCCCTCCAGGGTCCGGGTTCAATTCCCGCCTCAGGGTCTGTGTGCATGTTCTTCCTGTTTTTCCTCCGGGTACCCTGGTTTTATCCCACAGTCCAAAGACATGCACATTAGGCTAATTGGTATTCCCAAATTGCCTGTAGTTTGTAGAATGTCCATGATTCATGATCGTATAATAGAAATAAATACAATGGTAGTCACCATTGGACTACAGAGGTTCTTACAGTGCATGGATGGAGACATGGCTCATTATGCATCACCTTAGGAGCTGTTTATTGTCCGAAAAACCAAACATGACACACATCAAAAGGAGAATGCCTGGTGATTTTGTTGAACATTTTTGAATGACCACAGTGATGGATTACTTCTAATTCTGAACATATGCAACATTGAACCTTGACGCACATCAGTGTCCATCCCTGTCCAATTCCCATCATGTTCCAACAGAACACTCAGCCGTGGATGACGGAATTTGAGGCTTGTATCTGGCTCCTTAGAACACGCAGACGTTCTGACATGGAAAGTTCGTCTTGTGAAAGATATGTGAAAGCAGAGACGCCAGGGGTAGCTCAGTGGTTAAGGCATCGGCGTACAGTTCGGAAGGTTACAGGTTCAAATCCCATAACCACCAGGTTGTCCCAGATGTCTGTATAATGAGATAAAAATGTGCTGTAAGTTGCCCGGGATAAGGACGTCTGCCAAATGCCTAAGTTCTGTGTGCTGAAATGGCATCATAATGATGGGGGAGGTCATCAGGAAGGTTATGTTAAATCAAACCATTCTATGGAGCTTGTGCAGCTCCATCACGGTGTCACCTGATTTTTATTATTGATGCGGCCATCCTCCCACCTCATCAGCCTGCCTAATGCTTGTGCTGACTTTGAACGTTCTTCGGTACTGGCGGCTACAAATCATCAAGCCAGACATTTTAAAGAACTTAACGTGTCAAAGATTTTGATTTGTACGTGTAAATGTGCCAGAGTTACCGCCGTGTCCCGTATCACAGCTTGACGACGTAAAATCAGTATCATTTTAGGTCAGGCTCTCTGTATGACTACTGACAGACACCCGGAGGTTAAATGTGTGTTTGGTATGTATGTTTACTACTGCATGTACTGAAAAAAGCAAATCAACCAGAGCCTTTCTCACATCCTTAACACACATTAGGAAAGATACTAATTGCTGGACACGACTAATGTTCTTCTTAACCACAGTGTCAAATATTATATTATGTCTTATGTAGATTTTGCAGATTATGCACAGTGCGCTACCCCGTTGTCTATAACATGTCTACATTTTTGTCTCACCTAAAGCACAGGCAGAAATCCCTTGGCGCGTAGTGCCGGACGCTTCCTGCTAAAGGTGGTAAAAGTCAATGCATTTTCCGATAAGCGAGACAAATACGTTTCTTGACTGCCAAAGGCATTTTTTTAACTTTAGACAATTTTAGATATTTCTTAATATTTATTAATTTAAGACATTTCTCAATAGTTATGTTGTGGGTTAATAACCATGACATGACATGTGAAACTGTTTGCATTAAACAGCTTTCAAAAATATCATAACGATCACCTCGGATACATATCTCCTATCACGTCAGGGCGATCAAAGGGCGCCGGTCCTGGTTCGATTCCCACCCAATGCCCAAACGCCAGCCACCGGACGCAGTGCCGGTCCCAAGCATGGATCGAATGGGAGTCAGGGACGGCATCTGGTTGGTGTAAAACCTGTGTCAAGTTGTGTCTGGTCTGCTGCGACGACCTCCTGATAGGAGCAGCAACATCAGGGTGATCAAAATGGTACACAATCTCTATCCCCAAGAAATTTGTATTTCACCAGACAGAAAATCTCTGAAATGGACAATTTGAAGCTTTGAAAACTACGTATAGTGTCGCTTGCCGAACACCGGCAATTCGGCGGCATCAACAAAGTGACGTCATTTGAACGAGCTCTGTACAGACCGCTTATCCTGAGGACAGTGACACACAATAGCCTGGAGCCTATTCCAGGAGGCGGGGTACACCCGGGACAGGGTGCCAATCCATCACAGGGCAAAGAATTTTGTAGTTTGCAGAAATGGGATTTGAACCCAAACCTACATGTGAACCTTGAATCTGGAGCCTTCGATCACGTGGCAGATATTGTTCAGATATTGTGAAACAGTGTGCTGTCCTCTCTTATTAGTCTTATTATTAAATGGCTTATCTATGAGAGAGTTCTGAACAGAATGTACATAAAAGTTACGCCAAAAAAATGCACAAAACCTAAAACAAACAAACAAACAAACAAACAAACACCCAATTACCTGCAGCTCTGCAGACAGAAATGGCTTGTTGATGAGTAAACAGGAGCTGTCCAGCCTGGTTCAAGCTGATGACAGAGTAACTGAATCAACCGCTCTCAACAACAATGGAGACCAGACAGGCATCTTAAAACAAACACGTCAGTCCCTTTCCCTTAGATTGTCTTTAACAGCAGAAGCCCATGTCACGTTCTAGCTATCGTGAAAGCCATGGGAATATTCATAACGACTGTTCACAGAGGCAAGCAATGTGTTCTCAGATCAAGTAAAGCGTCTGCTGCTTTAGTGGTAACGGAGAAGTCATTTTGCTAAGATTTCTAATTAGAAGCGCACAGCTGTCAGGAGCAGGATGTGAACCACCACCTCCACATGGAGACCAGAATAAACTGCTTGAAAAGGATGGAGCCTTTAATCTGGTTGCTCAGCCTGACTGACAAAGGACCCTGACATCACAGCTATCTCTGGAGTTTTGCACAGAGGAGTGGAAAAAGCAAAAGCAAAAAAAAAAAAAAAAAACCAACACCCACGGAGAGCGGTTCTGTGGACCAAATCACTATGATAATGCTGAATATGATACGCCTATATTCAGCCAAGCCCAGATACAGTAAGAGTGATATTAGAAACAGTATTTTTTATAGCAAACATTCACCATTAACGGTGCAAGGAAGGTGTTCTCAGATCAAAGTTTCTGATGTTTTTCAAAGGAAATTGAGTATTCACTTCGTATTTTGTTAAGAAAGAAACAGCTCCATGTGGTAAGGGTCTTCGTGGTGGTGTGTGTGTTTACATCAACATGGAATGGAGCAGAACCTCATTACTAGTCTTTATTCATTGCTTGTGGAGTTTGTGTCTGTTAGATGCAGATGATTTTATTTGGTTTGCATTGTCGCATTGGATGTCACCTCCAGGATGCGGGTTCGATTCCCGGCCAGGCTCGATTCCCGTCTCTGTGTGTGTGGAGTTTGCATGTTCTCCCCGTGCTTGGTGGGTTTCCTCCTGGTACTCCGGTTTCCTCCCACAGTCTAGACAAAATCGGCGTTCCCAAATTGGCCGTCGTGTGTAAACGAGTGTATGTGTGTGAGTATGTGTGCCCTGTGATGGATTGACACCCCGCCTCATGCCCTAAGTCTCCTGGGATAGGCTCCAGGCCTCCGCGACCCTGAATACAGGATAAAGCGGTATAGATGATGAGTGAGTGAGTGGATATTCATCTTTTCATATTTCTTTTTTTTTTTTGCTACCAACAGTATGAGTGAATTGGATTTTTTTGTGTCAGTGACTAAAAAAGGAACGAAAAGGAATTTGTAGAATAAAATATATAATACAGGAAATAAATAGTAGAACTATGCAAGCTGTCAGACTATACACCATAACATTATCTAGTACTATAATGTACTTTGGTGGATTTTAAACATGATCTGCAGATAATGGAGGTATTGAACAGATTTTAAAAATTGCACGTTTTATTAAAGGTTTGATTGCACATTTAATATCACTGATTTTTTTTATACATATATAATTGCACTTTGTTGTTTAATAATAAATATAATAAATAAAGTGAAGGATGGTAACTCACTCATTATCTATACCGCTTTATTTATCCTGTATACAGGGTCTGGAGCCTATCCTAGGAGACCTAGGGCACGAAGCATGGTACCCCCTAGATGGGGTTCCAATCCATCTCAGGTTACAACCACACACACTACGGGCAATTTGTTAAAAACTAGCTTAATCAACTAGTTTAGTTTAGCATCGAACCCGGACCCTGGACCTGCGAGGTGACAGTGCTAACTCAGATATTGAAGAAACAGATAGGTCTTGAGTCATTGGTTAAAGATTACCAGAGACTCAGCTGTACGGACATCTAGAGGAAGTTCATTCCACCACCTAGGTGCCAGAACGGAACAGAAAAGAGTCTGGATGCACGCCTTCCTTGATTCCTGAGAGATGGTGGGATCAGTCAAGCGGTGTTGGAGGATCGGAGGGAACGTGGTGAGGTGCGATGTGTGAATAGAGCTGAGAGGTATGTGGGTGCTGGGACATTTTTAGCTTTGTAGGCGAGCAACAGGGTTTTGAATTTGATGCGGGCAGCCACAGGGAGCCAGTGCAGGTCGCGAAGAAGTGGGGTGGTGTGGGAGAACTTAGGGAACAGTGGACAGAGGCAGACCTGCCAGGAGCGAGTTGTAGTGGAATAGTCTTGAAATGACATGGGACTGAACAAGCACCTGGGAAGCCTGTGTAGAAAGAAATGGATCAATTCTTCTGATGTTTTACAGCGATTGTCCAGAGTTACTCCAAGATATCGGGCAGTGACTGAAGGAGTCATCTAACAGTTGTCCAGGGAGGTCCTGCCAGGGGATAAATGACCTGGGATGAACAGCAATTCGGTTAGTTAGTTAGTTAGTTAGTTAGTTAGTTAGTTAGATAGATAGATAGATAGATAGATAGATAGATAGATAGATAGATAGATAGATAGATAGATGTGTAAAGAAAGAGAACCTTTTGACTTTGCATTGTAGAATATTCTCAAGCTCAGAAATGCATTTGTATAAAAACAACATCGCCTTGCGCCTCCAGGGTTCAAGTTCGATACCCTTCTCTGGTCTGTGTGCATGGAGTTTGCATGTTCGCCGCGTGCTTGGTGGCCTTACTCTGTGTACTCCGTTCCCCACGCCACCCCAAGTCCAAAGACTCAAATTCTCAATTTGCCGTCGTGTGTGCACTGTGATGGATTGTTCCCCGCCTTGTGGCTAAGTCTTCTGGGATAATCTCCAGGCCTCCATGACCGGGTATAAAGGATAAAGCGGTATAGATGATGATTGAGTGAGCAATAATAATAATAATAATAATAATAATAATAATATTATTAATAACAATAAACATATATATACAGTATATAATATTATTTTTGCAAAAACTACAGGAATACACTCATTTGAGCCTACAATCCTAACGAATCTGTCATCGCAAAGCAACAGCTAGTTTTAATCCTCATGTCAAGTCATGTGACCACGGGACGCGGAAGTTTTGACCTGAGGAATAGAGCAGCTCCTCCAGGCTGTGCTGCTCGAAGAAAAAATCGTCCTGTTTTAAAGTTTAGAGCTCGACAGTCTACATGGGCAGGTAAATTTCCTGGAGGTTTTATTTGCTTAATGATTTTAGTGTGTGTATTACTTTAAGAACAGAACGGCTGTTCGTCTTTTGGATAGCTTTAGCTAAAGTAGCTGGTTAGCAAACAAGTTCATGTTTACATCACAGCGTAACATGCAGGCGCTATTTTATCTATGAAAAATGCAACAGTTTAAAAAGTCTTTTTTTGCGACACACGTTTTCGAATAATTAACAGCTTTTGTTAGTTTGTTTATTCTTGAGTAAGACAGGCAAAAAAAGTCCACTTCCGCATTAATGTAGCCCCTGGTCACGTGACGCTGAGAATTGGCTTTCTCTTTCCCTTAGCATCAGTGTAGCTGTTTGATTAAATATCAGTGACTTGGGGAACACAGCATTAATAAACCATTTATAAACACACGCTGGTGATAAAAGTGAGGATTTTTCAAGGTGTTTATTTTTTCACAATGTCACGTGTTCTAATTCTTCATAGAAATTATTGTACAAAGAAGTAATAGAAGTAATTAGAATTATAGGAACAAATCTCTCTCTCGCTCTTTTTTGCATTGTCAGTGTTTATCTCCTTGTCGTGAGCTAAGAGAGATCATGCATAAAACAAGCAACTAGTCAAGTGGATTTTTTTTTGTCGTTCATATTTCAAAGAAATGCCTTTCTTCCAGGACCATGAAGTGCAGCACAACAATACAGTGGAACATCACAGGGCAGTGCGTGTCAACAGGACGCTGTTAGAAAAGTGGAATCTATTGCGACAGATAGCGCTTATAAGAAAATCGATTCTGATTACTAACAATCTGCATTGTCATGTAGGTTTAATACCTGACGCTTAAGATATCTTGAACATGTGATGTATGAACATGCTAGTAAAAATGTAAGATGATTTCAGCAAAGTCAAAGGGTTTGGCACAAAAAATTATAATAGGAATAAATTTGACATTTTACAGATCTCCTTATCCAGAGTGACTCACATTTTACCTCTGAGCAGTTGAGGCTTGAGGACCCAACAGTGGCAACTTAGTGGTGCTGGGGTTTGAACCTGGGACCTTCTGATTATTTTTCAAAAAAACAAAAAACAAATAAACAAACACACTGGATAAAATAGAGATGGGGAAAATATATTCACGCATCACCACATTGACTCCAAAATCAATTTATTAAAAACAATTTTTACATTTATAATATTGATGACCCGGTTGATCGGCCAGTGACCAGAATTGCCCGGTTTTCAGTTTGATTGGTCACGACCAGTGATCAGCTTCAGATATGTAAACGATTCTGTACTGAGCGCAAGAGCTTCAGAGTGACGCAACAGAAACACATTTTCGTGGTGTTCAATAGTAAGGAATTGTGCGTGTTAAAAGCCTCCGATCTGTTTTTTTTTTTCTTTCTCCAGACTCGGTGAGCAATTTAAGTCTCAAACCCACTCATTACACACACTTGAGTGCTCCCTATCACTGCTCGCTCACCCTCGAATTGAGTTTTGAGGTGTTTGCTGAGGTAAAATTTAGCTGTTTCTTTATAGTCCTACAGGTGGAGCTCTGAAAAACTCACACATTTTCCCACACGTATCCCGTGTGGTAGGAGTGAGTTATTTGCTAAGTTTGTTTAGAATAATAATTATGGCTGATGACAGGAATACGTGCTGCTCAGTAACAATGTAGCTTTTTGTTAAATTTAATTTGCAGTTAAATGTTAAACTTTTGTATTTTGAAGATAGTTTGTAGTGTTTAAATGCTGTGCTTGGTTTTTACGTGAGAAAACTAATGTTATAAGGAACAGGCTACGTTTAATTACTCATTTAATTACAACTTTTTTTTTAAAGGTTTAAATTTCAACTAAATTTGGGGGGGGGGGTGTAATACTGAATCAGATTATTTATAAAATTGTTATTTTTATATATATATATATATATATATATATATATATATATATATATATATATATATATATATAATTTTAAATCAAATCAGCACCGAGGTCTCTTGATATCGTATCAGAGAGAGGTGACTGGTGATTCCCATCTCTCGGATAAACAGAGGTACACAATCTTTCACCTGGTGAGATCCTAGCTAAAGCTTGTCTGATCTCCAAATCCTGGATTCCCATAAAAAAATGCAAATAGGTTTAACTCAATCATGTCACACAACTGTATTAAATGTAACAGCGAAGTGGGAAGACTGTTTGAGTGTATGTGGGAATGTGAGAAAATTCTGGAAAGAATTTTTTGGAAAGAAATTTTTCAGTTAATTTCAAGGCTCATAGAAAGTGCTGTTCTTGTAGATGCCAAAGTGTTTATCCTTAATATCTTTCCTGAAAAGTTTTTTTCGGAGAATGAAAGAAAGAAAAAGCTCATTAATTTCTGCCAAGCATATTACTGCGATGCCATTAAAACGGAAGGACGTTCAAGCGCCTGCTTCAGGTCAGCGGATCAGGGAGATGTCTCATAATCTGGCTTAGAAAAACATCAATTATCCGACACACGGTAAAATGGAGGACCTTAACGAGATCTGGACACCTTCAGTAGTTAATCATGAAGATGGAGACTCTAATTCTATTTATTTGCTTAATGTTTATTCAGAAGCGTTGTGTTCTATTGTTGAAAAATTCAAGTGCTGACTGTCATGTGACTTCGTCTGTGTGTATTTTGTGTAAGCAAACAATAGGAATCAGGTTTTGTTGTTATTTTTGGTTTATTGTCTGAACCAGAACTTTGTTTCTATGCATATTTATAAATACCACACTATTGAATTCACTCTCTCTCTATCTTACACACACACACACACAAAGAAATGTATATATACTTATATATTCATGAGATGAGGATAATGATTGATACACCATCAATCATTATCCTCATCTCATGAATATATAAGTATGTATATATATTTCATTTTTGTGTGTGTGTGTGTGTGTATGTGTGTGTGTGTGTGTACGCTGCAGGATGACTCAGAAGTACCACCTGGAGGGCCAGGTCTACTCTGTGCCCCTGATCCAGCAGGACCTGAGGAGGGAGGAGGCCGTGCACCAGATCACTGACGCCCTGCAGCATCTGGAAAATATCTCCACAGATATCTTTAACAGGTAACACCCCCTCTCCCTCCAGATCAGACGTGTGTCGAGACGTGTGCAGAAAGCAGTGGTCATGCGGTGTGCTGGTGCTGCTGTGGTCTTAAGTTATTGCTCTCATTTGGAAAGCGTGAGCTCTGTGTAAAACCCTGTGCGTCCCAAAGCAGAGGAGACGACCTGCTGCCCTGAGCTAGTCACATGACTGTCACAGATATCCTTCCTTTATTCTTTCCTTTTTATCTACATCCATCTGTCCATCCCGCTGTCTATCTATGTCTGTTTGTCCATCCATCCATTTGTCTGTTTACGCTCCTGTCTGTCTGTCGGTCGATCTATCTGTCTGTCGGTCGATCTATCTGTCTGTCTGTCTGTCTGTCTATCTATCTATCTATCTATCAGTGTGTCTATCCAACCCCCTGTTTATGCAGTCCGTCTGTCTGTCTGTCTGTCTATCCATCTGTTTTTCCATCTCCGTGTCTTTATTGCACAGACTGGTGTATGTACTGTATGTATGTATTTATTTATTTATGTTTAATCAGAACGGGACATGAAAGCAAATAATTGAACAATTTAAAGTTCAGATGAATTTTTGGTCGTTAAAGAGAAGGATTGAGGTGAAGTAACTTTCAATAAATAAATAAATACTTTACTTACAAATTTCTAATAAACCGCGTGTAAGGTCATCAGGTTACTGAATATTCAATATGAAAAGCTCACTAATTGATTAGGTAGACTTCTACCGGAGCATCCAATAACTACCTGGTCTCATCAGCTATTCAACTATTATACTGAACTATTAACATCAACTGTTATACTGAACTGCCAGCCACTTAACACACAGTATGAATGCAGGTCAGTTCCTGCTCTCTGTTTGACCCAGATGAGGATGCGTTCCCTGTTGAGTCCGGTTCGTGTCAAGGTTTTTTCCTCCTGCCACCTCAGGGAGTTTTTCCTTGCCACTGTCGCCCTCGGCTTGTTCATCAGGGACTATCTGACCATTTTGATTCATACACATTCACATTCCATACAAACTTAAATAATTCTTTTGATTGTGTGAAGCTGCTTTGCGACGATGACAATTGTTAAAAGCGCTATACAAATAAAAATTTTTTGAATTGAATTATATTTCTCTCGTCTCATATAAACATGCGCTAATGAGCGTGAGATTAAACCTGCACTTGATCGTTAGCATGCACTATTTCTAAATGCATTTTATAATTTTGTTTATTCTCCTAAAATAAGCGTAAACTGTTTTTATGTGAAATACGACAGATTTGGGGCAGAAAATGTGAGAAAAGGGCAGGAGGTTTGGAAAGCAGCAGATGCATTAGATTAGGATTTTTTTTTGTATGCACATACATGTGTGTGTTTGTGTGTGTGTACGTGCGCATGCATGTGTGTGCTTGTCTGTCTGTCTGTCTGTCTGTCTGTCTGTTTGTCTGAGTGCTTAGATATGCTAATATCAGCTGCCGGAATGGAAAAACCAGTCGTAGTGTTACCATGACAACACAGTGAAGGAGAGATGTTTTGCTTGGAGAGAGAGTGAGTGTGTGTGAGAGAGAGAGTGTGTGTGTGTGTGTGTGTGTGTGTGTGTGTGTGTGTGTGTGTGTGTGAGAGAGAGAGAGAGAGTGTTTTAAGATAACTGCTGGTTTTCTGGGTCAGCTCCATTAGGATGTACTCTTTTTTTTTTTTCTCTCCTTATTTCAGCCCATTTCACTCCTCACTAGGCAACAGGATGTGTGTATGCGTGTGTGTACATGCACAGACTTGCATGTTTTATATAGCTCACACACATCTGCTGAGCATTACAGGCTCAACTATGCTGTTTCATGTGTAATGATTCATGGTGTAGTGAGAAATTACAACACTATCATGCTCTCTCTCGCTCTCTCTCTGACACACACACACATAATTGAGTGTTTTTGGTTTCCCAGGGTGTCTCAGAGTGTGGAAAGGAACCGCGCTCACCTTCAGGCCGTCACTGACCGCATTAAACTGGCTCAAGCGCGAGTCGACAAGATTAAAGGAAGCAAAAAAGCCACCAAGGTGACAAACACACTTGCACAATATAACACACACACACACACACACACACACACACACACACACACACACACAGCAGATCTGTTACACCATTCTGATTGGTCAGAAGGTGTTGATTTATCATCTCTAACTTTATTGCTGTCTGTAATACAGATCATAGTTTTATAAAGGTGGCGTTCAAGTCAAACCGGGACTTTTGCTTGTGTAGAATAACAGAATACAGTTCCTCTGAGAGTCCCTTTAAAACTCCCTTTATTCCTCTATATAATCACCTGCTGCACTAAAACACTCATCCCAGTGTTTCATTAGTGCTTGGACACCATCAAGTTAGAAAGACGCTGGCCTCCCAGGAACTCCTTTAATGGCCCAAATACAGTATGCCCACTTACTGGTGGGTGAGAGAAACACGAATATCCTTCCTAAGACAAGTTGGAAATAAGCTATTTCTTTTTCTTCTTTTATCCCCGGCAGGTTAAACAATTTCGAAACCACGTTGCACGTGTAGCTTTGATGATATCTAATATTTTAAATAAAATTTTAGTCAGTTTTAAAAGTTTCATTGTAAACTGTTTTTATTTTTATCTTGAATCTAATTTTTCCTTTAAAAAGTTTTATTGCCATTATTTTCTATTTCATTTTACGATTATTTTCTTCTCTATTATGTAAAGCACTTTGAATTCCCATTGTGTATGAAATGTGCTTTACAAATAAACTTGCCTTGCCTTCGAGCATCAGACCGATTTAAACAGTCTGGAATATTTAACCGGAATGATTTCGGTCGGCTTGAAGGAATATTGTCCGTGTAACTGCAGATATTCTTTAGTGCATTAATGTGATCAGTTTATAACTAGAAACAGCGTTTACATTTTGGATCGTCAAAAAAATTTTAAAATCTAAAAAGACACAATCACAGTAACAAGAATCAACATGAATTGCCAGAATCCTAAACCATGTTTTATCCACACCGCAGTAGCTTCCATCATTATCACTGATGTTTGTGATGTTATTTCCGTGTTCGAACCATCATACAGTTAGTCATAGTTATTATGCAGGAGGAAACGCTACATCATACGCTGCAGTGCGCTGAAGTGACCCCAAACAACCATGACCGGGTAATTAAATCATGAGTTTGCATGAGTTTTTAATACGAAAAAAAAAAGATTTACAGTCTGTGATGTTTGAACCTGACGGACTGTCTCATAGTCTGATATCAGGACACATCGCTAGGTCTCATGCGGAACTCTGTGTTTGTTATCGAAGCTGCAAATACATTATTAAACCACTGGCCACTGGAGACACGCAGTGAAGCATTCGCTTTGCAGATGATCATCAGAGGGGAGTTAAATTAAACTGGACGCTAAATTAAAACCCTGTACAGAGGCGCTCGCGTCTGAAAGAAGCTCACACGATGTAAGAGGTCATAAAAATGTGTGCAAATGAATAAGGTGTGTGTGTGTGTGTTTAGGTGTTTTCCAGTGCTAAATATCCGGCTCCTGAGAAACTGCAGGATTATTCTTCGATATTCACGGGTGCCGTAGATCCGGCATCTCAAAAACGACCGCGCTACAAAATTCAGGGCAAGCTCCGCCCCCTGGATGACAAGGCCTTACAGGTGAGTCAGGTCTTTGGGTTTTTCTTCTTTTTTTTTTTTTTTTACCTATGTTTACCTTAATGTAGTATAGTGATTGGATGTATGGTGGATTACATGGGAGTGCAGAGTCCTATCAAAATCTAAATTAAAGATTCACAACAGCAGGTTAAAGTGAGACAAATCTGATTTTCTGTCTTAATATGATGCAGATCGTTTTTTTTTGTTGTTGTTATTGTTATAACAAACAATGCGAACACTAAAATCACTTTTCCACCCAGGTCTAGATTTGATTTACACTCACCCGGCACTTAAATTCAGTTCAATTCAATTTTATTTGTGTAGCGCTTTTAACCATCAAAATAGTCTCAAAGCAGATTTACAGAACAAAAGAAAGAAAAACAAAAAGTCCTACATGTTCGACAAAATCACATATAGAGGTAGTGAGCAAGCCTGAGGTGACCGTGGCAAGAAAAAACTCCTGAGAGGTCTGAGAGGAATCGGACTCAGAGGGGAACCCAACCTCATTTGGGTGCCGATAATCGAAACACGTGCTCAATCTTCAAATGATGCAGTTACATAAAATCATGAAGATGCAAATCAAGAGGGGGAAAAAAGCACACCAACAAATCCACTGAAAGTAGTTAATGAAAGAGCTCAGAGGTTTTAAATAACCGATATTTACACCCATGGTGAGCAGAAAAACGTCCCAGGAAACATAAAAAGAAAAAAGATTCCTCACTGTATTGTACCAAATACAAAACATTTGTAAGGTGAATAAAGATGAATATATTTTTTTGTTTGTTTGTTGGATTTAGTGTTTGCTTGCTTATGAATCTAAGTGTCCATGTTGTTGTGTGTTGCAGGAGAAGTTGATGTATTTTCCTGTGTGTGTGAACACTAAGAAGCGCTCAGAGGATGAGACCGAGGAGGGGCTGGGGAGTCTGCCGAGGAACATCAGCTCCGTCAGCTCTCTGCTGCTCTTTAACACCACAGAGAACCTGTGCGTCTCCATACACACACACACACACACACACACACGCGCGCGCACACTTACTAGAGGCCTCCTTTACTTTATACATTCCACCTATTTGACTTCTGTACCGTTACACTCACAATTTTACAACGGCAGAATTGGGATTGCGATGATTCCTTCGATCTGGAGCAGAATGACTCCACAACATGAATCTTTAATAAAAGAAAACCCCAAGAGTTTAAATTTAATTGAACTATATACAGTACATATGCAGCACACTGAATATGTGGTTAAATGCCCCTTACCAAGTTTTACCAGATGCTTTTGTTGGCCATCACAAGCTTCTGGCAGAATTTTTCCGTCAGTTTTTAATTTTTTAAAATTTTTTATAGACCACTTTTCCTGGCAGAATTTGTAGCGTTCAATTACATTTCCGGTTTCCAGGCTTCACAAATCTTCAATAGAATTGAGGCTCCAAGAGCTGAAAGTTTCAAAAGCCCACTTCATCCCCTCCATGACCAGTTTTGCAGTGTACGTGGCATCATTGTCTTGCTGGAAGACTTCAATCTGTCCAGGTTTCAATCGTCTAACTGGTGATTTAAGGTTCCGCTGAAGAATTCCGAGGTAGTCCCGTTTCTTCAACATTGTAATGCTCCAGTTCCCCAAAACACAGCACTACTCGGACCGTGCGGAAAAGCTGGTACCGTGTTCTCGAGGTTGAATGCTTCACCTTTACCCTTTACTCAAACATACCTCTGGTCATAACGTTCCTCCAGAAAGCTTTTATCTTTGCTTTTTTGCAAACTTTATTTGAGTTTGATGTGCGGATTCTGGAGAATTGACCTTTTTTATTTGAATCGACGGCTAGTGATATTAAACTCGCTCGACTGTAGACGGTGTCTCAGAAGCCTCCAGTTCATGGCACGCCTGTGTTGATGGTTCCTGGGTCGTTCCTGACTACAAAACTCTCATCTGAGGGAGACAGTTTGGGTTTTCTTCCAGACACCTTTCAAGTCTTTTACTCAAGTACAGTGGACCCTCAGCAAATGAATTTAATTTGTTCTGGAAGGCAAAAAATTTCCTGTGAGAAATGCTGCAAGCCACCCAGAAATATTACCAACATTATAAAAAAATAAAATAAAAACCGCATGAAAATCACACAGCTTTTGGACGCATGCTGAAGGCAGTGTTGGTGTGTTGACTCTTTCGAAATAGATTTTGGTAACTGAAAAAAAAATTCATCAAATCTGTAATTTGCTTTGCTTGACTTTGCACTGGCGCACGCGTAACAACTTGACCGCCGTTCAGTTTCTTCGTTCATTCACATACCAAAAATGCTTCGTATCTTTTTTTTTTTTGTATAAATCTTTTGAAAAGATTTTAATTCTTAAGGTGAAAAATTCTTAAGGGAGTGCATTCATATGCCGAGGCTCCACTGTATCTGTATTTGTTTAGAAAACGGTCTAAGAGATGCTCCTGATTTAAGTAAATCTAACATGAGGTCTGAGATCTTCACTGAGCTCCTTAGACTTCTTCTCCATTGTACTTTTTGTGGGTTAATCTAGTAAGTGCTGTCAAACAAACCCTTTTATATGTGCAGCTGCTAGCTGTAGTCAATCATCATTAGCAGGAAACTGAGAGACCTTTGGGTTTGCCGAATTAAAAGACGTCAAGACTTTTAGCAACTTTAGCAAGTATAGTTTTGACCCTGTGCTGCTGATATCAGGAAATTTGTGCTCTAAATTCTTTAGGTTTGCTATTTAAGATGTGTTTAGATGAAAACCCAAAACCGCCATGACGTTCCTGTTCATAAACTTTATTCATGTACATTAGGTCTGAGAAGTTTCTTACCTATGTGTGTTTATGGCTGTGTGAAGGTATAAGAAGTACGTGTTCCTGGATCCTCTGGCTGGAGTTGTCACTAAAACCCACAACACACTAGAAACAGAGAAGGAAGAAAAGCCGTTTGACGCGCCGCTATCCATCACTAAACGGGAACAACTAGAGAGACAGGTGAGAATCAGACGTGAGGTGTGTGTGTGTGAGACACAGTCTGTGAAAACCTAGTTAACATCTTTTTTTGTGATTTGCTGTTTTCTATATTAAATCATTTTACAATACGACTTAATAAAGTAATGAGAGTCTGACAGCTGTCATGTAGAGCTGCAGTAGTTTTGACACTGAAACAGAAAGCACTGACAGACTGCTTCCATAATGTTATATAAATACCGTAACAGAAATAACAGCATCGTTTGTTACCATGGAAAAGCCGCCATATTTATTGCCGCCAAGTGCATTTAATATCAACCAGTCGCTTAAAATTACAGCTCACGTTAACGTCAGAGCCGCTGCTATCAGAGATGGGATCTAACCGAGTGTATGTACTTCATTACTGAACTTAAGTACATATCTCACGTGTCTCTACTCCACGTAAATAGTTCCCTTAGACGATACTTTCTACTTTTACTCTAGTGAAAAGTGGCAAAATCTCTCTCAGCAAATATCTGTACTTTTACTCGACTACATTTCTACATGGCGTTTCGTTACCCAACGCCAGCAGTATGTAGTATTTGAAGCAGGAATTACGCCACCTGCTGATTATTGTGCATAATCGCGTGACTTGCCATTCTTTCGAGACGCATCACATAATGTAAAAGGTGTTTGAAATCAGAAGAGCTGGTTGCCGACGGGAACATAACGTAAAACACCATGCTCATAATCAAGAGAGAGAGAGATTTTTTAACTTCACTAAGAGTAACTACTATGAAAGTTATGTTAGTTATTGTTAGTTACTATGCTAGCGCTGCACTTTTGGTACTTGAGTAAATATGAAGATGAGTACTTCTGTACTTTTACTCAGGTACACAAATAAATGGAGGACTTCTGCTTTTACTTGAGTGATCTCTCCAATAGGGAATCTCTTTGAATCTTTGTGTTGTCTGGTCACCTCTGGATGGTATAGAGAATTAATCAACACTTCCTGACTAATCAGAATCAACAGTATATTTTAATAATTTCTCTCTCTCTCTCTCTCTCTCTCTCTCTCTCTTTCAGACAGCAGAGAATTATTTCTACGTGCCGGACCTGGGGCAAGTGCCCGAGATCGATGTTCCCTCCTATCTGCCCGACCTGCCTGGCATCGCCGATGACCTCATGTACAGCGCTGACCTCGGCCCAGGGTTCGCCCCGTCGGGCGCCGTGAGCATGCCGGAGCTGCCCTCTTTTGGCACAGAGCCTGACGAAGGTGACGAACACTGAGAGTGCAGGAACTAAGCGGACTAACCGGAAAAAAATTTTCATTAAGTTGTGAGTGAATATTTTTCATATTTCAGGCTCACAGTTTCGTTCCGAGGCTCCTCCTCCGCCCCCGCCGCCGCCTCCTCCACCCCCTCCTCTGGAGTCGCCTCAGGTTGCAGCTCCTCCCCATGGAGCTCCTCCAGCCCCGCCCCCTCCTCCTCCACCACCTCCTGCTCCAGATGACTCCGGTGGTGGAGGTGTATCCACCCATGCCCCGCCCACAGGTATGCTCCGCCCACAAGCGATTTAGCATATTATATATTCTGTTGAGCCGAAATCCACAAACAAATGACACTTTGAATAATTATATATATATATGTATATATATTCATTAGCGCTAGTACCCATCGGTATGATGAGTGAAGAGTTTGTATAATAGTTAAAAGTTTAAAATTATTCAAAACTACAAAACCTACAAAATCTCTTATTTATTTATTTATTTATTTAACAAGCTAGTACTGTTAGTTTGATTTTTAAAATATTGCTT
Source organism: Clarias magur (assembly GCA_013621035.1). Taxonomy (NCBI): domain Eukaryota; kingdom Metazoa; phylum Chordata; class Actinopteri; order Siluriformes; family Clariidae; genus Clarias; species Clarias magur. Next base: position 178,080 of record QNUK01000426.1, read on the forward strand.
TTGCTTCTATTTTTGCAAAAGTATTGACCCCCTTGTACTTTTTTGATATTTGTAGTCTTACAGCCAATAAAATGTACTTAGTTGGGATTGTATGTCATAAATCTACAGTAAGTAATATGTATACATAATATTGATGTCTGTGGGAAATTAATATACAGCACAGTATAAAGTTTTCTTTATAACTATATAAAGTTTTCTTTCATGCTTGCATGAGTATTCACTCCCTTTTGCCTTGTAACCCCTGTAATAGTCTTGGTGCAATGAGCCATCTTTTCCATCAAAAGACCCAAAAGACAAGTCTGGGACAAAGTTCTAGTATTGATCAGTTCAATCCCAAACCACCACCAAATGCGTTATTAAATAAAATAGTACAAATGCGTTATTAAATAAAATAGTACAGATGCGTTATTAAATAAAATAGTACATAGTATAAAAAACAAATCACAACTGCAAATAGGTCAGTGTAAGTCTTAAGAGCGCATTAATCGAAGTTGTTTAAGCAACCAAGTAAACAAAATCGTGGAAGTGTTCAAGGGGGTTAAATACTTATGCAAAGCACCATACATTTATATGATATTTTAATGATTGTTACATGCCTGATTTTTTTGTGCTCTTTTTGGGATTAAAAAAGATAGACAACACCAACCTGTTGGTTTAAGGTGATTGTGTGTGTGTGTTTTAGGTTCAGTAAAAGGCGCCCCTACAGAAGTTCTGCAGCCTTCGGATGGGCGAGCCAGCTTGCTGGAGTCTATCCGTAATGCCGGCGGCATAGGCAAAGCCAAACTCCGCAATGTTAAAGAGCGGAAAATGGAGAAGAAGAAACAGAAGGAACAAGAGCAAGGTCAGCGTCAGGATCCGCATCTGTGTCAGACAAAACAGTACAAAAAAAATCTACTTTACAGCGCAGGATGCTCGTGACTCCAATGACCTTCATCTTGATTTTTTTTTTTTTCCCCCTGGGAAATTTTCCTCTAAGCTCTGGAGGGTCTGAATAATGCAGCTTGTTCACATGATATTATTATTTCTTAAAATGAATAAACCACTCTTGTTCATGATTATTATTATTATTATTATTATTATAATTATTAGCCTCATTAACCCTGTTATTTTTCTGCCCTTCAGTCTCAGCAGCCAGCGGAGGAGATTTCATGTCCGATCTCTTTAATAAATTGGCCATGCGAAGGAAAGGTAGGACTTTATCTCTAATTGTCGAAACTGTTTTTTGTTTTTCCTTTTTTTTTCCCACCTCAAACCAAATAACTCTGATAAAATACTTTAAACCAAACAGAATGTGTTGAACATGACTAGTGGAGAGATTATATTTAAAACACAATTGCTATAAAGCGGAAAGACTCTGAAGCCAGCACGAAGAAAGACCAGCATGTTCTAGTTTTGAAGAAAAATGTGCTATTAGTCTGCAGTACTACATAACAGAAGGAATAAAACACTCGGGGCATAAAATAATCAACATCAGCATGGTGCGGTGAAGCAGAAGTTACAGTTACACACCCAAAAGGTCATTATTTGTCAACGACCTTACAAAGCTCTGACACCGGAGACTCCTTTACATAGATATTAAAATCAACTCCTTGCGAAAAATGTCACCATATCAACCATTGCAACAGATGTTAAATTTACTGCAGTCTTTACTTTAATATTAAATCTTTGTTTCAGTTGTTTCAGTGATGTACTGAAATATAATTACAAGCACTTCATACGTTTCAAAGGCTTTTATCGACAATTACATGACATTTATGCAAAGAGTCAGTATTTGCAGTGTTGGCGCTTCTTGTTCAGGACCTCAGCAATTCGACTGGGCTGCTCTCAATCAACTTCTGGGCCAAATCCTGACTGATAGCAACCCATTCTTTCATTATCACTTCTTGGAGTTTGTCAGAATTAGTGGGTTTTTGTCTTTTGAGCATTGACCACAAGTTCTCAGTGGGATTAAGATCTAGGGAGTTTCCAGGCCATGGACCCAAAATGTCAATGTTTTTGTCTCCGAGCCACTTAGTTCTCACTTTTGCCTTATGGCACGGTGCTCCATCGTGTTGGAAAATGCATTGTTCTTCACCAAACTGTTGTTGGATTGTTGGAAGAAGTTGCTGTTGGAGGGTGTTTTGGTACCATTCTTTATTCATGGCTGTGTTTTTGGGCAAAATTGTGAGTGAGCCCACTCCCCTGGATGAGAAGCAACCCCACACATGAATGGTCTCAGGATGCTTTACTGTTGGCATGACACAGGACTGATGGTAGCGCTCACCTTTTCTTCTCCGGACAAGCCTTTTTCCAGATGCCCCAAACAATCGGAAAGAGGCTTCATCCGAGAATATGACTTTGCCCCAGTCCTCAGCAGTCCATTCGCCATACTTTTTGCAGAAGATCAATCTGTCCCTGATGTTTTTTTTTGGAGAGAAGTGGCTTCTTTGCTGCCCTTCTTGACACCAGGCCATCGTCCAAAAGTCTTGGCCTCACTGTGCGTGCAGATGCGCTCACACCTGCCTGCTGCCATTCCTGAGCAGCTCTGCACTGGTGGCACGCCGATCCCGCAGCTGAATCCTCTTTAGGAGACGATCCTGGCGCTTGCTGGACTTTCTTGGACGCCCTGAAGCCTTCTTAACAAGAATTGAACCTCTTTCCTTGAAGTTCTTGATGATCCTATCCTTAATATCCTTGCCTGTGAAGCCATTTTTATACAACGCAATGATGGCTGCATACGTTTCTTTGCAGGTCACCATGGTTAACAATGAAAGAACAATGATTTCAAGCATCACCCTCCTTCTAACATGTCAAGTCTGCCATTCTAACCCAATCAGCCTGACATAATGATCTCCAGCCTTGTGCTCGTCAACATTCTCACCTGAGTTAACAAGACGATTACTGAAATGATCTCAGCAGGTCCTTTAATGACAGCAATGAAATGCAGTGGAAAGTTTTTTTCGGGATTAAGTTAATTTTCATGGCAAAGAAGGACTATGCAATTCATCTGATCACTCTTCATAACATTCTGGAGTATATGCAAATTGCTATTTTCAATTTCCAATATTTATGTAATTCTCAAAACTTTTGGCCACGACTGTACAATGTCACTTTGAGAAAACCTGAAATTCTCAGGTTTCTAAAAGCAGCTAGAAAAAAGTGTAGGAGTGTGACAAAAACTCGCTTGCTCGCTGTAGTTCTTATCCTGGTCAGGGTGGCGGGAGGCCCAGTGCCCCTCCCCCCGGGTGTACTCCGGGTAGTAAGAGAGGTACACCCTGGAAGGAGGGGGTGGGGAATCCATCACAGGGAACGACATACAGTAGGCATGGGCACACTATGGACACGGGCATGTCTTGGCTGTGGGAGAAACCAGGAAGATCCGGCAAACTCCACAAACTGAGGTGCGAGGCCACAGTAAACTAATGCATATGAATCTATACATATAATAAAACTGTTAAGTGGGCGTGTCTTTACATTGAATATATTTGCGAAAAAATTATTTGTGGGGAACGTTAGATGAGTAACAGAACACATCAAGATAGGTTTGGAATTTTTGTCGGTTTGTTTGTTCAAGCATCAAGTAAAAAAATACTGAAGAATTGGGGTTTTCACAGGTGTATTTGTCTTGTGTATTTGTATTTGTCCAGGCTTGAGGTAACATCACAATCGGTCCATGGGAAGAGAAGATATGATGCTTTGAAATTTAAATGTAAATCACCCTTGTATCATAAATATATATATACACTCATAAGAGCGTTTTGTAAAAAAAAAAAAAAAAGTACATCGCCATCTGTTAAATTTTTTTTCAAGGTCTAATTTATATATATATGATAAACTCTTATGAGTGTGCAATTGACACATACCTTCATTCAGCACTTCACGGTAACACAGCAACGTCTGGTTTTCAAATAAACCCCAAAAATTTAAAGCACTTGATGCCTTTTTAAGGAACTATGAAATGTTTTTTTTTTTAAATAGACATTTTAGTCAGCTGATTCTGATCTTTCAGTTCCACTTCATCCTCTCTTCATCTCGCTGTGTAATCTACAGGCATCTCGGGTAAAGTCCCCGGAGGCGCAGACGCCACAGAACCACCTGGCAGCGCATTCGCCAGGATGTCAGACGTGATCCCGCCCCTTCCTGCTCCCCACCAGCCGGGCGCGGAGGACGACGATGACTGGGAGGCGTAGCCGAGACGTACCACTTGGGAATGGATGCTTAAGAACCGAAAGCACAGACGATTCGGGATGAAGACGTGCCGACGTGACACGACGGACCTGATTTAGAGAGGTCACGTTAAAAAAAAAGTTTTTAAGTCTTCACTAACTTGTGTTCATTTGCTAAAAATTCCAATTTGTTTCTGTGTTTAAAAGATTAAGATGATTTCAGGATGTATAAAACTTCCTTTTCTTAAATTATTTTAGTCACACAATCAGATTAATAGGATTTTCATCATTGGAATGTGTGGCAGATTTATAAAACCGAACACTTGTGCAGTTAATGGTCCTCAATTAGAGAAAAATAATGCTGTAATATGTCAGTATGGCATCCTCATTTACTTGTTAGTCCTGCGTATAGCACTTAAGAGGTGGTCTGAAAAACTCTGCACTTACACCTGCTGCAGCACAACACGTCAACGTGAGGTTTTACTAGCCTCGTAGACGAGCTAATCGACGTGTGATTTGTTCATCTGGGAGAAAAGATAAAAAATAAAAAGATCTAAACAAGGATGGAAACTTGTGAAATGTTTATTATAAAATCGGTGGCATGTGAAGCAGAATCTGTTTAACGTGTGCAATTACATTCTTTACGCACTGATTATTTTTCTGCTGTCTGTTGGGAAAACACATGGCTCAAAACACATGGAGAAGTTTGTGTACACATTACATTTCCAGTTCATCTCATTATATTAACTTTAACTGTTCACATTAAACTGAACATGAACGTAGATCCGAACTGAATATCTGTTCATTATTTATAAGGCTTTTATAGGATTGCACAACTACAGGCACACAGGGTCTGGAACACAACACAACAAATAAACAGGACAAAGGCGGAGTTGCCTCTGGAGACTGGGGAGAATTGAGGTCGTGTCCCTCTCTGCTCAGGGCTGCGTCTGTCGCTTCTCCAGGAAAAACTGCAAAATCAGACAAACATCTGGACACACGTTCAGATTTAATATACAGACAGAAATGATCATCTCTTGTAGACCAGACAGATGAACAGTTTTCACATTATGCAGCATTTAGTCATCTATGAGTCAAGAATTACCCGCACACTGGCTGTAAAATGTTTTTAAAATAACTTTTAGATAAATAATATTTTGACACCATCTCCTTGCTTTTCAATACACTTTGTTCATCTGTTAACAGGTTTCAGATTCTCTCATAAAAAAAATTAAAAAAAAATCTATTCTGAGCTGCTTAGCCGCGAATGCACCGCTGTCTCTTTAGTTCTTCATCAGAAGTGAATCTTCATCCTCGTGGTTCTGCTTTCAGGGGACCGAACAGGTGAAAGTCTGACGGAGTGAGATCAGGACTATAGAGAAGACACTTTAATACCTCAAAACAAAGCTCTTGCTGAGCATGCGGACATGAATCGTCATGCGAGATCACGACGCCTTCGGATATCAGTTCTCTTCATTTAATCTGTTTAGTAAGTTTAGGCTTCGGCTCTTCGATAAGCGTCTCACTGTAATGAGCGCTGTTGATTGTTGAACCTTTTCCCTGATAAATGTTCCCAATACTGGCCCTTGCGATGAGAATCCCATAAAACTGTAAGTGTTGATGAATTCTCCAGCTGATGGTCGGCTTTTGAACTTTTGCAGTCGGCGATTGAGGATGTTTCCATTCCGGACTCTGCCGTTTACTCTCAGACTCGTAGTGATGAATCCGTGTCTCGTCACAGTTCTCGGAGTAGTTTCGGTACAAATCACTGCACTCTGTTCTTCAGTGTGGCACCAATTTTTGATCGCACTGCAGATACAAATGAACTGATGTAACATGTTCACACCTGCACAGCGGTGACCGGAGAGACGGCAGCCTTGAACGAAAAACGGAGCAAACAGGAATTTTAATGTAACCGGAGTGCGGATCATTTTTGACTCCCTCGTCCATTAGTGTATTGATCGTGAAGCGGTCTTGCCGTTATTTTATGGGATGAAAGTGTGCTAGGAATTGTGCTATTATTAGTGACCCTGATTATTTTCCTATAAGTGTGTCCTGAAGTATTTTATTCCCCTTATAGCACGCAGAGGTAGCAGGGGTGCGATACGCAGGGGCGATTGGGAGTCGAGCCCACGATCACACCTCATAAGAAACCACCCTATCTGTTACAAACTAATAACACACAACTCATATAAACTATAAAATAGTATCCTCTGTAAGGGGACATGTTTTACAGCGTAGAAGGAAATAAAAATCAGGAAAGACCATGGAATTAGGGTACAAACTTTTGACTGGTACTGTACATCACACGTCCTCACCTTCCTGATGCTGGCGAAGGCCGGCCCGAAGTTGCTGTGCGCGCGCGTGCTGCTTCGGATCCACTCCGGAAGTTTCTGCAGCGTGCCAGCGCGGGCGTAGCGCCGGTCGCACAACACGATGCAGGCGTAGTCGCCCCTGTGACGGATCGCTCGGCCTGGGACGGTGGACGGGACGAGGAGAATTCAGGAACCAAGATGTTGCATGTTTATAGTATACATAATTGGACAGCTGTGTGCAAAGGTTTGCATACCCCTTTGTTAACTGGTGAAAATGTACATGGTCATTTATCTAAGCCAGGCTGGTCTAGAGGTTCAGTGAGTTCAAGCGTGGTGTGAAAAGTCTACCAGCTGAAAACATTTACGACACGACAAGTTTATATTTAAACTTTGAGCGGGCCTATGAATTTCACTCTGGGAACGCAGCAGAAGAGCAGGACAGAAAATACTGACCTTTCACAGTGCCAGTTCAAGCAATCATTCAGAAAGAGAAGAAAGACAAAGTAGAAGATGAGTAACTGGGTAAAAAAAAAAAAAAAAAAAAACTGCCAAAGACAACCACCAAATAAATAAATAAACAAACTACTGTAACCAATTCTCACTCAAATTATATCAAAAGTTAACGAGATGTGTAAAAATCAACTACGTTTAATGTTCTACATTTAATTCTGTGCTGCAACAGAAACCTGAAGACGAGGAGTTCAAAAAAGCGTCTTGTTCTCAGTGATGAGTGATTTAATATTTAAAGCTTTGTGAGATCGGTTATAAAATTCATATACATCTGTTTGAATATGTTGTTGGAATTTAGTTATGTAGTTTCATTGGCTTGGACATGCAGTTACTCAGATATTCATATTTCAAAAGATTTTTTGGCACGCCCCATATGGCATTCGGGCACGCAAACGTTTGCACACAAATATGCAGTCATAGAAACTCTTTTCAGGATGTAATCAGGACTCGTGTTCATGCATGAGCATGCTTTTCTGTCTGACTGGGAACCACGAGTCCTTACAAGAGAGATGTGAGAAAATATCTGACAGACATCCGTCTGGTTGCCCTGAGGAAAACTCAAGCTTTTAGTTAAAAAATAAAAATAGGTTAGTGTTAGATTTAGGTAAAGCACTGATTAGCTCCCTTTGTTGTAATCGTATTTGTGTTACAAGTGTGTGTGTGTGTGTGTGTGAGGTTATACACACAAACCCTCATTATACCTATTGACTGGTTGACTGCCTTCATGCACAGGTTTTCAATTAAAGCTTTCCCTGGACTTTTGCCCTCCACATGAGGCTGAAGACAAGAAAGAAAGAAAAAAAAGATCAGGAGCGATAAAATTATTACCTTACTGTACATTATTCTTTTGTAATTTTCTCTGTTACAAATAATGAAAAAAAAATTATAAAATATTATATATGAATATAATTTGGATCTTCACTAACCATGTGCTTGTCCAAATATGCCATTTTCTCCTGAAGTTCTGGGGACTTGATGTTGGGGTACGGCATCCCGACCATCACGATACATCTTACACACACACACACACACACACACACATATATATATATATATATATATAAATTGCGAGACACTTTAAAACATGCAAACAGTTTGCAGTGTACGAATGTAAAGGGAAATACATTATGCTTCACCCATAACAGTAACGTACATGACAGCAGGCTGGAGTCCTTTAGAAACTACAAAGAGAACTTTTTAACTATTATCATTAAGTATGGAATGATTAATCGTTCACCTTGATTGGGTGAAGATCCACATTTGTTAACTTAAAAATGCCAGTATAGGTATGTTTCTACGTTAAAATAAACAAGCCTTTAACATTTAAAAATGTATAAAATGTTACAGTACAGTATATACCAGCCAAATTTATTCAGACTTCAGGAAAAGTAAAACTTGTATAAATATTTGAATACTAAATTTATTGCTATACGTTATATATACGGTTGATTATATATATATATATATATATATATATATATACACACACATATACAGTCCAGACCAAAAGTTTGGAGATACCTTCTCATTCAGCGAGTTTTCTTTATTACGTTCTTTCTTGTGTTCTTTAACCCAAACGCGTCTCTTCTGCTTGTTGCCTGTCCTTAGCAGTGGTTTCCTAGCAGATCTTCTAGCATGAAGGCCTGATTCACACAGTCTCCTCTTAACAGTTGTTCTAGAGATGTGTCTGCTGCTAGAACTCTGTGTGCCATTGACCTGCTCTCTGATCTGAGCTGCTGTTAACCTGCGATTTCTGAGGCTGGTGACTCGGATGAACTTCTCCTCCGCAGCAGAGGCGACTCTCGGTCTTCCTTTCCTGGGGCGGTCCGCATGTCAGCCAGGTTCTTTGTAGCGTTTGATGGTTTTTGTGACTGCACTTGGGGCCACTTTCAAAATTTTCCCAATTTTTCAGACTGACTGACCTTCATTTCTTAAAGTCATGATGGCCACTCGTTTTTTTCTTCACTTAGCTGCTTTTTTCTTGCCATAATACAAATTCAACCTCTTTGAATGAGAAGGTGTGTCCAAACTTTTGGTCTGTACTGTGATATATATATGCACACAAATGTGTGTGTGTGTGTATGTATGTGTTTATATACTGTATACGATAATATAATTATCTATATTATATCAATATAATATACATCATACTATTTTTCTTTTCCTGAAGTGTGCATACATTTTTGGGCTCAAAAAGTCAAAAAACTTAAACCAAACTGAGAGAAAAAAAAAATCTCAAAACCAATTATTAATACCAAACCATGCAATTTGTTAAGGATTTGCAACCCTCGTTATAATGTAGTTGTATAACAGATAACGTGTCGGTTTTACGAGGTACTCGCTAGCATTAGCACACTCGCTGCATGTTTTAACTAAGAGTGCAGTTCAGTTTAAACAGTCAACTGCATTAAACACATTATGAACAATAAGCAAAGTTCCATGGTGTGAATCGCACACTCCCACAATGCACATGGTTGCATTTTTACACCGTTAACACACCTGCTTTCTGATCAACACAGCACTGAAACACACACCGGACGTTTGCTAATGAAGCTGCAAGTGAGAGTGGAGATTAGTTAATAGTACGAGTAGCGTGCATGGTGAACGTTTCAAACACACACGCTGATGCTCGGAATCGCTCTCACCTGCCCAGATCGTCAGAGAAGTTAATCCCTTCACTCATCTTTCCTCCGACCACAGAGAACAACAGCGCCCCTGACTGGCCACCTCCAGCATTGCTGCAGCGCTACAGCAGATAGGACACAATATACAATTACGTAGCACAATTTTTCAATTAGTGAATAGAACGACACATTATACAGTATTTACAATTAACCGGTTATTAAAAAAAAAACAGATTCAAGAATTCAATAGCACTGTGGCAGAATTTGTAATAAACAACTCATATTATGCATTTTACATATTTAAACTCTAATAAAAAATTTATACCATATTTCACTGTTCGATATTTTTATAGATTAACAAAAATGGATGTTATCAATGACCAAGTGTTGATATTTTTTTTTTCCGGTCCTGTCATGATTTAGATCTCACACACACCTGGATGCACTTGGAGTATTCAGACAGCACCTGCTCCACCTGACTTGCTTTCTTCGGTTCCTGGAAAATCTGAATCGCATGTAAACAAAACTTCTAAGCATTAATACAACCTTTTTTCCGGACTTTTCCCCGATTTTCTCCCTAAATTTAGTCGTGGCAATTCCTCCCCGTCACTAGGGGGTTCCCATATTACGCTACTACCACTCAGCCGGGAGGGCTGAAGACTATCACGTGTTTCCTCCGAACCACGTGATGCCAGCCGACCGCATCTTTTCGGACTGCTGACTCATGCATCGTTGGCGGCGGAGTAACACAGCGCTATCCGCTCCTTCCGCTTGCGTGACCTCACAGACGTCCCTGATTGGCTGTAGAGCCGTGATTAATGTGAGAGAACCAAGTACCTCTCACCCCTCCCCTCTGAGAGAGCTCGGCCAATCAGCTCTCTCTAGGCTGCGAGAGGTTACAGCATCACCCGGGAATCAAACTCTAAAAAAATGTTTTCTACCTTTTAAGTTCATGATACTGGTGAAAGGTTTTAATGAAAGCTTTTTCTTTTAATATTCCATCAAGACACAAAGATTTTGTTTTAGATTTTGAGTTTTTAATACCACTTCACTTACTCCAAAAATATTGGTACCCTTCAAATAGTTTCTCCATCGTTTAAGTAATTTGCTTTAAGCAGCTGGAAAACTTGTTTGCCTTCCTTTGAAAATAAATAAAATAAAAATAAAATAAATTGTTCTTCTAAGTGCATTCTCTAAACCAGGGGTACGGAATTAACATTTATGAAGGTCCGGTCACTAAAATGCCGAGCTCCAAATTCCATGTTTGTGTCAGGATTCAAAATTTTTAATTTCCACAGAATTTCAGTCATATTTATTGTAAAATTTCAGTAACTACATTAAACATGTGGACAGTTTGATCTTTGATGCCTGTGTTCATTTCCTTATATTTAATAAAATATAAACAAAAATCTGCTGGGCTGTAAATGAACGTGAAAAGACTCTGGTTGCTCCGTCACACCGGCCTCTCAGCTCACGCATTTTACACGTGCTCACCCCGGACTGCTGCGGATACGTTCGCTCGAACGACCCGCGTTTTCTCTCATCGTGACGCTTCCATGGACTCTGACTCATTTTCATGTGGAGGATTTTCAGAGTGAGAGGAACATCGCTCGGATTGTGTAGAAACATTTACTTTCTTTTTGGCTGCAAGTCTCTGCAGGACGCCGTTACTCTCCCAGTGCGCCAGAATTCTCCTCTCGTACTCGTAGGAAGGGAAGAAACAGACCACGCCCCCTGGAACCACGTTGCACAGGTTGGACAGAACACGACCTGTCTCCTCCATCTGAGACAGACACACACACAGATAATACTAATGATTTATTTATTTATTTATTTTTTGCATGAATGTTTATGATGATTAGTAATTTAACTAAAATTACAAACTAATTGCTATAAACTCATTCATGCAGAAGTTTTGGATTCACACAGGCGGGTGTGAGAGGGTGTGTGTGTGTTGTACCATCTGTGGTGTATCTCTGGTCTGGAAGGTAAACTCTAGCTGTTGTCCAGACGGTCCGGTGCAGAGGATTATGGGTAGAATATTCTCCGGGGGGATGACATGACCTGAAGCACAGAATGTCACACACACTCTGTCACACACCGTCTCATCCACACTCACCTCACACACTCTCTGTCTCACACTCAGAACAGTCTACGCACTCTCATGCACGCTCTCACACTCTCACGCACGTGCACTCCCTTGCCCTAACTCTTGCATGCACTCTCTCGCGCACACTCTCTCGTACAAACACGCACTCAAACTCTCTCACACAAACATACAGACACTCGCACGCACTCACCACACGAAAACTCGGTAATGCGTTCGCTACAGATTCCAGCTGACAGGAGAAGCTGCTCCTTAAAATCGGAGACCTGACAAATAAAAACAGTGTTAAAGCATTTAGTTAATAAGCCTTGCTCTGTGTGTGTGTGTGTGTGTGTGTGTGTGTGTGTGTTTACAGGCTGCATGGTTCCTCCGGCGATCACCACGGCCCTGCATTCTTGGAGAACTTGTGCGAAATGAACCGCTGCGTTCAGCATCAGGAACTTCACACTGCTCTGAGCCAGACATGCTGCGCAGACACGGAAAGATGTGTGTTAAATGTATATTACGTAGCATATATGAGCGCACACACACACACACACACACACACAAAAACCAGTTGTCCTCCTTCTCTCCTTGTCTATTGCTCCAGGAAAGAGTCCATCATATTAAAGAAGGACGTCTAGTCACACTGCTGGTTGTTGCCATGGAAGCGAAGCCATCAACATGACTGTAATTACAGGTGACTCGTCATGACCACGAGCATGTGTGATTACTAGCGTGTGTATGAAGTTAAATCCCGACATTAGAGTGTTTCAGTGGCCGTGACTGATGAAACGCATTGCTTTTTAAAGAGCCTCATGTCAGTCATGTCAGAATTAGTAACGGCACGAGTGAAGAACGTTGTGAAGGCCTGCAATTACAGTAATTCCGACTTAATGTAAAAAGCACCATCATCAACACTGCGGAAACTTAAACAGGAGGAAAAATAATTAACAGGGAATATCGGAAACACAGAAAGCTTAACAACACATTTAAAAACCCACAGTACACGTCGCTGATGAAGCGGTCGCTATGGAAACGATAAATAAGGAACGCAACACTTTACCTTGTTTTTCCATCACCACTCTGCCATCTTTGTTGGCGCTGCTGAGCGAGAACAGGAAGCTTTCCACAAGCATCATAGGCGACGCCATGATCGGCCTGAAGTCTTCTGCTGAACCCTGAGGCTCGACAGGAGCTAGAACACACATATACACATCTTAAAGTGCAGCTTTTAATGAAACCAGGATCTACATTTTCTTCATATTAAATTAACTGATGTAGATCAAATGAAAGAAATAGGAACAGATTTTTTACTGCGACGTGCAGAAGAAATGACTCTGCCTCACTGGTTTCAATGAATCGGTCAAGGAGCACGATGAAAATGTCTGTTATCCTAATTTCAGGAAAATCCTCAACAAGACAGAGTTCACAGTCCAATACAGTGGAAAACAGCTCTGAGACAAAATGGCGTCCGGGATTCCACTCGCGATTTAAAGCCGCAGAGACAACACTTACATTTTAGTGTAAGATTCATTTCCTTAGGGGCGGTTACAGTTTTTGGCCACACGATGGCAGTGTGGGGACAGGGGACAGAGATTTAATCAAGTGGATTGGTACAGTATGCTTTACATTGTTTATTTGTGTCAAAGGCGTATAAGGCTCACCTTGTCTGACTTAAGAACGAATTCGACTTACAGACACGCTCCCAGAACAGCGTGTTATTACTCTGTAATAATAACAACAACACTATATTCATCATTCTGCATAATAACAAATCCACAGGACGGAAAGGTTACCTGCAGCTTTACTCTGAAGTCCCTGCAAAAAGCGTCCAAGTCCTTCAGTCCTACGATTCACCTTATTCACAGAGCTTGTGTGTGTGCTCACACCGCTGCCTTCATACTTCTCAGAAAATCCAAACAACTATCTCACACACACACACACACACACACACACACACACACACACACACACACACACACACACGTCAACAGTGTGTTTGAAGTTTAAGGTCACATTTAAACCTGTCTCCAGCATTTCTAAATCATGTGTACAATAGTAACACCTTGAAATGTGGTAAATATTTATTCATAAGAAACTTCCTTACAGGGAGTAAAGTCCACAAGGCCAATATGTGAATTTAAATTAAATAAATATTTTAAAAAAGGACCTCTTTACTGTTAAAAAATAAAGCTCTTGTTATGAAATGTACTGTATGCATCGACTTTTCAATATATTAAAGCGCAATTCCTGTTCATAAATCAACAAACATCATCAATAAAATGGTCCACAGACCTTTTAATAAAATGTCTTATATTTATATGAAATGCATCATAATTTATGTCTGCAATAATCCAATCCTGTACAAATGAGCACAAAATCATCAGATTAGGTGAGAAATGTTGCTCAGCTCACCTTCCTGCTGATCAGACTCTTCTCAAAATATCTCTGTAACTTCACAAGAAACAGAATACAAGTGAGGAAGCATGATTTTAAAACAATGGCTGTTGTACAAAGTGCTAGTTTTACATGAGAAATTTAATTTTACTTTCAAAAGATTTGAAAAACAACACAAGTAAGGGATAAAACACTTTGGGGGTGAGTGGTTATAGGAAAATAAATCGATGACAGTTTGCAGGTGCAGCACATCTTGAAGTTTTTTTTTTATTATTATTTACTGAAGAATTACATGTCAAACATTTGGTGTGGAACATCTGTTTGTTTCTTTTGTTTGCTTCCGTTACTGCAAATCCATTATAGCGAATACAGTACAAACGCTGTCGGGACTTTTGATGGCAACTTGCGGAAGAGACGCGCAAACAAGTTATCTGTAAAGTTTCAAGGATCAGACTCGCGTTCACGGGAATGACTCAAGACACCAGGGCCGGGATCGTCATCCACGCCTACTTTAAAACATCCAAATGTTATACTGCGGCTGAGAGTCTCATCACCGTCCTGTGCTTGAATTCTTCTGTAAATGTCAATTACTTCATTCACCAGAAATTTCATCACACGTCCTGGCTTGATTTGAACACCCATTGTGATTACAGCTGTGCAACTGAATCAATCATTTGTTGGTTGGTTTTTAATTAGAATCGTTTTAAATCGTTTTTCCTCACTTAGGTCTCTGACTTTTACTATAATTCTATTAATAACATTTTCTTTGTTAAATAAGACCATATTTTAACGTGTATTATTATTATTATTATTATTATTATTATTATTATTATTAAGCTGAGAGTGTGTACACATGCAAGCAAGAAAAAAATATTATACCCATACAGATGTTTTATGATAGAATTAATTTATGCAGAAAAACTTGTTGAATTTTTTAACAAATAAGGTTCATCTTATTTACTCTATTAGTACATCTTTAACACTTTCTCTAACTTGAGAGGTTTTGCCAGATCAGAATGTCCAGAAGGTCTGGGTCGACCAGGTTGTTAATGTTTTATTCTTTTCTTTAAAAATTAATAAACTATAACTCTCTAACTTTCTATAGTAGAAAGGGAGACTTCAGGATTTCTAGATATTCGTCTGAAATTTGAAATCTGAAATTTCTTTTAAATTCTCACTTCTAGGCACGATTAATGATTAACACTCCCAGTGGTAACAGGCTCAGTGAAGCGCTTTCTCGCCTGCTGTGTGAAAGGCCTGGATTCAATTCCCAGTCGATACCCAAACCCCAGCCTGGATAAAATGGGAGGTTTGTGTTAGAAAGAGCAGAAAACCTGTTCCAGGCTGTGTACGAGTAAAAAGCTCCCCTGTGGCGACCCCCCGTGACAGAAGCAGCCGAAAGACCAACAACAACAACGTTTAATCAAATAACTTCGCCTGGGTGTGTGTATTACTGCATGTCTGTGTACACCCTCTATGAATTAGCTCTCACTGTAGAAATGTATATAGATATATAAACCTGTGATCTGCCTTATAGCCGGACCTGCTCTCAGAGAGGCTGGTATAGACAATTAATCAGCATCTTTTGACCGATGGGAATAATAAAAATCAGCAGTGCTGTGTTACAAACAGACCTACTGTATTACACACAAAGTATTGAATGTTTGGATTTCAAAAAGTGACAAATAAGAAGCATGTGTGAGGTTCTGGTACTGACATTCTTAAACCACTGTACTGGTTTAAAAAAAAAAAAAAAAAAAAAAGGGCGGGAAACAATGTTTACTAAAGTTACTCTGATCTATACACAGACCACAGTGTGTGTGTGTGTGTGTGTGTGTGTGTGTGTGTGTGTGTGTGTGCGTGTGTGGTACCTTGAACAAGTTGATGTTGTCTATTTGTGCTCTGAACAGGAAGTCGTTAATGGTTAAAAGTTCAGTTCCTGTAGTCAAGACAAGACATAAAGGTACAATTAAGTTTAACATTCGCCATCATTGTTCGTTTTTTCCCTTTTTTATTTTGTTGTTTTCTTTAAGCTTAGCATGCTTGCCTCGCACATCCAGGGCTGACCGCTTTCATTCTCGTCCCTCAGATTTGGCAGATGCTCTTAAAAAAGTGCTTTGATATTTCCATCATTGGATTGTTTCTTACACTGGGTTACTAACTATGTACTATCAGTCAAATATGGTTGGGAAGGTTTTTCTTTTTTTTTTTTTTGGCTGGCTGGCTGGCTAGCTGGTATGGAATTAACCCAAATATCTATTAACCAGTTAGATCTTTAGTTAGTCATCGCTTTAAGATTGCCAGAGACTCAGCTTCCAGCACCTACAGTAGATTCCAGAACAGAAAAGTGCCAAGATGCACGTCAGCAGAGCTGAGCAACCAATCAGGGAAACGGTATCTTCTTATATGAGGTCACAAAATGGGAAAAAATAGAACTGGCTTGTTTAAACTTTAATTTAGTGAGTTTTGCATAATAGGTCCCCTTTTAGTTGGACAACTAGCGGCATTCAGACTGTAAGGATTAGAATATCAGAAAAAAGTCCTCACAAGGATAGTACGACAAGCATGCACGTGTGTGTGTGTGTGTGTGTGTGTGCATGCATGTGTGTATGTGATTACCTGACTGAGTGCTCTGAGTCACGGGATTCATGCCCACCTTCCCTGCGATCACAAACAACATTTATTAATATAACACCAAAAAAAAAAAAAAAAACCATTCCTCTTTTTTTTTTTCCTTTACTCCGACACACCAACACACACAAACCCACACAGCTAACCTCCAAGAGTGTGCACGAGCCCCTCCAGCACAAACAGGATTTGCTTGATATACATCAGATTCTTGGCCTTCAGGCGGCTCCTGCAGAAAGCACGCATTAATACGTTATTTCTTCCTCGCAAACATTCGAAAGCTGTTTTATGAAAGTCATAAGCGTCTCCTGACATTTCAAAAGATATTCCTCAGCAGCAGGCATTTTTTAAAGCCTGTGAGTAATAAAGTATTTTTTTTTTATATACAGTATATCAGTTTGTCTTTACCTGTAGCGGTTGCAGTACTGTGAGAGCTGCGAGTGAGCCCTGCAGAGCTGGAACACAACGACAACAACGACTCATTAATTCAGCCATTAGTGCTCATCAGGCGCGGCAAGATAATCGCTTATGTGGCTAATTACAGTAGATTGGAAGCGTCGCCACCTGAACATGGGGCTGTTAAAAATCACTGCAGTTTTTTTTTTTTTTTTACAAAGCAATAGAGGTTTCAGGTCACATCTCGTGAGAAATTACTTATCAATTAAATAATTTTTCAAGTTATTAGCTTTACTAACATCAAATTAATGATTACACTTTGAAACTCCGTACATATTAAAAAATATTATTTATTCCTGTTTGAAACTGAGGTCACGAGTGTGTCAGCTGAAAGAATGATTGTTCAGGCTGTCATGCTACGGTAGGAAACAAAAGAATTAGCATTTACTGTATACAGCAGCACTGGCGATAATATGAAAGGTAATTTATCATTTATAGATTAACTGTACTGTACGTTATCGATCAAAACGTATTAAACAATGTTTGTTTTGCATAATATTGCTCATGGGTCACATAGATCTTTGAACGTGTACACCACAAGAGGACGCACTTGCGGTTCAGGCCGTATGTGATATTGGACACGGTCTTTATCAGCACTCATTTCTGAATGAGATCAGAGATACAATCTTTATTTATTACGCCTTGTTTTTGCTCTGCTTGTTTAAACTATTACTATTATTAATTTATCTTAAATAACTAGTTTGCTGGGATACTTGATTAAGTTACATATAGCGATACTTTTCTGAGGTAATTCGCGACTCCAAAATCAATTTTGATTAATTATTATTGAACTTATACATTTTTGCATTTGAGGTGGTAAAGTGTTGCAATTCCTTTATAAACCTACAGGTGGTGCACTCTAAACTATTCACCACATTGGCAGACAGCACAGAGTCCGTTGTGAATTATTCGCCAAGTCTGTTGAAAAGTCCAGCCAAAAAAAAAAAAAAGATTAATAAAGAATCAGAATATTTATTAAATCGTAATACAGATCGAATTAAGTGCGTTACAGATCGAATCAACACCTTTAAAAACATTTAATGATTAATTAAATGAAGTTGCCCCTTTCATTATAACAGTTCGCACTTAAAAACCAAACGCAGCAATTAAACACTAATTAACTCGTGTCGATTCACGTATCTGTCATCCGCCATAATTATTATTTCTATAAAAAAATTTTAAAAAACGTACACAACTTACTCAACAAATAATCCACTCCTACCACACATGATGAAAATGTATGAATTCAGAGTGCGCCACCTGTAGGATTATAAGCAAGCAGGTCTGTTTTACTTCCTCAAAGAGACTTGGTTTGAGACTCTCAGAGTTTGGAGAAAAAGGTAGATCGCAGGTTTTTAACGTGCACAATTTTTTGATAATGTAACACCATATAAATGCGTTTCTGTTGCAGCACTCGGACGTTTCTTCGCTCGGTACAGAATATATATCTGAGGCTGATCAGCTGATGACCGGTCACGCCCAATCAAACTGAAACCCAGCCAATTCTGGTCTTTCATAGTGACGAGTGGTTCATGAACGATTCATCCTTTTTGAATGAATCTTTAACGTGACTCAGAAGAACGAGTAGTCTCCGAGAGTGATTGGTTCATTTTCTACTGGGTGCGCATGCGCAAAGCATCTCAAAGCATCAGTCCAGGTTATGTACAGGAAGCAGAAATAAGTAGTTACCTTTGAGTCTCGGTACATACGCTATGCAGTGCAATAGATTCAAAAGAACGAACGACTCGGACTAGAAGATACGATGGTGAGCTGCTCAATCTGTTTATCATAATATGTCCTTGACTGCATTGTAATATTTTGACTACTGAAACTCTCGCCAAAACTGGTGTATTTAGACGTGTTGGAGGTCTGTTTATTGAAAATCTAACATTTTATTTTATTTCTGAGAAAAAGAACGAAATGAACTAAATGACTCAAAAAAACATTCGTTTATTTTGATGAACGAGCTTCAAAGAACTGAGTCACTAAAATGATTCAAACTTCCCATCACTAGTCTCTGGCTGATCGAACGCTTCATATCTATTATACTGTAAATGTAAAAATAGCTCCCCCCCCTCCACCCCATCTCTATTATAAACAATTAAAATGTCTAGCATTTTGTTTGTTAATAAACTAAACGTTGTAATTATTGCCAAACCGCTGTGGTAAAGGCATAAGAACACACTCCAGATCCGGGTTTTATATAAAAATAACTTACTTTCAATAAGAATTCATTAAAAAAGAAATACATCTGTAATGTCACCTCGTGTTTTTAATAAAAAAAGCTTTAAAATCAGCATTATTAAATATTCATGCAATTCTTATAAATGTGATTTAAAGTCATCTATTACACACAGCACTGTTATTGCGGGTAGTTTAAAATATCTTCCTTATTTTATACAGGAGATATATGTCAGCACGTCAGGGCAGCACACGCTTTCGACGACAACCAGCTCGCTGTTCAACACAAGGCGAGAATGTATTTATTACTCTGGGAAACGCTTCACAGCATGTTAATGAAGTAAAGAA
This sequence comes from Clarias magur, assembly GCA_013621035.1. Taxonomy (NCBI): domain Eukaryota; kingdom Metazoa; phylum Chordata; class Actinopteri; order Siluriformes; family Clariidae; genus Clarias; species Clarias magur. Next base: position 197,773 of record QNUK01000426.1, read on the forward strand.
GGCTTTCGACATTTATCGATAGCATTTTCAATATAATCTTATCATTAACTGAGCTGAAAGTTGCAATTTTTCTAACATGTAAAGTCCCTCGTGCGTGTGTATCTGTACTGAATGGAGCGTATGGCCGAGATCCTGTGGAACCCGCGAGAGAGGGGGGGGGAATAAAAAATCAATCATGAACGCAGGTGTGATTTGTAGTTTCCTGTGGACGGCAGTGGAGGTTTTGATAGGAAGCTCCCGGGCAATGAAAAGCCTTGCAGCTGGTGACTCTTCAGGAGCAGGTGGGATTAACACAATACAAACAATGTAAATGTGGCCTCAAAGCCACAGGCACGAGTGTGTGCGGTTACCATAGATACTCAGTTATTAAAAAAATAAATAAATAAAACAAATGGTTTACGTCAAATCAGTTTGAATTCCAGTCCAAGGCTGCGTTTACACTTGGTTACCTGTTCAGGTGCAATTCTACTTCAGCTCATATCAGCTGACGAGAAATAAACAAACGGTCTCGCTTCAGTGGCGAAAAAAATCAAGCAAATGCGAGTGGCTTGTGTGACATCACAAAAATGTAGGATCGTTTATTTATTTATTTATTTATTTATAACATTAACATTCCTGGCGGTCATAATATCACCGATATGCCGCCTAGATGTTGGGTTTAAATTTTATGGTTTGGTACCTTTATCACAATAACATCAAAATGTACTGTACACTTTGTGTACTTTCCCAGGTGCGGCTCAGCGCCGTCCGTACCTGTGCTCCTGTGACCTCTGCGCTGTGCAGTGCCGTGATCGTGTCCGTCAGGTTGTGCGCCTCGTCGATGACGACGATCTGGTCCTTCAGTTTGATCCCGGACACCTTGCGAGTCGCGGCATGAAGGAGCGACTGATACGGCAACACCACCACCTGAGACGGGGAGAAATATACGTTAGGTTCACGTTCAGGGCCTACTTGCCACAGAACACGACAAGTGATTAGAAATGAATACAACTTTTAGGTTTGCTGAAGCGTCGCTTGTTGACGGGGCACGGCTCCGGCCGCGCATGTTCCCAGGAGTAAAAAGGAACTTGTGTTGTGCTGTAGTTGTTGGAAATGTGTCTCTCGACAGATTTAATAAGACGCCACCAAGTAACACAGTCATGCTGTCTACTGTCATAGATCATAAATCTTTGACATTTTCAGTTTGCATCAGAAAAAAAAAAAATCTGGGGATTATTATTTTTATTTGATTTGATTTGATATGAACCATATCCAAAAGATGTGGCTCAGTCCAGATGCTCTACCGGCTCAATTCAGATTTCAAACTGTCCGTTACGTAACTCGTTCCTCAGGACCACGATAGAAAAATGGAGATAGAAATGTAGTGCAACAGTCCAAGTAAAGTGTTCATTCATTTGTCGTATTCTTACTTTATATTTTGTATTAATTATTTTTATATGAATATTTTGGTGTTGTGGAACGAATCATCGAAGTTTCTGGCAGTGGATTTGTAAATCTCTTTACTGTGTAAGACAAGAAGAGGGAGAGGGGAGGGGCTAATTCCACACACACACAGAGCCTGAAACAAACAGAAACGTGTGTGTGTATGTGTGTATGTGTGTATAATATTATATATATATATATATATATATATATATATTTATATATATATATATATATATATATATATATATATATATATATATATATATACACCTGGGCTGCAGGAATAGCCAGCCGTGTGCTGTAATAAGGGCAGGTGTGTGTGTCTCGGCCGTGCTGCACGAGCTGCTCGATGTCTCTGACGCCCGCCAGCACCTCGTCTCTCATCGCCATCATCTTCTCATAGCCTGAGAACGTGCAGGTCGCATTGATGGTTCCGCGGCGGCGCTTCGCCTCCGCCTCCGAGTCCTCCTTGTTCTGCTTATCTGCGTCAAAGGAAAAGTTAAAAGTGACCTGAAATCTCATTTGGTTTTCATAACGCTCCTGAGTGTTGCTTGTTTGTTCTTGTTTACCATGTTTATTTTTTTGCAGCTCCATGCAGCGATCGTTGATTAGCTGAACGCTCCCCAGTCGTGCCACCTCTGGATTAATGCACAGATTCTGAAGACAGAAGCACAGCTCCATGATGGCTTCTTCTCGCAAATACCACATTTATATAAAAAAATACAAGAATTATTACAAATACCTCTCTCTTTAAGCACATACCATGTGTGTTTGGGTTGTCAGGTGGCGAGTGTCGTTTGGGGTCTTATTAATATTGTTATTAACTTGTCATTAAAGACATAGTGTGTATTATTTTTTTTAAAAAGTGTTCCTAGATCTGTACTACCATCACCACTCCAACTAGACAAACATTTGTGAATGAATGCATGGTACCGTGGTGCGTGGCACCTGTGCAATAAGTCCAGTCATGAATTTTCATCGCTACTAAATATTCCACAGTCAGCTGTTCGTGTATTATAACAAGGGGGAAGCGTTTGGGAACGACAGCTACTCATCAGCCGCGTAAAATCACAGAGCGGGGTCACACGTAGTGCACGGAGACGCCAGCTTTCTGTAGAGTCAATAGCTACAGATGTTTTTTTTTTTTTTACGTTTATGCATATCATATGCACATAGTAGATTACTATAGATTATATAATTACTGTGGAATACTTTAGAGACAGTCCATTATGTTTTAATATTCGGACGTGGTTTGCTTTGGGTAAGGAAAGACGCGAGTTTTTCATCGCGATTGGAAGCAGCAGTGTGGTCTAAAAAGAACCAACTGTACCTTAATGCGCACACACACACGCACCTGTCTAGACCCAAGATTGACCAAGCTGACTGTGGATCCATACGGACTCTTCTGCACTTCATGCACGAACTGGGCCAGCTGAGAGTGTGTGCGGCTGCAGTAATAAATCTGATGGAAAGAAACATTTTTTTTAAAAAAACATCATGTAACACGCATCACACGCTTGAATTACTGCACATCTATTAAAAATGACCCATGAAATGCCTACATTATTACATTGTCACTGACAGCAGTAATGCCAATTTTCTTTATTCTAACATATATATATATATATATATATATATATAGGTAATAAATTGCATCTTTAAAAGGGGTCTTCATATGCACAACCTCCTGCTGCATTGTTAAATATTTTCCTATAACAGCACACGTGCAAGTGCATTATTCCTTACTCAACGAAAATCACATAGGCTACCTACTCACCGCACTGTATGTACGTTTACTCAACATGTCTTCTATAAAATATAAAAAATATTGTATATAATTTAAATATTGGTATCTGGTGCATTGCAGTGTCCAGCATCACCCGATGATCAAAACAGAAATCTAACGTTCTTCTAATGTTTTACTGCGGCTAAGAGTATCATGAACTGTGCTTGAATTCTCCTGTAAACGTCAATCAATTTTACTGGAGGGGGGGGATTGAATGCTAGGCTTACCCAATTACCCGACGCACATTTTAAATCAGAAAATCTGTAAAACTAAGTGAAAAAGTACAGCATGCTTGTATATCAAAGCACTCGTATTTCCCCATACAAAAATAATAGAAACTCTGACGATTCGTTCCACAACCCAAAAATATTCATATTAAAATAATTATTACAATATATAAAGTAAAAATAAAACAAATTAACTTGTAAGTACATGAGTGCGCACGCATGATAAGACCGAACAATGATAAGACGATTATCCTTCTCCCACGCACGAGAGAGAGATGTGCTCATACATGTCATTAACACGCACCTTAGTAACATGCTCTTCCTCCAGATCTTCATCATCATCATCATAGAGCCTGGAGAAAGGGGGAAAAAAAGCAAAAAAAAAAAAAAACAGGATGAAAATTAAGACTTGAAGGAATGCTTGAAAAAAATAATAATAAATAAATAAATAAATAAAGACAGATCTCAGATATCCGCCCACTTGTTTTTGGGTGTGGCTTCTTCATCGCTTTCATAATCCGCAACGACGAGCCCGTCCTCGTCGTCTTCGTTTGGTCCTGCTTCTGAACCCGCGTCCTGCTTGCTGACCTGCAGCAGCTTTTCAGTCTCCCCACTCTCACTGTTCTGTGGATATAGAGGACGGATTTTGTTTAGATATGAAAATGCATTTCATTTAGCACTCATTACATAGCATGACTACTCGTAACTGACTTTTCTCTTCGTGGCGTATTTAAGCTGAGCGTTGTGTCTAATCATCTCCAGCCGGTCCTCTCTCCTCTTCCTTTTCATTTCTTCATCCTGAGAACAAAAAAAAAAAATGCAGGATATGATTACACACAAGCCCTGAGGAAATGTCTGTAGCTCTTTGTATATCGGCATTTTCACTGGTACTTGTGTATTTTGCACCTTTTGCAACTTGTTACTATGTTTTGGTGTGATGATACGAGAGCGAGCTGTAGAACTCTAATTAGAATTTTAATTACCTTTTTAAAAAGATGAATACATACATTTTCTGCATAATCTCCTTGCTTTTCAATAAACTTTGTTCATCTGTCGACAAGCTTTCGTGTTCCCTCATTACAAAATGTTTTAGGCTGAGCTGCAGGCACCTTTAACACCACAACAAAAAAAAAAGGTTTTGCAGAGTGTCAGAGACAGTGTGGGCCAAAGTGTGCGGACGCATCGTCATGCGAGATCGCGATGTCCTCTGTGTTCAAATTTTTAACTAGTTTTAGCCACTGTTGATTGTTGAACCTTTTTCCTGATAATGTTCCAATACTGGCCCAAAACTAGGGTTTTTTCTCGGTCGATGATCGAGGATGTTTCTGTTCCAGACTCTGCCGTTTACTCTCAGGCTCGTAGTGATGAATCCGTGTCTCATCCCCAGTATAACAGAAAATTTCACCGTCCTTAGAGTATCGCTTCACACTTTAGTTTGCAGATATACAAACTCTTCTGTTTTAGCACCGGGTACATCCTCAGACCATAAAAATAAATAAATAAATAAAAATCCCTTCACTCTGCCCTTCTGTCATATGAATCCATTTCTGCTCACACTGCAGGAACAAATGAACCGATGTAACACATTTACACCTGAACAGCAGTGACCGGGGAGACAGGAGTCTTGAACGAAAAGCGCTGATAAGACTAACAGAACTTTTAATACAAGCAGAAAAGCAAATCATTTTTGACTCTCGTATTCAACATTCAGCTTGTTTTATTTCCCACCTTTAACTTATTCAGCTTTTCTCTCTCTTCTCTTTTCTGCACGAATTCCGAAATCCAGTCCAGCTCTCCATCAGCGCCAGTGGCGTTTCCTTTCTCCTTCTTCTCCTGAACTGGGATTCCACCTCCGTCTTTTTCTGCTCCACCTGCTGAAACAGGGACGGGAATCACCAGGGAGCACGTGATGCGATGTTATCATGATACCAAGGTGCCGATTCGATCTGTATCGTCATGATTTCATAAAGATTCCGATTCAGTATTCTTTTCTTCTGATTTTTGTTAATATTCTAAACATACTTGGCAAGTAATTCGCTCCTACCGCACATAAAGTGAACAGTTTGGAGTGCGCCACCTGTAGGATTATAGAGGAACAGCAATATTTTACCATCACAAACAGCAAACATATATATTCTATATGTATTGATATGATAAAACTGACATTGTCGTGTACATTGAACATATTTGTGAAAAAATAATTTGGGGGGGGGCACATCAAGATGTTTTTTGGATTTTTTGTCTGTCTGTTTGTTTGTGCACGTATTACGCAAAAACTACTAAACAAATTTCAATGGGGTTTTCACAAGTGTATTTGGCAGAGTTTGAGGTAACATACAGGCTTTGGTTCATCACAATCGGCCCACGAGAAGAGAAGATATGCTGAATTTTACATTTAAATGGAAAGTTTTTTATTTATCATAAAAAAAGTTCAACCTTGAAAATTTCAATGGGTGGCGCTGTACTTTTTTTTTTATACGTTCTTTTTAAATTGCAATTGAAATCTATTTAATAAACAAGATTGCACACCTTCATTCCGCGCACTTCTCGATAACACATAACAGATATCGCTGTAGATTTTTTCAAACACGCTTATGAGTGTGCAATTAAATTACACAGTAATGATGTCACAGGCACATCTAGTCGAAATAAAAAAATTATAACAAAAAAAAAAAAGGGGAGTAATTTCTCCTAAATGTTTTTAGGAGTAATTGTGGCAATATATGTATCGCCACAGCAAAGAATTGCGATACGTAACCGAATACTTTTTTTCACCCATCTCTAGAAAACACTAGTAAGCAAGTCTCACGGCACAAAATAGGAAAAATCTACAGGTTTTAAATGTTTTATCTAAACACTTCAGATAAATTTGACAGTGAATTTTGTAGCACTTTTCTGATATCTCCAAGAGCAACTTTGGTCAACCGTCCAAGACCAGTTTAGTGACGTTTAACGCCTTTTCCAGGGTGATGGAGCTCCTCGCCATGAGGCAAAATTGCTAACCAAGTGCCTCTGGGAACAAAGCATGGCTATTTTGGAAACTCCTCAGACCTTAATAACATTTGAGAACTTGTGGTCGTCCTCAAGAAGCGCGTGGACAAACAAAATCCCACAAATTCTGACAAGCGTTGAATTATGTAAGAATATGTTACCATCAGTCAGGATGTGAAAAACACTGAAGCAGCAGCCTTTGTGAAAATTACTACCTGTGTCATTCTCAAAAATTTTGTCCACAGCTGTATGTGTGAAGTCAAATATAAGTGAATCGATCCCTTCTGATTCTTCATTTCAAATTGAATCGATTCCCTGAAATTTGACCTATATATAGTTTTATAAACTTTACAGGACTTCAGTGTGAGTATGTGTTCAAGGATTTAGTGTACACATTTACATCAATCACGGGACGCCATGGAGTTACTGTAAAGCCCTTGAGACAATGTTTACACTCCAACTTAATCAATAGAGAATCGTATCACTCTGAATCGAGGAATCGAAACGAACCGAGTCGTGGATCATCCGCGCTCGCTGTGAGCTCGAGGAGCTTCGCGGCTTCTTGACGTTTCTTCTCCTCGAAGTCCTTTAACCAGGTCAGCGCCCCGCAGATCAGACTCAGAGACTTCCCCTGCAAATAACAAACCAACAGTGAGTCCCATAATGTCGCTTAAACCGCGGAGGGATGAGCAGAAAGCTGCGTAAAGACCGACCGTGCCGGTGGGGCTCTCGAAGATGCCCACTTTGCCCTCCTCGAGCACGGCGTACAGCGACTCCATGAAGCGCTCCTGGATCCGATACGGTTTAAAGGGGAACGGGAAGCGGCTCGCACCGTCCTCGGTCTCCATCTTTCATATCCCTAAGATGATTTAGAAAACCGCAGACATTTCAGCAGGTCGCGTTAAACTTCCTCGAAGCTCCGCGCCATGAGTCTGTCTCAGCCAATGGGAACAAGGCCCCGCCCACTATGCTTAGGGATCATCATCAAATTACTGTTCCACTTTCACCCAATGAAACTCTAAACCTGGTCTCTATATTAAAGGATAAATAAGTGATTCTAATGCAACAATGTTTTAGTCAAATTAGTGAATATCTGCTAGCTGAAGGTCTCTGTGAAAGCTGAAATCAAATTAGGTGTTCGTATGCAGCCCTGGCTTTGTACATGCAAAACAAAGGAAATGGCTCTGAACGGGCCCCAAAGTACAATTCTGGCTAATCAGCAAGAATGTTCATTTCATGCAGGAATTTTGAAAACAGACAGACATTTATAGAGGAGGGAACTGTCATTTTATACAAACTGTTTTAACTAACTAGACAATAAATAATAATAATAATAATAATAATCATTATTATTATTATTATTATTATTATTATTATTATTATTATTATTGGGCCCAAGCACCTGTGCTATCGCTACTTGGGAACTTCAGAAAAACATTGGGCACATGCATTTAAAGGGAAAATACCAATACTATTATGAATTAATAGATTACTCTCTATATAACTTAAGCCCTAGTTGCACAGGATTAGTATTACTGGTGACCTCTAGTCATTAGAAATAAATTCTAAAGACTGTCTGTGATTTTAATGGCGCTCCCTTTTAAGGTCGTCTGTGATTTTTAATGGCTCTCACTTTTAGTTATACTGTCATAGTTATTCTTGCCGGAGTCCCTGCTGGCACTCTGCACTAAAGATACATTCACATTATACAGTACATTGTTTGACTGTGACGATACCCAACTGTTGTCTCTCCTTCTCTTCTGCTCTCTCCTCTTCTCTCTCTTTCCCTCCCACTGTCTCTTTGTCGAGCTATACATATGGCTCTTCAGCTGCCAGTGATCCGGACCCCTCTGACCCCTGGATCTGTCTGACTCATCCTGGTGTCCTGCTTCTGGTTGGAGATCTCATTGCACGGACGCCTCATGTGGTCTGCCTGGAATGTGTGTGGTGACTGGGGACGTTTCCACTTTTCCATGAAGATGGTCCTGTCCTCGGCTGATGCAGACAGCTGTTCTCTGAGGACTTGTGACTTCAGTTGTTTGATAGTTCAGGACTGGAGTTTCTTATGGTCTACCTGAGCCCCCAATTACAAACTGGACTCAATTTTAACTTAAACACATCTCCTGTTATACTGAACTTCCAATCTCACACAGTATGATGCAGATCAATCCCTGCTATCTGTTTTCCTAAATGAGGGTGGGTTCCCTATTGAGTCTGGCTCTTCTCAAGGTTTCTTCCTATTACCATCTCAGGGAGTTTTTCCTTGCCACTGTCGCCGTTGTCCTCGCTTGCTCATCAGGGACAGTCTTATCAATTTGATTCATACACGTTCACATCTCATACAAACTTAAATAATTATTTTGGTTGTTTAAAGCTGCTTTGCGATCATTTCTGTAATTTGTAAAGTAAAAATTCCCCCACAAATGATCGACCATATTTTGCCGAACACTGAGGTCCTTTGATAATATTAGTCCCGAATGCGAATCAGCGTGTCTGTGATGTGGCCAGGATTTGCCAGGGTTGCATATCGTGCACCTTTTATCACATCTTCCAAGAAGATCGGAGGCTGCATTGGAGTGCTTTTTGTGTATTTTGAGTTCTGGGTCATATCGATATACACCATACAACAATACAATGTGCAGAAAGAGAAATCTTGAAAACCATCAAAAGAGTGATCGAATTGAATGCCATGAAGTCAGTAAATTCAAATATAATCTCACTTATCCCATGCGAATGCATCATCCTAATGGCATCATTTTCCAACCTGTATGCTGATCTTTTGAGCATGCTAAGACCTCCAAAAAGCCCTAAATGCTAGAATAAAAAACATTACACTGTAATATCACACAAAAGTTTATTGTTGCTAATAACTTCCTTAGCTGTACAATATATAATTATAAATTGTATTTTATGCCTTGTTTACACCAAGTTGCACTACTTTCATCGTCAGCCGAATACACTCTCTGCTCGGTAATCAGGTAAATCAATTTCCATTTCTATAGTATCGTCCCGATACTATAGAAATGGAAATTGGAAATTGGATCTACTTTAGAGTAGTCAATGTGCAGCTTGTATAACCGTACAGATTTACTATCCTCTAACAATAGAGATCCTCTTCCACTCCTCCGTAAGGATATCACGGAGCTCCTGGATGGTAGACACACAGCGCTTCTCCACCTTCTGCTTGAGGATGTCCCACAGGTACTCAATTGGGTTGAGGTCATACTTTGCCACTGACAAACACATGAACATGATGAATTGGACATGTGACTCCATGGTTAAAGATGTACAGCTGTCATCACTTAGTGTACTCATTTTTGTTGCCAGCTATTTTGACAATTATGGCTGTATGCTAAGTTATTTTAAGAGGACAGTAATTCTGACCTGTTATACAAGCTGCACACTACACGAAAATATATCCAAGTTTCATCTCTGTCCTTAGAGAATGTTTGCTGAAAGGTGTACTCCCTTTTGTCAGTGGGGATAGATAGATAGCTGTTCGGTAATTTATCCACGACCCCTGGAGGCGCAGCTACTCCTTTTGAGTCACTCTGGAAAGTTCGCTGCCCTTCCTCCGACTGATCAGTCTGGAAGCTTCTCTCAGCTTTTAAATCCTCTCCGTCTCTCACATATTAAATCAGTTTCTGTAACTTAACACGGAAAACTCAACAAGCATCACTTTTAAACCCCGAGCAGGACATTAAGTGCAGGGACTGACACTTCAGCGAGTGAGCTGAGCCGCTTTTTTGTTGCCGGAGATCTGCAGGACTGTCTTAGCCGTAAACTTACACATTTCTGTGCGAACATGACTGCAGAGGAAGTGTCACACGACGGCCAGAGCATCCCCACTGAGGGAGAGGACATCACTCCTAAGAAAGATGGAGGAGTTTTGAAGGTAAAATGACTTATTTACGGGCGTTTTTGTGTTTGACTAGGCCGGTGTGAGGACAGAGAAGCTAGCATGGCAAGCGCTAACGTTAACTTTCAACTTGAACTTGTTCCTCCACATTGCGTTATGTAAACGTGTGGCTGCATGATAAATTCGATTTATTCCTTAATTGTAAAGTATTTAATTGTCGTACATGATTGCTAAATCTCCAGAAAGGCTGCGTTAGTCAGGGATGCTAACACACATACAGGGCTACCTAGCTAGCTTGTCGGCTTTTTTAACTGAATGACGCAAGGTGCCACTATAATTAGGTTCAGTCACAGACCAAATAAAGATTAACTACATAAGTATTACAAATAAAATATTACAGACCCATTTTGCAATATAAAAAGTTTATTTTCACACGTGGTGCGTTATTCAGATGTCCGTTAAACGCTTCCAGAAATTTCCAGAGGTTGGTTTCTCGAGCGCGTGCGGACTTTACCTCATAAGCGCTGTACGGTTTTAAAGGTGCAATAAGTGGTTTTGTCTTGTTTAGTTATATAATAGGAATCTAGGATTAAACCTCTGTCTTGAAAACACTGCATTAAATTGCTGAGAGATTAAAATTCTCATCAGACTTCCAGTTCGGGTCGGTGTAATTATTATTATATATTACTATATATACAAATATAGTTGCAAGCAACGATGAGTGGGTCCAAGCACCTGCGCCTTCCGGGCCCACCCACACCACCTGTGTGATTTTTAACCACGTTAACATGCATTTAAAGGGGGCATACCAATACCAGTATGACAAAATTGTAGGATGGGGGGAATTTTATTATAGTGCTAGAAAAAAAAAGCATCACACTGGTGTTATTCAATGTAATGTCAGTCAATATAGTGCCACGAAAAGTTATTAACCAGTTTTTACCATAAGTTTAAGGCACTTTCATGGCTGACCTGTTTGAGTTTGCAAACTAGTGAAGGGATTTTTGATATTTCAATGTCTTGAGGTCACATGGTTTGGTGGGAATCGTAAAATTCCCCTAGGAGGAGTACATCAAAATCCATTGGGTGCAGACGACCCAAAATTACTGACTTCTACAGTATGACATGCACTTCGAAAGTTGTTCAGCTTAGTAAGATTTAAATGTGTTCTAGGTTTTGTTTGTATACGTGCAAGTGTGTATGAGCTATGCAGCAAAATCCTGTGTGAGGGCCCCCCTGCCTCGCTCGATCTCATGAGACCATTTTTTCCCAACGTGCACAAAACAGTAAAAACGTCCAGGTCATACCACTTTTTTGTCCGAAGAATAAACAAAAATGGAAAGTCCGTACTTTTTGTAAGACACAATTTTTTTTTTTTTTTTGAGCACACAATTGGAAATCAGAAAACTAGAACATTTAAACAAGTGGTTTATTTTGTTTTTGGAATGCACAACAAACCATTTGCACTATGCGGAACTTATGAGTTAGAGTCTGCATGTGTTAGGGAAACATACTGGAGTGTATGTTTTGTTTTAATGGGTGTTTTATCTGTCACTTTATAGACGATACTTTGTGGGGTGTCTAAAAAAAATCAGAAAGTAGTGTCAATATTTTGAGCAAGTGTGTCAATTTCAATGCAGTGAAATCTTGTAAAATGTCTTAACATTTTAACATTCATTAAAACCTTTGTTTTGATTAAAACCCATATAAAGAATAGGATCAAATAGTAAATGTTATTTTCTAATGATCCGTTCTTAATGATTTTTCTGGCTTTTGAATGCCTAAATTCCTTATCCCTGGTCCTGAAGAACTCGTGCTGCAGATTTCCTATTTTCTCAGCTCACAACACAACTGATTGAACTAATTATTCAATTCAGCTAATTACCCAGGGCTGCACAATTTATTTATTTTAAAAAAAAAATCACATTATTATTATGTTGACCCATTGCTATTTTAAACTGTGATCTGTAGTTGTTAAATGTAACATTTAGGTGAATAATGGGACAGATGTTCACGTTACAAGGATGTTAGCTTAATATTAATAATGTAACACTTCAAAAGTTATTTTTAAAAATACATAAATTATTGACAGGCTCTACACAAACTCCTGATGGTGTGTAAATTGCCTGTAATAAATTGCAGCCTTTCATGATTAGATAATTGCTCAGGTCCATTTTTCTGCATTTAATTGTGCAGCACTATAATTAATAATTGTTTACTGAATTGAAGTGGGTGTGGTAGAGCAAGACAAATTGTTCTCCAGGACTAAACCTACAGAATTAAGCATTACCAAGGAGCGTATTATATATTTTTTGTATTTAGAAGCTTCTGCTCTAGCACATAGTTGCAGTTCCTGATGTAGTCAGGTATAATAATGTGCACCTAACAATATATTTTTTAATTGTTTGTGTTTAGGAATTGCTATAAAAAGAAAATGCGTTAGCCAAAGTGAGGACCTGTTGATCAGTATGTCATATTCATATAATTGTTAAAAAACAAGTTTCATTGTAATACAAATTGAAGGTATATTAAGCAAAATCTGTAGAAATCTGATTAAACTGGCTGACAAAATGTGTAGGTGAAGATGTAGAGCGTATGTTGTAAGTAAAACTATATTACTCTATGCATATATAGTTATATAAGCTCTTCTTGGTCTGTGACTAGTTTGGACACTTTGGACTGTCCAGGCTCCTGTAGTTCCTGAGTGCAGAACTTCATAAAGTTCATGGGCCAAAATCGTGCTGTTAAAAATAAAAACATTTTAAAATTTAAAAACTATTAGAAAAAATATAAAAGTATGAAAAATATTAAGATGATAAAACCACCTGACCCACCTTAATGAAAAATTTAAACTAATCCACATTTAATTTGTTTATTCAGTTATGTTCGTTTTTTTTATTTTATTTTTTTTTTAATAAAAAATATCTCTCATAAATAATGAATGTCTCTTATAATGCCACTTCTTTGAATATGCCTGTAGTTGGTGAAGAGAGAAGGCACGGGCGCAGAGTTACCCATGACAGGCGACAAAGTGTTCGTGCATTACGTCGGCACTCTATTGGATGGGACTCAGTTCGATTCCAGCCGTGATCGAAATGAGAAGTTCTCATTCGAGTTAGGAAAAGGTGAGTATGATGTACTGTGTAAACCTTCTTGCGGAGAAGATTCATGCAAAAACCTGCTCAGCCAGATTCATCATTATTGGCACCCTGTAAAACTTGGCACAAAAAACCTTGGCACAGAACTGGAATCCCATGTGATGGTAAAATAAAACTTTCATGCAATGTTTTGTTTTGTTTTCTTTCAGTTGGTGCTGGCATTAGAGAGCAGTCAGGCTTGTAGGACAAACAGCACCGCAAACATTTTCTTGTAATTTAAAATGAGAATTTCTGCAATAACACGTAGTGTTTCAGTTGTAAATTGATGAATACCCTGGGGCTGGGCAATATAAAAAATTTTTTTTAAAAATCATATGACGACTCTTAAAAATAAATAATAACACTCAAAGGAAAACCACACAGTTGAATATGGATGTACGGACTATATATATAAACATGAATTTCTAAAGAACAAAATGTGGTTCCAGTAGCCCAACCTTAATACTGCTTTACTGAGCTTCAAAAATAAAACCATAATTGTTCCAGTTTGATACAAACTGAGCTGAAAACACACACAAAAAATTTTTACTTTTTCTTTTCTAATCTTTTTAGACAGGAAGAAACTCTGTGCCCAGTGACAGAAATTAATTAGATGGTGCCAATAATGAAATTTTTTTGGTGCAGGAAAGCTTCGATGGTGCTGGTATTTTAGTGTTCATGTGCAAATGGCCTGAATGTCCTGCAGGTCAGGTGATTAAAGCATGGGATATTGGCGTGGCGACAATGCGCATCGGTGAAATCTGTCAACTGATTTGCAAACCTGAGTACGCATACGGATCTGCAGGAAGCCCACCGAAAATCCCACCCAACGCCACCCTGGTGTTCCAGGTATCGTCTAACTTAACTCTTGTGTTTCCCAAGTGTACAAACAGCTCTGCCTTTTTGCTTAACTCTTGCGTCTGTGTGGCAGGTCGAGTTGTTTGACTTTCATGGAGAGGATGTAACAGAAGAGGAAGATGGTGGAATTATTCGAAGAATTATCACTAAAGGAGAGGGTTATACTAAACCAAATGAGGGTTCATCTGTGGAAGGTAACACACACAGACAGACATATCTTTATTACATTAATAAAACTAAATTATAAACGCATTAGTTCTCATTTATAATAAAACTAGTGTTGCAAATGTCACTGATTTTATTTTGTGGGTTTTTTGTGGTGGGTGTTGTCTAATGAAGAAGCAAAGTTGTGTGCAATTTTAATATTTTTATTAAAAAAAGATTCTTTATGTATATTAATTACTTGGCTCTACGTGACCTTTTGGTATCTTATTAATTCTTGACATGATGCTGAAATCAGTTGTTTTTTTTAATAGATAATGTTTTAATAGGTCAGGCTGTGAAAGTAAAGAGCAGGAGTTTTATATACTGTGTGTGTGTATTGTTTTGAAGAGGTTTACATTATCAGAGATTTATATTTAAAAAATCTATATATATTACACAAACACACACACTGGTTGGAAAATGAAACTGAAATACTAACCAATTTAGTGTTGGAGGTTTCATGGCTAAATTTGACCAGCCAACAGGTGTGGACGCAAACTGGGCAGCCAACTGTGAACACGAGGAAGCTGTCTGAAAGGGATGTCTGGGTGCTAACCCGGATTGTATCCAAAAAAACATAAAACCACAGCTGCCCAACTCACTGCAGAAGTTCCACTGTTCGTCGGGAACGCCACAGGGTCAATTTACATGGCTGGGCTGCTATAGCCAAACCTTTGGTCACTTGTGCCAATTCCAGACGTTGATTTCAATGGTGCCAGCAGCGAAAATCGTGGGCTGTGGACAATGTGAAACATGTATTGTTCTATGATGAGTGACTTTCACTGTCTTTTCAACATCTGGGAGAGATACGGTATGGAGAAGCTCCAAAGAAGAGTACCACTCAGACTGTTGCATACCCAGAGTGAAGCATGGGGGTGGATCAGAGATTGTTTGGGCTGCAATATCATGGTATTCCCTAGGCCCAATACTTGTGCTAGATGGGCATGTCACTGCCAAGGACTACTGAACCATTCTGGAGGACCATGTGCACCCAATGGTTCAAACAATGTATCCTGAAAGTAGTGCCGTGTATCAGGATGATGATAATGCAACAATACACACAGCAAGACTGGTGATGGAGTAATTTGATGAACATGAAAGTGAAGCTCAACATCTGCCATGGCCTACACAGTCACCAGATCTAAATATTATTCAGCCACTTTGAGATGTTTTGGAGAAGTGAGTCAGGAAATGTTTTTCTCCACCAGCATCGTGTAGTGGCCACTATTCTACAAGAAGAATGGCTCAAAATCGCTCTGGACACTGTGCAGGACTTGTATCTTTTATTCCCAAGACGAATTGATGCTGTATTGGCCGCAAAATGAGGCCCTGCACCATACTAATGAATTATTGTGGTCTGAAATCAGGCGTTTCAGTTTCATTGTCTAACCCGTGTGCGTGCGTGCGTGCGTGTAAATATTTAAATACTTGGATGTTGTATAAGATCGTGTGTTAATTATACATATTGATGTACATTCTTTTCAGGTTGTATTTTTCCTTTAAAAAGACCCGGAGTAGCAGTAACATTTATATGATTCATTTATAGTAGATAAGGACTGGTATTTGTCTTAGTTTATTGAGATTAGGACAGATTGCATTTAAGTTTACAGAAGGAGACGGATTTTGCTAACATTGTTCCATCTGTCCTTCAGTGCATGTGGAGGGAATGCATGAGGGCCGTGTGTTCGATGATCGGGATTTGAAGTTTGAGGTGGGAGATGGAGAGGGTCTCGACCTGCCATCTGGAGTGGAGAAAGCCCTGCAAGCTATGGAACAAGGCGAGGAATCCCTGTTCATTATCAAACCAAAGTAATTACTCTCTTAAGCTTTTGTCCACTTTCAGTGCAACAGTAACAAATATGTTTATTCCATGCTCAGGTTACTTGGGTTACTTATTCCACCACTTTTTATTTAAAATGTACTGATTTATGAGAGCAGGGCATTTGTTGTTACCAATTCAGCTTTTTTTGTGTACTTTCAGATATGGCTTTGGAAGCACTGGCAAACCCAAATTTAACATTCCTCCTGGTGCGACACTGAAGTACAAAATCACACTGACAAAATTTGAAAAGGTGAGTGAGAGTCCTTGAACATTCCTAAATGTACAAATGACACTTCGTGCCTCTCCAAATGTACCTCTGCATCTTACTACACTTTATTCCATTTTCTATTCGTTGGTATGTTGAGGGGGAAAATTTGTAACCCATCTTAGTGTCCAGTATCCTAATATTAGTTTTAACGTGGTTATTTCAACTACAGTGGAACCTCGGATTGTGAGTAATGCGGTTTGCCAATATTCCGCAAGACAGGCAAAGATTTTCTTGATTTACGAATACCGAGTATGATTTAGCACTCATGCGTTACTTGTTTTGAGCGTCATGTGATCACAACTGAGCCAATGGTTTTTCTCTCTCTTGCGCTGTGTAATTGTGGGTAATCGTCTCGCGTTCTGTGTTAGTGCGCTTTTCTCACTCGTATAATCACTATCTGTGCACACGTATACTGTTTACTACAACACTGTGACCACGTGTGTGCGTGTAAAACATCAAGTGTCATTTGACAGATTTCTTGTTTGTTTTTCTGATAATACAGTGTTTGTTAGTGTGCATGTGTGTAAAACTTAAATAAGAGAGGAGGAAGGTTTACTGTGTAAGACGAGAGGAGGGAGTGGGTAGGGTCTCATTCCTCCTCTCCTCTTACTTTAGCTACACACAGACAGCGCCTGCGCGCATAAACGGAAACACTTATCTGTCGCAATTTATTTTTACTTTTTTTAAATGTGAAGTGCAGGTTAATTTGTTTTATTTTTACTTTATATTTTGTATTAATTATTTTTATGTATTTGGGGGATGGGGGACGGTGGGGGGGTGGGGGGGCTGTGGATCAAATAATTAAGGTTTCCATTATTTCTTTACAAGTGTTTTGATATACAAGCCTGCTTCAGGAACAAATTATGCTCGCAATCCAAGGTTCCACTCCACGTCTAGTTCTACCTCTTGGTTTCCCCTGTCCTATTAAAGGCATGAATGGTCTTATTCTGGTCAGGGTTTATGGAGAACCAGAGGATATCCCAGGAAGGCTTAACATTATAAATATTAGGCTATCCATGTTAGGTACACCCCTAGTTCACTATGTGAGTTTGCTTCAAAGGCTTTCGAATATACAATATTTCTGTGTTTAAGCATGCTGTTTTTCTCTTTTTTTTAATTTTTTTTACGGCCACATAGGCTAAAGAATCCTGGGAGATGAACACCAGTGAGAAACTGGAACAGAGTGCTATCGTCAAGGGGAAAGGAACGCAGTACTTCAAAGTACGAGCCAAGCATCGACATTTAGGATGTTTATCCAATTGATTTTTTTCGATTCCGAACCGCCTGTTAACTTTTCCTGACTGTTTGCCTTGTAGGATGGCAAATATAAGCAGGCGGTGGTGCAGTATAAGCGCATCGTCTCTTGGCTGGAACAAGAGTCCAACCTGCAGGGTGAGGATGAAGAGAAAGCCAAAGCCCTCAGGCTGGCGGCTCACCTTAATCTAGCCATGTGCTATCTAAAACTACAGGAGCCCAATCCTGCCCTGGAGAACTGTGACAAGGTTCGGAAACGTTCATCTCTGTGAATCTGAAGCATTGTATTTCACTACATATGTTATAATGCATGGTGTTGCAATTACAAACCGTATCATTATATCACATAAAGCATTAAAGTAAACACTTTCCTTAAGTTTCAGTTTTTTAAAACGATACCAGGCTTTTATTATAACATCATATAATTACTTTAATTAGGTTATTAAGCATGTTTATACAAATGTTGATGTATAACCCCTGATGTTGGGTACAAATATATCAGCATTTCACAAATAACCGCAATAACATTAAGGTCTGGTTCCAGAAACACTTTTTATTTAAAATGTTTGTTAATTTAGTTTAGAGAGTTATGGTGCTAGCTCTAACTCATTTAAGTATAGCCCCCACCCCCAAGTACTGTAGTCTAATTAGTTTTTCCTCTAAAATCCTGTTTAAATATTTTTCACCTGGCTTGTAACTGGTGTTTTACTTATAGGCACTGCAACTGGATGCAAACAACGAGAAAGCCTTGTTTAGAAGAGGAGAAGCACAGGTTATGAAGAAGGAATTCAAGCTGGCGAAAGAAGACTTCGAGCATGTGACAAAGCTGTATCCAAACAACAAGGCCGCGATGAGCCAAGTACTACAGTGTCAGAAACGCATCAAGGAGCAGCATGAAAAAGAAAAACGGCTCTACGCAAACATGTTTCCGAAGTTCGCAGAGAGCGATGCTAAAGTAAGCGTGTAAAGATGATGTGACTAGATCTTAACTGCTCTGAATTCACAACAGATATACATTCATATGGATGACAGTTTTGTTTGTTAGGAATCTATCGATCCATCCATCAAGATGGAGATATGTAGACAGGTAGTAGATACAAACCTTTTTTTTTTTTACTGGTGTCATTTATACATGGTGCATTCAAGTCAAACTGGGATTTTTTTTATTGTGTAGATGTCCCAGCGTGCGCCTGTGATGGGCGTGCGCCCAAATCTATTATCGCCCACTTCGTAGGCTTCCTAAGGGGGGGGCTGGCAGTGATTAACGTTAATAGGATCTCGGGCTTGCTCCGCATTATAAAAGCAAAGCGCGGAGTTTAGTCCGGGGTCCGAGAGGAGCGTAACGCGGTGGAGCTTGAGAGTGGCATGGGAGCGGGTAAATGGAACGTGCCCCAGAGACTTAAAAAGGACATTGGATTTCCGCCCTTTGATCTCCGCGCTGACGACGACGGCGCGGGAAAGAGCTGCATGAGCTCCCACGGCATCCTATGTTCCCGCGTCGAGCCCGCCTTCTCGTCCTCGCCGCCGAAGAGGAAAAGGCCGCGAGGAGGATGGCGTTAAGGCCAACGATCCCAACTTTGGGTGCAACTTTGGGTCGAACCCGTTACAGTAGAGTAGCAAAAAAAAAATTCCTTTATCTATAACGCAACCTTTTTTTTTTTTTTTGTCTTAATTGATCCCATTTATGTTCAGTCTTATAAGCCAATGTTTGCATTTACCTACATTTACATACAATGTCTGACATCCTCTCAGTATTGTGTAGGTTGACTTTGTTGCCACCAGGGCGGCTCTGGCTCCTCAGGGCACGACTCAACAAGATCTCTGGTGGTGTGCTGTGATGATTGGCACCAGGATCTTGGCGATGGATCCTTTGAATGCTGTGGGTTGCGGGGTGGGGCAACCATGGATTTGACTTGTTTGTCCAGATTAAGATCTGAGGAATTTAAAGCCTGCATCATCAACCTTTAACGGCTTTCTAGCTAAGCTTCATACACAGCAGGCTCTGATGCACTGGTTGTTTTGACCTTTCTGTCGTGGCCGGCATTGACTTTGATTTTTAAAAAAAAAGTTTTTTTATCAATTTGTGCTAGGTTGGCTTTTCTGTTGAATCAGAGAGGACAGGCTCACCTTTGCTCCCTACAGACATAAATGAGCCTTTGATGCCCATGATTCTGTCACCAGTTTACTGGTATCTAATTGATAATCAGCATCATTCAATTTACGATTGGGCATTGGAGGCTCAGAGGTAGGTTTTTCGCCTGCCATGAGGAAGGCGTGGGCTAGATTCCTACCCAAAGCCCCAGCCACTGAATGAAGCGCCAGTCCCAAACCCGGATAAAATGGGAGGGTTGCATTAGAAAGGGCATCCAGCATTGAACCTGTTCCTAGCTTTGCGCTGCTCAGATAGTTCGTTGGCTGTGGCGGCCCCTTAACGGGAGCAGCTGAAAGGCCAACAATGTTATTCAGTTTACCTAGAGGTGGTTTTAATGTTGTTTCTGATCAGTTTATATTAAACGGGATCCTATAATCCTGACCTAGCAGGGATTTTGCACAAATTAATGACTGTTTTTGTCTTTCTGCTGGGAACATTGGTACATCTAGCACTTTCCTAGCATTTCTGGTTGTGTAGACATCAAGTTATTGATATGATTGATTTAAATAAAATGCCAACGGTCCAGAAAACCAACCGGCAGATGTGTCTCATGGCCGAGTAGTGATGTCACCTCCGCACATTCTAATACACTTTATTTATCCCCTGAAAATGTAAAGTTAACCCAAACCAGTCCAGTGATTCTTCCCAGACCAAAGCAGCAAGATGGATGCTGTTCATGAGCCTCTGTGTAAAATCTGTTTTTGCCATCTCTCTTCATTTTTGCTTAAATTAAATAAAATTAAAAAAACCATGGGCTGATCCACATCCTGCCCAAGTGCTGCACATGCTGTTATAATCCTGAAATACTGTAAACAATTGTCTTCTTTTAAGGACTTTATTTTAAAGAATTTTTTCCCCTTCTTCTTGCAGAAGGAAGCGGAACAGGCAAAGAAAGAGAGTGACAGCTCAATGGAGATCGAGGAAAATTTGTGCCCATGAGCAGACTGCAGCATAAGAGTTACTTTGGCTCCTTTTGTTTGTTAAATTTTTTTACACGTTTTTCTTTATTGTTTTAAACAGTTTGTTCCTATGAAATGAGTGTATCTGTCTGTAGGTGTGAAGCTGGAAGTCTGATTTGTACAATACAGAATGTTTGTTTTTGTTCCTTCTCTCTTTGCCGCACTGGCATTGGCACTGTGTGTGACTTAATTTGTGGGTTTGTGTTCATGTGAGGCAGCTATTTGGCCCGTCTGTGTACTTTTCGCTGCTATTCCGCATGAAGGTGCAGAATTGGAGCCTTTAACACTGAATGGAGATCTGCTCAGTAAATATTAGGCGGTACTGCAGCCTCCGGTTATGGCCCTGATGGTGCTACTAAACGATGTATCCGAGCACCAGTACTGAACGGATAAAGGCATGGAACTCAAATGTTCGTCATGGCAACACGACTGTTTTGTTATTGATTCTGGTTGTAAACATTTGATAACTTTTTTTTTTTCCCCCTACATTTTTTTCACTTCGCTGTCCATAAAGCTCTTAAACTCCTATTTTTTAATTTTTATTTACATGACTGGATTTTTTTTTTTTTTTTTTTTACATTTAAGATGAGTATACAAGATGAGCTGTTTATCAAATAGAACCGCCATGCTTGACTTGTTCTTACAGTTGCTATGTTTTAGGCAGTCGAAGAAAACAACCCAGACTTCTGTTCTAACCTACTACTGGTGTGTTGAAGTCAGATCTGTGCATGAGTTGACTCCGACAAAGATCTTGAGCTCAGATGGGGGATGTCTTTAGCTGAGCTGAAATGTTAATGTGTTTCTCAGGAGTCCATATGCTACTTGTACTGGTTTGTTTGAAATGCATGAAGGGAGGTGGGAGAAATGTGTGAGTTGTTCTGTTCTTTTGTCACTAATGCTTCAGTGATGTCAAATAAAAGAATGTAATAAGCTCAACACCTATAGTAAATTTTCTTTACCTCATATCAAATTCAGTTGTTTGTTCAGTTGGGATCGATATTAAAAAGCGACCCGGAAATCTGGGTTTTTCGATTTCTAATGAGCAAGTAAAAGAAGCAAATGAGAAACTGCAGGAAAGGTAGGAAGGTAATTAATTTAAATAAATTGATCATGTATATTTGGTACAACCCCCCACCTTTATTCATAAAGTAGGTCACCATGAAGTATTGTGATTGTATATTAGTTTGAAAAGTGCCATGCAAGAACAGTGTATTGGACTAGTCTATAGACATTGATGAAGTCGGTGTGAACCATTTTGAGTGGGGTTTAGATTTAAAATGTCAATTTAATTTCAGCACTAAAATGAAGCAAAATATACTGCTTTAGTGATTTCATCTAAACTTCAACCATTCCCGAACTTCAGAAAGCCACGGCCCCATTTGGAATCAGAAATTCTTTTGCTGCCAACCCTTTAATCACAACTCCCTATGAGATGAGACACACGACATGAAGTTTTACCAGATTTTTTTGTTAAATTATTCCACATAATGTAAATCCCATGGCTTTGTTTATTCAGTTCTGAATAGTTTTTTAAATGTAAAAAAAAAAAGGTAAACTTAATTACTAAGTTATACACACTTCAGGAAAATAATATAAATATTTATGTATTTTAATATAAAAATTATTTTAGAAGTTTATAAATATTTTAATAGAATATACATTATATATTGATATGATAATATGAGTTATATTAATATAATGTTAATCATTCTTTTTATATACTTCTATAATGTTTGTTTATTGTAAACCTACCTTCACTAGTGAGCTGCTGCCACCATTTTGGAATACACTTTTGATAATGCATATGTCCTTTGATTAATAATAATAATAATGAAAGTTTCTTGAAATGACATTTTTAGAAAATAAGTTTTATTTGGCTTAATGTTATAAAGTCTTGCTTTAATCTTGATTGGTTTAGTCTTTTTTTTTATTATTTTTTTTATGTAAAGCTTTTATAAAACTATTAAGCCCGTAAAATGTGAATTATTCTTTATTCATGTTGTTGTTTTTTATTTAAAATCGATGTTTTGTAAGAAGTTGCTTTGTTTCTGACAAACAGAGGCTTATTGCCTGCTTTCGGTGCTAGTATAGTGAAGTGCCTAAACGTTTCACCCATAAAATCCACATTCGGTTAGAGTTAGGCTTCTTTCAGAAAGCACGACTTATTCAACCACAGTATTACTTTAGACCTTTCAGATTCTCACCAGTGTTTAAATTATCTTATTGCTCGGGATTGCTGCTTCTAGATTCCTTGCTCACTTATTAATTGTGACAAAATTGCTGGTAGATACCAGCAATTTACAGTAATTTCACAGGATTTCTGTTCAAAACTGTGTTCACGTCACTCTCATCTCCCGCTCATAGATACTGTACACATCAAATAGATTTCTAAAGGCAGCCTTTAACGTCAGTGTTTCTCATGAACAACAGGTGGCGCTGTAATTTTAGAAACAGAAAATTCTGCCTCCACTTCATGGCTGAAAATCTGCTCTTCTTCCTTAAACATGCTGATGATTTAAGCTGCACTTTATTGGTTCTAAAATGTGTTTGAAAGAGTTGTACCTGATACAGGAGTAAAGTACAGTCATGTTCAAAAGTTAGTATTTGCTCTTTTGATTCCATGTTTGTTTGGGTTTTTGTGTAAAAACCCAAACAAACCCAATAAAATTAACCTGATCATAGTGGGTCTCAGTATTAGGCAAATACAAACCCAGATGGGTTCAACAACATACAACTATTTTCTTAATGCTATTATTTATTCAACAATATAACATGTGGGCAATATTAGGTACCTGCTTCTGGAGGATTGAAGTTGCATCAAGTTGCTGCTAATCATCACCCCTTGATTAATTGATCAACAGCAGATGTGCAGACCTCTATAAAAGCAGAGCTTTTAAGAGCTTTTAAAGGTGTGTGTTAATATTATGCCAATAGGGAAAGGCATGCGCAACATGAGTGACATGACATGACATGGGTCTCCAATTTGGAGTTCAATGTTCTACAGTGAGGAAGTGAAAAGCATTCAAGATGGTTGCTGATTTTCCCAGTGGAGGACGCCGAAGCTCATTCACCTCAAAGCCAGACTGTGCAATGCTAAAAAGAACACCATAACATGACGATTCACAAAACTGCATCAACAGTGTCTTACAGACAGATGAGACTGAAATGGAGTTGTTTGGCCTCATACCCCCTGTCCAGCATGGTGGAGGAGGGGTGATGATTTGGGTTTGTTTTTGCAGTCCCTTACAGGCATTGAGTCAACCATGAACTCCTCTGTATACCGGAGCATTCTAGAGGCAAATGTGAGGCAATCTGTCTGACAGCTAAAATGCAACAGGAAAGTGGTGCAAAGCACACCAGCTAATCTACATCCCAATGAAATGCTGTTGCAAGACTTTAAGAAACCTGTGCGTGAGTGAACTCCCAAAAACCTCAAAGTCTGTAAAGACTGAAAGTCATACAGGAAACAATTACTTCAAGTTATTACTGTTAAAGGTGAATATACATGAATCATGGGGATTGCATAGTATTGCTCACAGAACAGGTTTTTTTCTTTTTTCTTTTTAGTTTCATTTTTGATAAATAAATAATGGCATGGTAAAAAAAAAACATGTATTTGTCTGTAGTTGTATTTGCCTTATACTGAGAACTGTTACAATCAGGTGTTTTTTTTACACACACACACACACACACACACACACACACACACACACACACACAGAATTAAAGGAGGAGGTACAAACTTTTGAACATAACTGTACATCATATAAAAACTAGTAGTGAACCTTAGTATAGTATTTAATATATATAATATGTATATATATAATATATAGTATATAATTTACCATTAACAAAAACTTTACTAGTCCAAAAGAATAGCCTTAATGTGTAAATAATTTGTGAACTGAGTTGAGAGAATCAGAGATATTACCAATTTAAACATTTAAGTGTGAATTACTTTTTTTTTTAAATACACAATAATTGTTTATTGCACATTTTACCAATCACAAACATTTTCATTCAACATTTTACTTGAGATCAGAATATACAAGTCGGCCCCATCCAAGTACATACAGTATGAATCCATACAAGTGCATATCATGTTCCTCATAGCTAAGGCCAATACATGATTGAATTTCACTATAAAATAAATAAATAAATAAATATCTAAGCCTATAACACAACACTAAACAAATTCTTGTATCTGATTAATTCTAAAAGGTTTATAAATTTCCAACATTAACTAACAGCAGCTTTAAATTCAGGCTGCAATCACATTCATTTTCTTATTCTCTGGGATCCTTAAAGCCCATTGTAGAGTTAGCGAAGAGCTGATTTTCTAAACGTTTGGCTCATGTGTTGGCAAAAGTGTAAATCGTGCATTTGCACCTCTTTTACATGAGGTCACACTTGATCTGGCCCGTAAAAGTAGAAAAAAAATGTTTTAGAAGGAGCAGGAAACAACATAATGGATTTCTTTTTAGTAGGTAAAAAAAAATGTTTCAAAACATAATTGTATCAAAAAGAAAAGGAAACAGCCATGCATAGTATGGAAAATTCAAATGGTGAAGAAAAATTTCTCTTTATTAGTGAAATTAATAAAACTCTCATATAACTTATCTTACAAATTACCAACTAAAAGGAAGTTGGACTATATTTTACGTACACGCGTGGACAAAATTGTTGGTACCCTTCGGTCAATGAAAGAAAAACTCACAATGGTCACAGAAATAACTTTAATCTGACAAAAGTAATAATAAATAAGAATTCTATGAATGTTAACCAATGAAAGTCAGACATTGCTTTTCAACCATGCTTCAACAGAATTATATAAAAAAATGAACTCATGGAACAGGCCTGGACAAAAATGATGGTACCCCTAACTTAATAGTTTGTTGCACAACCTTTTGAGGCAATCACTGCAATCAAACGATTCCTGTAACTGTCAATGAGACTTCTGCACCTCTCTGCAGGTATTTTGGCCCACTCCTCATGAGCAAGCTGCTCCAGTTGTTTCCGGTTTGAAGGGTGCCTTTTCCAGACAGCATGTTTCAGCTCCTTCCAAAGATGCTCAATAGGATTGAGGTCAGGGCTCATAGAAGGCCACTTTAGAATAGTCCAATGTTTTCCTCTTAGCCATTCTTGGGTGTTTTTAGCTGTGTGTTTTGGGTCATTGTCCTGTTGCAAGACCCATGACCTGCGACTGAGACCCAGCTTTCTGAAATTTCTGAATAATATGTGCAACTGTAGTCACAGGAACATCTAGCAGCTTGGAAATGGTCTTATAGCCTTTACCTTTAACATGCTTGTCTATAATTTTCTTTCGAATCTCCTGAGACAACTCTTTCCTTCGCTTCCTCTGGTCCATGTTGAGTGTGGTACATACCATGTCACCAAACAACACAGTGACGACCTGGAGCCCTATATATAGGCCCACTGACTGATTACAAGATTGTAGACACCTGTGATGCTAATTAGTGGACACACCTTGAATTAACATGTCCCTTTGGTCACATTATTTTCAGTATTTTCTAGGGGTACCATCATTTTTGTCCAGGCCTGTTCCATGAGTTTCTTTTTTTTAATGATTCCGTTGAAGCATGGTTGAAAAGCAATGTCTGACTTTCACTGGTTAACATTCATAGAATTTTTTTAAATTATTACTTTTGTCAGATTAAAGTTATTTCTGTGAACATTGTGAGTTTTTCTTTCATTGACCGAAGGGAACCAACAATTTTGTCCACGTGTGTATAATGTGTCTTTATAATATTATTAAAAGTCACATTATGCAAGTATTCTCCAACATTTGCCTTATTTGCATGTATCACTTTTCTTCCCAGTGTGAGGTGTGCTGTTTACTGTGTTTGAAACTATGGATTAATTTCAATTCAATTCAATTATATTTATATAGCGCTTTAAACAATGGTCCAAGTAGCTTTACAGAATCAAAAGAAAACGTGTGGAACGTGTGTGTAATTTTTCTTTTTCAACATTTCTGAATCCTGAGTTGTTTGACTGAATGCCGTGCACTGAGCTGACACAGCAAGTTCAAAGACCGATCAAGATCAGATGCTTGATAGCAAGTATTAAACATTTTCCTTGCTAATGACCTCTTGTAGGTATAGTAAGAAAATGTGCTGACCGGTGTCAACCAGTTCATTGTAGAAACTGCTTGACCCCTTGAAGCAGACTTTTTCCATGAGCGTAGCTGTACAAACACAAGTCATTCCTTGCTTTTTGCACGATTTTTGCATGTGTTCAAACGTATAGAGGATCTGTCGCCTGAAAAGGTGCGAACTGAGCTCCTGCTTTTTGCAAGTAAGATTTGAATGGAAAACCCGTTTTACGTTGTGGCAATGGTTAGGACATAAAAGTACGAAATAAGAAATGTGTAAAACAATTTAAACAGTAATGCGTTTACAGTGTTCTTATCATTTAAAATGCTAGGAAATATGATTGGTAGCATTTGCGGTCAGGGCCCAAGTAACTGCTCAAGTGGCAGGGGTAGCTCAAAGAGCAGGGCGAGCTCAGTTGTTAAAGTGTTACTACTGATCGGAAAGTCCCAGGTCCAAAGCTGCCAGTGTTACCATCGAGATGTATAATTAGATAACGCGATGAATGGATCAATGCACTCATCATAAAGAAATAAAACTCTGCTCTATGTACCAGCAGCACCATCAGTGTTTGGAGAATATTTATTTTTTCCCGCCATTTTGTCCTCTGCTATAATAACTCTTAAGCCTCTTAAAAGTCCTCCTCTTTACTCTTAACAATTTTTACCTTAGGAGCTGTTTTTAGGGGTAAGACGTTTTGTGAATCATTTTTATCTTCACTAAGATTTAATCCTAAGTTTAAGGGAAAATTCTAAGAAAATGTCATAATTCTAAGATTTCTCTTAGAATTCTCTTAGAATTCTCTTAGAATTAAGATTTCTCTTAGAATCTCCTAGATTTCTCTTAGGACCTTGTCGGCTGCTGTAAAGGCAGAGTATCAGATTCTAGGAGCAACTTTTAGGCTTAAGAAGCTTTGTGAATACGGGCCCAGGTTTGCCTGGGTTATAGGTTATATTGGAAACAATTCACAATTTCCAGAACAAAAACTTTTCAAGCCCAAACATGACTGATACGACTAGAATAACAATGTTCAAGGTCCTTAAAAAGTGTCTTGTACACTGTGCACCATGTACACTGCATCTCGACAAATGTAAATATCACAAATTCTTTTTTATTTTTTTATTTTTATTCAAAAAGTGAAACTCACATATTCATTACACATCAAGTGAAATATTTCAAGCTTTAAAAAAAAAATATTTAAATAGATACAACTTTGAATGGGTATACAGCTCTTGAAAATCAAACATCCACTATCTCAAAATATTAGAATAATTCACTCAATAATTCACTCAAGCTCAGTGATGGGGAAGACTGCTGTCTTGACAGTGTCTCGACATCATCACAGCGTCACATGCATTTACCGTAAGAG
The DNA here is from genome assembly GCA_013621035.1 of Clarias magur. Lineage (NCBI taxonomy): Eukaryota > Metazoa > Chordata > Actinopteri > Siluriformes > Clariidae > Clarias > Clarias magur. Next base: position 226,197 of record QNUK01000426.1, read on the forward strand.
ATAATAAATGATGTAATGATTGAGGCGCCACGGTAGTTCAGAGAGCGAGGTCTTGAAACCACTGTGAATGAGGTGTGTGAGCAGTCTTGTTTTTACAGTTCAAAAGTCTTTGCAGATCATAGGAGGTCACCTGCCTTTAGGTGTTCTCTAATTTGGTAAGTGCCCCTTACCCCAGCAGACAATACAGTGGCGGGATCCTATAAACCCCTGAGATTGAAGGATCTATATATAAGGTTTATTTGGGAAGTAAAGTCAAACAGCTGCTGTGTGTGCACCAGTGTCGGTTTGTAATGCACTACATTTGGATTTAATTAAAGCATGAGCAGGGAAATTGTTTAGTCCATCTGGATGGGACGCATCATTGTCACATGAACCTTGTACTGTATGGCTGCTGTGGTTGTGGCTCTGGGATTTCTGGGTATGTACGTGCTTTGCCTGTGTTATGGCCTGGGACAGCAGGACCTTGTCGGCTGCTGTAAAGGCAGAGTATCAGATTCTCAGCAGCACATTTCCCTCTGCAATCATCTTTGCCTTCTGCTATCAGTGTATAGTGAAGGTGTTGGAGACTGTAATGTCATCAACAATGGCAATTATACTTTGTAACGTACTTTCGCCCTAATAAAAAACAAACAAACAAAAAAACAATATAAAGATGTACCTGTAAAAATGACTAGCTTCATTAAATACACTTTCTTTTTTTTTTCTGTTTAAAGCTGACTTGCTAGTTCAAACCTTTTTAGGCCTGAGACCGCTTTCAAGTTTGAATGCATGCAAAAGTAAGAAAAAGCCAGGAAACCCATAATGTGTTCCCCAGGGCTAAGTAGAGAGAAGTGGAAGTTGGTCAATGTTAAAAAGCATCAGAAGCAACGCGATTCTACAACCATACACCAACGTGATTTAAAGCAGAACTTGTTGAATTATAGTGCTTCACATTCCTAAAGAAAGTAAGGCTTTTTTTTCACTTTAGGATCTGCCTCTGTTCTCTATAGAATCTATTGTTTTTTATTAAACATATTTAACATCTCTTGCACTTAATCAATAATAAACCCACCCGAGGTAATAAAAGAAAAAAAAAATGAAATAAACAATAGTTTGGAATATAGCTGTCAGGGATAACCCCTAGAGGGCGCCAGAGCGCCCTGAGACTTTTTGTGTTTTTCGTTTAGTTTCACTTCATTTCCCTTCATGCAGCTCGGTCAGGTGACATGGGCGCTCACCTGAACCGAGTTAGTTATTAGTTCCTTTATAAATAGGTTGTTTGAGTTCCAGTTTTCGTCTTGCATCTGTTGATTTCACCTCTACCCAGTTTACTGTAGTTCGTGTGTTTCATGTCTTTATTCGTGTTTTGGTTTTGTTTTACTTATAAAGTATATTTGTTTTGTTGGATTTCCCTGTTTTTTTGTTATGAAATAAAAACATCATTCTCATTTGAACCATCGAGACCTCTGCATTTATGCCTCGCACCCCAATTCGTGACAATAGCAAGTGTTTATTATTTCTAATGTCACAAACTAAATACATTTGCCATGTAAACAACTGTTATCTGTGTTATGCTCTTTCTCACACAGCTCCTTTTTACTTTCCTCTCTTTACTCTCTTGAAACTTGAATTATACGATGAATATCAAAATTAATAAATGAATTCATAGCAAACATAAAACAGTGAAAGATATATACAGTTGAGACGGTGTCGATTTACACATGAACTATGTGTTGTCCAGAGCCACGTGATAGATGTAGGGCCTCCCAAGGCAAATTGGTCTCAGGCAAGGGGATAGAAGAATGGTGTAAATTGAACCACATGCAAAAGAGGAAGGGAGAGAGGTGACCCTGCCTGACAGATGGCCTGGCCGGGCATAGTCTGAAAAAGCAACATACCCATTCTTGTGTATTGCTCTATTTGTGTGTAACACTGAACAGCAGACCCTGAATGGTCTGAATATATTTTTTATTTGATTCCTCTATCATGGATTCATCAATCATGGATTGTCCATAACAAACACTATGTTCAAGCATAGGGATGCTCATACAGTAAGTGTACGTGTACCACAGCATCCTAAACCGAAGGTCATTGGTGGATTTGGTGATTGTATCTTCTAACCTGAGGCCATATGTCTTTGACACTCAGGTAAAGAGAGGAGCGGAGCTTTCAACTGATCACCATCTGGAGGTGGGTTGGGTGGCAGAGGAGGCTCCTGGACATACCTGGTAAGCCCAGATGAATAGTGTGGGTGAATTTGGAAAGGTGGCCTCTGTCCACGAGAACTTCAACTCCCACCTCCAGCAGAGCTTTTCTGGCACTCCTGTTGAAGCTAGGGGCATTGTATTCGAGTGATCAGTGTTCAAAGCTCCTATTGCTGAAGCTACAGCTGTGAACTGTGGTTTCAAGGTCCTGGGTGCCTCATGGGGTAGTAACATTTGAACCATCATGATGGACAACGGTGGTCAGGGGAGCTTCAGTGTTTGGTTCTCAATGTTTGGGTGTTAGCCTTCGTCAGGGCTGTGCTGTGTCACCAATCCTTTTTGTCATTTTTATGGGCAAGATATCGCGGTGCAGCCATGAAGGAGAAGGTATCCATTTTGGTTGGATGAGGATTGCATCGCTGCTTTTTTGCAGATGATGTGGTCATGATTTCAACATCAATCTGTGACCTGCAGTGCACACTGTGTCGGCTTGCAGCCGAGTGTGAAATGGAGGGGTGAGGATCAGTACTTTAAAATCAGTGACTCTGGTTCTTAGCAGGAAACCGGTATTTTCAAGCAAAGGGTTTTCACACCAAATGCTGACTGTGTGTGACTTTTATTACTCTTTAGTGCTTTTTTTTTTGTAGAAGTTTATTTTATGTAGAAATGTTTTTGAAAAGTATCTTTCCTTATGCCATTTTTGTTGTATGTTCAAAGCTCCTATTGCTGAAGCTACAGCTGTGAACTGTGGTTTCAAGGTCCTGGGTGCCTCATGGGGTAGTAACACTTGAACCATCGTGATAGACAACGGTGGTCAGGGAAGCCGTCTAAATGGGTGTTTCAATGTAAGCAGTAAGCAGGGGCGGATCTACCGGGGTGGCACGGGGTGGCAATTGCCACCCCAGCACTAGTGTTCTAGTGTTCTAAAAATAAAAGAGTTCTTTAATTTATCTGACGTTCCAATCCAGATATCAGATTCAAACCTTGAATGCAGTCAATCACACGTCAGCTTTTATTTAATTTTTATAGGACAATGTAAAAATGTGCACCCTAGTGTATACACCGAATAAGAACAGCATTCCTTCAATCCACAAAAAACATGCAAGGATGCTTGCTACTGCTGCCCTGGCAGTAAGTAAAATATGTGTTAGGTTTCATTGATGGTGCTGGGCAGTTTGAGTTCTTCTGGTAAATTTGGCATTTTGCTTGTTTTAAATGCTAAACCCAGGAGCCTAAATTAAGGTTTTTTTGTTTGTTTGTTTTGGTCTGAAAACTGGTCTGTCATGTAATATGTTGCTTTCTTTACAAGCATGGAGATACTCTTCTATAATGTAATTTATTTTTTATTTTATCATTTATTTTAATTTATCATTTATTTTTAAGTTACTCTATGTATGTGTCTAATTTATTGTAGATAATATAACGATTAAGCATTAAGCCCCCCATTGTCTTATGGCTAAAACACAATATTGGTGAAAATGTGTGGGCTAAAAAGCTTCCGAAGTTGAAAACATGGTATGAGTTCATGAAAACAAGAAATGGCACAATTTGTTGGTAAAAGCTTAAAAAGTAAAAAAAAAAAAATGTTAATGGTTAAAATCTGGTTTACGTCTCTTCATGATTGGACAAGTTTCATTTGAAATACAATTAAGATAATTTAAATATTTGAATTTTAAAAAGTTATGGGCACTATATAAAAGGGCATGGACTTGTATTTAGCAAAAGCGTTTCATTTTATCTGATGAAAAATATAAAAGCATGTGCATATTTACAAAAAAATCAAAAACAAAGCATGAATCAGGAGATGAGAAGCATTAAATTTTGTTATATGATTCTATCTGAAACTCCACTTTTTCACCTAGGTGAGACACTTTTAAGCACTATAATACCATGTTTTCGCCAGTACTTTTTTTTTTTTTTTTTTTTCATGATTAGACATTTTGCTTACACAAAGAGCACAGATTTAAAACCCATTAGGACTGAAGTACTTACTACTTGTGTGCAGTGAAAGTCACAGTCACATCAAAGGCACTGAGATAATTATTGTTGTTTATAAAAATGTTTATATGTAAGAATAAAATGGCTAAACAAATGGTTTATCAAAGACACTATAAAATAAATTCTCAGGACTCATTGGCAATCTTTTAGTAAGATTTTGTGTAATTGTTTTTCGTAAGCCAAACCAAAGTAAGATTTGCAGAAGGAAAACTGTGGTAGGCTGACTGCGGTTTTAAAACCCTGTTCGATTTCCCCCCTAATGTGACCTCATATAAGAAGAACCCCTTCAACCCCTCCCGCTCTAACTTTTTTTTTTTTTTTTTTTCAGCATTAAAATGTCTATATACAAGATAGTTAAAAAATCTCACAGAGCTTGTTTTTAAGTGGGAAAAAAAATGGTGGAGGGCTTTCCCAGAGCTCAAATCCAGAAATCTTACTCCGTTGAGAACACACAAGTTGGAAATGAATATTTTTCAGTAAAAGTGAAACACTATAAAAATGAAATAAAATTACATTGTGAAAGATAAATTAACATGTACTATATACATTTATATAGTATATATGTATATATGAATTAAATGACTTTATTGTTTACATTTCTCCCCTTCCCCTTCAATGCTTTACCAAATACCTATAAGAATGTCACGTCAAACATATGATACGTCTTATTCACTAAAACAAATGTATGTAATCTTCCTGCAGGAGAATCCTTCTTGTGGAAAGGCATCTGTTCAGAGAGAGGACACATTGCATCATTGCCTGCATTTTGAATGTAAGTTTCATGAGGATGTAAAATGATACTTACATGTAATGCAGGGCCGTAGACTTTACCTGGGAACACACACACACACACACACACACACACATTTTTATATCCAGATAATTTCTAATTCCATTTTTTATAATAACATTTTTATATTTTAAATTATCCATGAATTCAAATATTTATAGGCTGTTTTTATAGTGAATATATTCATAGTAAACATATTAAATTTAAAAACAAACTATAAATGTAATTTATTAGACATACAATAGAATACAATACAATAGAATACAATACAATTATAGTATGATAAACACCTCTTTACAATTGTTGGTCTTTCAGCTGCTACCATGGAGGGGTCGCCACAGCGAACGATCCGATCCGCACTCAGCCTGGCACGGGTTTTACACCAGATGCCCATCCTGATAGAACCCTCTCATTTTATCTGTGCTTGGGGTTTGTGAAATGGGTGGGAACTGAATCCTGACCTTCCGCTTGGCAGGACCACTGAGCCACCAACGCCCCATATGTACTTATAAATAATAATAATTATTTTTATAATTAATATTGGATAAATATTAATAAAGATGGTGTCCTGGCTATTCTTTACAAACCCCCACATAGGTGTACGGGACTGTATGTAATGTACTGGTCAGAAACAATCCAATGATATCTTTAGGGTTAAAGTTCATGAAACCTGACTTGTACTGGTAAATTTATTACTCACATGTAACAGAGGAAATCCAGCTTCTCGTTGCAGTCTCGGTTCTGCCAGACGCTTGTTGTGGAGTTGAAAGCTCCACAGTGATAAGGCCGAGCTGGACACGGAGGCAGGAAAAGCGAGTCCTCTACTGGCACTCCATTCAGCCAGAACCAGTTGCCATTCATGAAGCGCAGACTCGTCCACACATTGACTGTTTGGCTCAGTTCAATCTCCGTTTGAGCCTGAAGCACTTGTGCGGCATCAGGCAGATGAGCCAAGCCGGTGTAGTTTGTGGTGCAGAACTGAAGAGCCTCCTCCCATGTCTTTTTCTCATTCACCAAAATCAAATGCGTATAACAGAAGAAGGGGAAATAACTCCCACAGTCATAATTTTGCCATTGTCCATAATTCAAAATAGTGCAGTCAAACGATACTGGTTTCTTATCATCATTATTTTCGTTATAATCACTTTTAGGATAGCCAGAATTCCATGGAGAGAATAAAACTGGCTGTCTGTCAGACCATTGCCAATCTTGGTTTTGCCACTGTCTGTATAACCCAATCCAACCATAAATGTTATAGTAAGGAAAAATATTCAAAAGTTGCTGCTGGTCTTCTGCGCTATTCAAGGTAACCAGATCGGTGTAGTATTGTCTGCAGTACTGCAGAGCATTTCCCCAGGGTACACCGTAAGGTTTGTAAATATATTCTATTATCATACCTTCAGCCAAGCCATTTCTTCCTACCATGAAGCAAATAAAAATAAAATTCATCATCATCTTTACTCTAAACAGTCTGATTTCTGTTGAACTTCCTTCTAGTGTGTGCCGACACAGTGCCCAGATTCACTTTTAATTCAAACACCGACCTCGTACTATCAACATATGCAAAAAGAGAGTAAATGATACAATTTGCATGGGCAGGATAAAAAAAATACTATAAAATTTTTTTAGGTATTAACTAGTTAAAGGTAAAGAGGATGACCGATTGCTCCACAAATGTTTAAATGTTAAAAAGAGACTCCCTACATACAGTATTATGAATTATATACGATCATTAGAATATCTAGTACTTTATTTATTCTTGTACACTTATATAACGTTTTTCACCCTTTTGTAAAGAACCTTTTTTAAAAACCGTCCCCTTATTATAGGGATTCTAAATCTAACGACAAATTCTGCATTTCTTGCATTGTTAGACCATGTGCATTTTATATGCTTTTGTAATTCTAGATTCATCATACAAGAACTACAAGAAATAATTATTATAATTAATTCAACATTAATATAAACATATATAAACATAATTAAATATATACTGTAAGTATGTATAACACAGAGACTAAAAACCAAAGAAGTATTTCTATAAATAGAAGCTGAGTTAGCAACTCTCAGTGAAATATCAAGCCACTGCATGATGGTTGCCAGACAAACTGCATTGACCTTAAGTGAAATGAAATGAAATGAACAGGGCAGCACTGGAGTGTAGAAAGAGGGAGGCCTTGAAACTACTTCGTACCGGCTGTGTAAGGAGCCTTAATTAGACTTTTTACACAGTTCAAACGTCTCTGCAGATTAAAGTCATCGGCTGGTAGAGAAGTGTTATATCCAGCGGTCGAATTGTAAAAAGAAAAAAAGAGAGGGTGTGGTCAAGTATTTATTTAATGTATTTTTTATTTATTTATTTATTTTTGGTGGGGGACCTACAACTAACCAAAACAAACTGATTGTGAAATATGTCAATTTCTTAAGAGCAGTTTTATCAACAAAATGTAAGCTTAATTAAATCATTTAAACATGTAATTGTCAAAACTATCATATGATCCTTTCCGTGGCTTATTTATTATTATTATTATTAGTAGTAATAAAATAGTTAAATTTAATAGTATATGACTACGCACCAGTCTCTCTCTCTCTTACACACACACACGCACACGCACACACACACACGCACGCACGCGCACACACGCACACGCACGCACGCGCACACACACACACGCGCACACACACACGCGCACACACACACACAGACACACATCATCAAATACATTTTTGACTCTTTTTCACCCAAAAAAACTCAAACTAAAAAATTAAAAACTAAACTTCTTAAACTGAGAATAAAATTACACAAAGATTTGTAAAGCACTCAGTTTTCTTCTTTTTGAAATACAGTAGAGACCAAAAGTTTGGACACACCTTCTCATTCAGCGAGTTTTCTTTCTTGTGTTCTTTCTTGTGTTCTTCAGCCCAAACGCGTCTCTTCTGCTTGTTGCCTGTCCTTAGCAGTGGTTTCCTAGCAGATAGTCTACCATGAAGGCCTGATTCACACAGTCTCCTCTTAACAGTTGTTCTAGAGACGTGTCTGCTGCTAGAACTCTGTGTGCCATTGACCTGCTCTCTGATCTGAGCTGCTGTTAACCTGCCATTTCTGAGGCTGGTGACTCGGATGAACTTCTCCTCCGCAGCAGAGGCGACTCTCGGTCTTCCTTTCCTTTTGGTCTGGACTGTATGTGCTTGAACTGTTCTCTTGGCCGTTGTGAAAATGCGAAAAGTGCGAAAAAAATTACGCAAAAACTTGCATTAATAATCTAAAGGGGATGGGAAGGGGGATGCTGGTATTACAGAGAGGATGGTTTTTGTCATTTTTTTCAACAGGAGGATGTCAACCTCAAATCAAGCCCTGATTATACCCCTCCAGTGCTAGCTGTCTTTTCTGGTGATAATGGGTGCTTTCTTTTGTCTAAACAGCAAAAATCAGTCAATGTAACCACGCATGAAACAAACAGATAATGTTCCGTCAACTGAAAGACAAAAGAACCTATGAAAAACAAAGGATAGACACAATAGTACAGGCAAAAAGAACAGATGAACATCAAAGCCTAAGGTTTATATTTGATTAACATTATGCCCATTTGTGACATTATTATCAGAATAATGGTTAGTCTGTCTAAAGTGTTGGAAAGAAAAGATTTACATAATGTTTGACAGATCAGCTTCCCCCTGAAATAATAATATCACTGATTACGAAATGAAAAAGCTTATCAGATTATTTTTTCGACATTTTTTTCTATTTCTATAAACTCTTTAACTGTCATCGATAGATACTTCCACTTGTTAATGTTATGAACACAGATGCCAGCAGATTTAAGCAACCCCAAGTGTGTGCACAAGTGTCTGTTTAATCAACCAGCATTACATATGGATTTTATTACACCGCATCACTGAACGTACACATTTAATCCGAACGATGGCACCATTCCTGTTTAAGCATTAAGCAACATGGATGTCTTATGAACTTCTGAAAGTTATTTGGAAAGTATCAGTCGACTACCTCATTATGGCAACATCATTTAATGTGTTGAGGATTTTTGTTCATTTCAACTCCAAGTTTTAAATCACATCAAGTCAAGTGGCTTTTTACAATCAAATTTGCAGTCATCTCAGCCGTCTGGAGTCAGTGTATAGTGACGGTGTTGGAGACTGTGACGTCATCAGTGCTAACAATTAACATTTCTAATATTAACATTTTTAAGGAATCCTATGCAGGCATAACTGTTCAAATTTTACCAGTTTTCTAGAATACAATTCAAAAAATTCTTATTTTCACATTATGTTCACTTATACACAAGTGTATAAGATCCTTATTTAAAGCTGATTTGGTAGATCAGGCCAGAGATCTCCTGCAACTTTGAATTCATGCAAAGATAAGCAAAAGTCGTAAAAACCCCCAATGTGTCACCAGCGCACTGTGAATTACAATGACGCACATTAAAAAAGAATGTAGTGTTTTTTGTTTAAATTTTTTTATTTTATTTTTTACTTCAGATAAGAATAAGAAATAAAACAATTAGGAATATTGTGTTATGGGTTAAAGATGAAGCTGACAATTTCTGTAGATCAAATGAGCAAACTCTGATGTCAATGACTGAATGTGAAATTAATAATTACAACTTATACTTTATTTATATAATGTTTAATTACAGAAATACCATATATATATATATATATATATATATATATATATATATATATATATATATATATATATATATATAGGCTTACAGTATCTCTCTCTCTCTCTCTCTCTCTATATATATATATATATATATATATATATATATATATATATATATATATATATATATATATATATATATATATATATATATATATATCCCATATATATAGTCCGTTTTATAAGTATTTGATTTGAACAGTAAAACAAAGTTTTCACATTTTTGCCTCTGTACGCAACCAAAAGGTTTTAAAATGAAACAGCCATAATATAACTGAAATGTAGACTTTAAGCTTTAATTTTAAGTGTTTAACAAAAATATAGGTTTATAACTGTTTATAAATTACAACCATTTATTTGCTAAATCTGATGAATAATTATGGACTTTACTGTATATGGTGACATCACTCAGTCATAACATTGGTAGTGGTAAGTTTTTTCTCTTTGACCACTCTGGAAATTCTCCTTCATGAGGCACACTGCCAAGGAAGGCTCAATGCCACACTTTAAATACATCTTTGAATTTAGTCTCCAATAGCAGCGATCATCCCTCAGCTTGGGGCAACTGCTGCCACCTTCATAAACCAAGGAACTGCACTCTCTGCACCTTCTTCCCTAACTCTCACCTCCCTTCCTCTTTCCCTATTCATGAGCACCTTTCCCCCCACAAACTCTGTTTCCTGGTGTCCTGGCTTGCCCTGCTCAAGGCTTTACACTGGGGGAGAATGTTTCATGACACAGATCCAGGGTCGCAGGCAATCCTGGAACAGTTCCACAGTCATCTGCTCCAGACCAGCATCCAACAGCAGGTGCTTCTGCAGCAGCTATCTCAGGGGCTTCAAGCAACAATAGCCAAGGTCATTAGCCTTCAGCAATGTGGTACAGCTGATGTTCCATTACCTGATCCTTGCGGGGAGACCCAACTCCTCCTTAGCAAGCTCACACCTCACAGTGAAGTGAAATCCTTTCTTCAAACCCTATAGAGGACCGCTGATCAGGAAGGATAGCAGTGTCAGCCCAAACCTGATGCCTCTGGATCAGGCAAAGCAAGGATACTTCGTACTCAATACTGAGGACGCACACAACTATGACCTGTTAAAGAATAAATCCTAGCCTGCTGTGGCTTCTCCAGTGCCCAGGCAGCTGCCAAGTTTCACTGATGGGCCTCTCGGCCATGAGACAGAAAGATGGAAAGTGGCATTCCCTGTTTCATTCTGCATCTGCAATGAGAACCTTGCCAGCCTTCACTACAGCCACTGACATGGCCACAGAACCTGAACCGACAAAGTCTGCCGTTGTCTGAGGGCTGTGAGTCTCAGAAAAAGTGCAAGGTGGTTGTGCCACAAAGGAAAGTGGACACTGTAATGCACTCCACATACTCTCAACCCCTTGGCAGCAACCTAGAAGTATTAAACACCATCCAAAAGATCAAAGACGTCACTGGGAATCTTTGATCTTTTGGATCAAGGGTTCCGCTGGCTTCTGTAATCACCCACTCAAGGTGCTTGCTATAGACTACAATACTCTTGAATACTCCATGAGAATGTATTTGTGGTGACAGATCTCTGCATGTTAGAATTATCTATTTGCACTATATGTTTATTTGTTTTCTTTTGTAAGTAGAGCCATTACTGTTGTCTATATTCTATTGATGTTTGTCTACATTGTCTATATTCTGTAGAAGCTTGTCTATGTTGTCTATATATTGAGTTGTACACTAAGTTAATGGTCATCATATGTTTACAGGTTTCACATTAGCTCATATTTGTCTGTCATAGTCTAGGTGCAAATCAGTGTACGTATTGAATATGCTCCATGGTCACGTTTGTGTATATTTATAAATGGTTAGTAATTATTTTGATTTTTAATTGCTTTAAAGTTAAGCCTTGGATTGCGAACATGATTCGTTCCAGAAACATGCTTATTATACAAAGCACTTAACTTTAACAAAGAACATATCCGATGACACTTTCTTTTAGATCTTTTTGAGGATTTCAATGAAATGTGACATTGCGTTAAACCTTAAACAGATTCATCTGCTTTACGTGCACACTCATGTGGACACAATGTTATAGAAAACAGTACACGCGCACATGGATGTGCACTATACGAGTAAGGCCCTCGCACTGAAACCGAACATAGGAGATGATCACCCACAATCTCAGAGAGAGAGAGAGAGAGAGAGAGAGAGAGAGAGAGAAAGAGAAGCGCCATTGGCTTAGTTGTGATCACGTGACACTCGGCAGATAAAGTGTATAAACGTACTACTCGTATTGCGAGACGAAAACAATGCAAACATAGAAAAGAACAAGTGTGACAAAGTTACCAGAAGAACTCTGGCATGTTCTCCAGCACGCTGAGCTTAAACCTTCAAGCTGTTTTACTTATAAAACTGCACACATCTGTATCTAACACTACTGATTATTTTCAAGCAGATTTTTTTTTTTTTACACCAAATACTGATTGTGTTTATTTTATTATGCTTTAGTCCTTTTATCCTTTTTAAAGTAGTTTCTTTTATATGTAGAAATGTTTTTGAAGCCCAAGACTTTTGCACAATACTGAAAGTAAAACATCTGTTGTATTCTTCTTGTGGTCACTCCTTTTTATTTTCATTCAGATTCCAGGCTGATCCTGTGTTAGGTTTTTATTTCCATCAGAAATTTTGTCTGTCATATAATATGTTGCTTTACTTTTTTGTACCCATTTACTTACTTTTTTCCTTAGTGATTAGACTCAGACATTTTCTTATCATAAAGGACAAAGTTTTAAAATAGACCCCTTTTAAATATAATAATATAACTTATTGTTGTTTATAAAGTGTTTGTTGTTATAATTTATTAAGTGTTTAACAAAATATATCTTTAACAAAACAAAAGATATCTATCTATCTATCTATCTATCTATCTATCTATCTATCTATCTATCTATTCTATCTATCTATTCTATCTATCTATTCTATCTATCACATTAAAAGCAAACAAATTTTCCATGTCTGACATGTAATAATGTCCCATTAAAAAAAAAAAAACATTCTACATATAATATGATACAGTGCATATCATATGTTTTATTCACTAAACGCAAATGTATTGTGTCCTGTATGTAATCTTCCTGCAGGAGAATTCTTCTTGTGGAAAGTCATCTGTACAGAGAGAGGACACATTTCATCATTGCCTGCATTTTTAAAAATGGGAGGGCTGCAACCCTCCCATTTAATCTTTGCTAGGGCGTGGCACTGCAGCCACTGTCACTTATGCATGGCAGGTGAGAAAGCTACCACTGAGCCATCAATGCTCCATATAGACGTATAACCAATATTACATAAATATTAATAAAGATGGCATCCTGGCTGTTCGTTACAAACCCCATATAGCTATAATGTATGTAATGTACTGGTCAGAAACAATGCAGTATGTTTCATGAGTATGTAAAGTGATACTCTATGTAACGCAGGGCTGCAGACTTTACCTGTAAAAAACACACACAAAAAAAATTCTTCAGATACTTTTTCATTCCATTTTTTTATTTAAAGTTACACAGGGTTTCAAATATTTATAGGCGCCACCGTTTCTGCCTATTTGTGGATCGAGTTAAACATGCTCAATAAAAAAAAAATATTGTAAATGTAATACATTAGTTACAATTATACTATTATATACACTTATGGTTGGTCTTTCAGCTGCTCCCATTGGGGGGTCACCACAGCTGACCATCCAATCTGTCTTTAGGATTAATATCTAAGAAACCTGACAGTCCTGGACACTTATTAGTTACTAGTAGCAGAGGAAATCCAGCTTCTGCCAGATGTTTGTTGTGGAGTTGAAAGCTCCACAGGGCCGAGCTGGACATGGAGACAGGAAACGCAAGTTCTCTACAAGCACTTCATTCAACCAGAATCAGTTTTCATTCATGAAGAGCAGAGCGGTCCACACATTGACCGGTGTAGTTTGTAGTGCAGAACTGAAGAGCCTTCTCCCATGACTTTTTCTCATTCACCAAAATCAAATGCGTTTAACAATAGAAAGGATAGCTATCCTGACAGTTAATATTTAGCTGTAGTCTGTAATACCAAATAGTTCAGTCAAATGATACTGGAGTCTTCTTACCATCATCGTAATAATCAATTTGAGGATAGCCAGAATACCATGGCAGGAATAAAACTGGCTGTCCGTCAGACCATTGCCAATCTGTGTTATGCCAATGTCTGTATAACCCAATCCAACCATAAGCATAACGGTAAGGAAAAATCTTCATAAGTTGCTGCTGGTCTTCTGCGCTGTTTAAGGTAACCAGATCGGTGTAGTATTGTCTGCAGTACTGATGATAATTTCCCCAGGGTACAAGCATTAAAAGCATACAAGCATTTCCCCAGGGTAAGGTTTCTAAATATATTCTATTATCATACCTTCAGGCAAGATTAACTTACTACCATAAAGAATATAAAAATTAAATTCATCATCTCTGCTGTGAGCAGTCTGATTTCTGTCGATCTTTCTTCTAGTCTGTGCCAACTCACATTTAATTCAAACACAGACCTCGTACTATCAACATATGCAAAAAGAGAGTAAATGATACAATTTGCATGGGCAGGATTAAAAAAAAAAAAGCTATATAGTTGCAGCAGAATATATGAATGGTAGTATTGGAATTTATATATGTTTATTACTGTATTAACTAGTAAAATGTAATCAGAATAAGATGACAGATTGCTCCAGAAATGTTTGAATGTTTTAGAAAAAAACTTATTTGACCATTATTAAAGTATCTAGTAATTTACACTTCTTTGCCGTACACAGACAAGAAACAAACAGATGATGTTTGGTCAACAGACAGTAGGTAGTCGACGGGAATGCCTATTACCGCCGTGCTCATTGCCGCAAGAACAGCGGCCAAAATAAATAAATTGCATTTCAAAGTCATTCGTGAAATGACCCACAGGTGGCGCAAAATGACATTTTTAGATGCAGATGTTTTTAAATATAATTGATGCTTAAGTAATTCAAAACGTCACAACAATATGTTGTATCAAAGAAATACTACAATGATGGTAATTTCCACAGCCGAGTATTTTATACAACAAACATGAAAAATCAAGTTCCCTAGCTGACAATTTTATTTGTACACTGAATGAATTGTTCTATAGCCTATTTCTGTTTGTATCTGTTTATTTTTATTATTTAAAAAAATGTTACATTTAAAAAGATATCAAACTTTAAATATAGAAATAACTGGAAAGATAGAATTGACTTTCAGAATAGAACATTAGAATACAGTTTTATGCAAAAGTTTAGGCACTCCTTGATAAATAACAGATTTTGTTGATTTTTTTTATGTCAACACTGTCTCTCTTCAAAATGGAAAAAAATGCACAATATTTTCAGCAAACATTGATACATAGTTACTTCTTATGCTATAAATCGAACAAAAATAAAAACATTATTATGGCACTGTGCAAAAGTTTGGACACCCTAAGAGTTCCAGAGTCTCAGATTCTTTTTACAAGGTTCCTGTCCCGAGCAACCAAGGGATAAACACAACAGCCTTAGCAGTTAGCCCGTGTAGCGTGGATGGTAAACCCAAACGCGGAAGCAGCGCGAATAGGCAGGATAACCATGCGTTTAGTCTAAGATCTCACTTACGTGAAGAGCAAGGATCTACACAAATAAATCTGCATTCTAGCAACACACACTCAATCAAAAAAGCAACCCAAATCGGTGAGTACTCACAGAATAATCGGCGAAGCATCGACAAAGGCATGGGCGAACTCAATGACTGAGCGATGTGAAGCGCCATTTTGTCTCTTTTTATGCTTCCTGAATCACGGCCGTACTACTTCTGGGTCCTAGTGCCGGTCGTGTTATGAGTGTGCATGACAGTACCCCCCTGTCCAGGACCGACTCCCAACAGTCCAGGGGTGGAGTTCGGGGTCAAGGATGAACCCCGGACTGGTGACAGGACTGACACGGAGGGTGATGCGATGCGGGCCGATGAACCTGGGTGAGAGCTTTTTGGATTCCATGGATTCTCTTTTTGGAGACATGGCTCAAGGACAGAGTTCCAGACACCGGCATTCAGCTAGACGGACTAGCCTCGTTTCGCACCGACAGAAATGCAGCTCTATGCGGTAAGACTTGCGACAGCGGCTTGTGTGTTTACATCAACACGAAATGGTGTAAGAACTCTTTTGTAAGAGCTTTTGCTCATCGCTGGTGGAGATTGTGACTGTTAGATGTAGACCTTTTTATTTACCGCGGGAATTCACCACCGTTTTCATTATCGGAGTGTACATTCCACCTAGCGCTAATGCTAAAGAAGGGTTATGGGAACTGTATGCTAAGATCAGTAATTTGCAGAACACACCCCGATGGCTGTTTATTGCTGCTGGAGATTTCAACTGTGCAAATATCAAGTCAGTGCTTCCTAAATTCCATCAGTATGTGGACTTTGCAACGAGAGGGGAAAACATGCTGGATCTTGTTTACACAAACATCCCCGGCGCATATCAGGCAGAGCCCCGCCCCCACCTCGGCTACTCAGACCACATCTCTGTTATGCTAATTCCAGCATACAGACCACTCGTCAGGCATTCAAAACCGGTTCTGAAGCAGGTGAAAACCTGGTCAGCAGGAGCCATCTCTGCTCTTCAAGAACACTGACTGGAACATGTTTAGGGAGGCTGCAACTTACGGCGACTTCACCGACTTGGAGGAGTACACGTCATCAGTGACCAGCTACATCAACAAGTGCACCGATGACATCACTGTCTCCAAAAACATCATCTCACGACCCAACCAGAAACCGTGGATTACTGCGGAGGTGCCTTCAAAGCGGGGGACAAGGCGGCCCTAAGAACAGCAAGGGCCAAACTGTCCCGGGCCATCAGAGAGGCCAAGCGCACACATGCCCAGAGAATCCACAATCACTTCAAGGACAGAGGTGACACACGGCGCATGTGGCAGGGTATACAAGCCATCACTAACTACAGGATGACATCACCTACCTGTGACAGTGACGGCTCCCTTCCAGATGCACTGAACAACTTCTATGCAGGGTTCGACATGCAGAACGACGTGACGGCGAAGAAGACCACCCCTCCGCCGAACGACCAGGTGCTGTGTTTCACCACGGCTGATGTGAGGAAAACTCTATGCAGAGTCAACCCACATAAAGCTGCTGGACCAGACATCACAGGCAGAGTGCTCAGAGAATGTGCAGAACAGCTGGCAGGTGTTCTCATCGACATATTCAACATCTCTCTGAGCAGAGCCATCGTTCCCACATGCTTTAAATCTACCACCATCGTCCCCGTGCCGAAGAAGTCTTCAGTGTCCTGTCTCAATGACTACCGTCTCGTTGCACTCACACCCATCATCATGAAGTGCTTCGAGCGGCTCGTCATGAGACACATCAAGATCCAGCTGCCCCCCTCACTAGACCCCCTGCAGTTCGCGTATCGTCCAAACCATTCAACGGACGACGCCATCTCCACCACACTCCACCTGGCACTGTCACATCTTGACAAAGACACTTACGTCAGAATGCTGTACATAGACTTCAGTTCAGCATTCAACACAATCATCCCCCAACACCTGATCGGGAAGCTGAGCTTGTTGGGCCTCAACACCACCCTCTGTAACTGGATCCTGGACTTTCTGGCCGAAAGACCTCAAGCAGTGCGGATCGGGAGCTACACCTCCAGCACCACCACACTGAGTACTGGGGCCCCCCAGGGCTGCGTGCTCAGTCCCCTGCTGTTCACACTGCTGACTCATCAAGTCAAGTCAAGTCAAGTCAAGTAGGCTTTTATTGTCATTCCAACCATATACAGTTAGTACACAGTGAAACGAAACAACGTTCCTCCAGGACCAGGGTGCTACATACATGTAACAACATAAATGTACAACATAAATTTTACATTTTTAAGTTACTCTAAAAGAAGAACTATCAATATCTATACAAAAATACAAAAATAGACAAAGTGCACGTGCAAATGTGCAAACAAAGTGGTACATGACAGACACAACAATGTAAGACATAAAAGTACTTTTTGATGAAGGATGAATTGAGGTAGTGGGAAGAGAAGCAGTAAACAGTTTACAATTTTGACAGAAGTATTGTGTGCAAATAGCAATAAATAGCAATTAAACATTGTGCAAAAAATTGCGAGGAGCATCACAGGTAGTAGGTATGAGCAGATTGAGATGGGTGTGCATCAGTGTGATTGTGCATGTGTGTTTATCAGTTCAGTCCAGATGTTATTTAGTTCGTCTGAGTGATTTGTGTGTGTGTGTGTGTGTGTGTGTGTGTCAGGTATCAGTCCAGTCCCTTTGTGTTTAGGAGACGGATGGCTTGCGGATAAAAACGGTTTCTCAGTCTGGATGTGAGTGCCCGAATGCTTCGGTACCTTTTTCCAGATGGCAGGAGGGTGCAGAGTGTGTGTGAGGGGTGTGTCCGGTCAGCCACAATGCTGGTGGCTTTGCGGATGCAGCGTGTGGTGTAAAGGTCTTTGATAGAAGGGAGAGAGACCCCGATGATCTTCTCAGCTGTCCTCACTATCCGCTGTAGGGTCTTGCGGTCTGACATGGTACAATTCCCAAACCAGACAGTGATGCAGCTGCTCATGATGCTCTCAATGGTTCCTCTATAGAAGGTAGTGAGGATCGGTGGTGGAAGCTAACTGTATATGGTTGGAATGACAATAAAAAGCCTACTTACTACTTACTTACTTACTACTTACTTTTTGTGGACAGCCATACCTTGTCACCTGTGTGGTACAATCGTCCTGGAGGGTGTCGACGGCGATGTTGTGAGGTGTAGCGGATGTTGGCGCGCTGGATGGCCACCTTGAATTCAGGACTGTCGAGACCTTCGGACCAACTGTTGGGCCGAGAGTACTTCAACCTCCGGTACTTGATGTTCAAACATCGGAGGTTGGAAACCCTGGCATACCTCAAATGGGCTCAATTTCGTGGCGGAGGAGACGTGGAGGTTGTGGGAAAGTTCCGCCCAAATGAGGTAGTGGGCCCAGGAGCGCTGTCGGTTGGCAATGAAACATCTCAAGTAGTACTCCAGTTGTTGGTTGACCCGTTCGATCTGACCATTAGTTTGGGGATGGTAGCCCGAGGAGAGACTGCAGGTTGAATTGATCAGACGGCGGAAGGTCTTCCAGAACCGTGCAGTGAACTGGGGCCCCCTGTCCGATACGATGTTTGGGAATCCATGCAGACGGACTATGTGCTCTAATATCAGCTTGGCTGTGCTTTTAGCTGACGGGAGTCCGGTGAGGACCACCAGGTGCACAGCTTTGGAGAACCGATCTACTATGGTCATGATGACGTTCTTTCCCTCTGAGACTGACAGGCCCATGATGAAGCCCATGGCAATGTGCGTCCAGGGCCGACGGGGAACGGGGAGTGGTTAGAGTTCCCCTGGCGTTGGTGGGTTGGTGGTCTTGGCCCTGGCGCACACTGGGCACGCCTGGACGAACTCCTCAATGTCCTTTGCCATTGAGGGCCACCAGAAAGCGCGCTGGATGTATTTGAGGGTGCGCTGTGTTTCTGGGTACCCTGACAGCGGTGAGGAATGGCTCCACTGGATGACGTTGGCCTTGATGTTCCCGGGTACGTAGAGTCGTCTAGATGGCACACCTGCCGGTTTGGTATCCGTGGCTTGTGCCTGGCGAACCCTCGTTTCCAGTTTCCAATGGAGCAGGGTGATAATCTTGGAAGGGGGAAGGACAGGTGCGGGGTCCGCCCGGGGAACGTCCTCCTCATGTTGTCGTGAGAGAGCGTTGGCTTTGATGTTCTTTGACCCACTTTTTTATAGTGCTCGAAGAACAACAGCCGACTGAGCAGCCGCCCTGCAGAGGGTCGCGTTCTCCTGCCGTAGCTCCGCCACCTCGCGGCGCAGTGCCGCGACGTCTTGGAGGTCCTTTCGGAGTGATGTGACTTCACCACGGAGCTTATTGATCAGCTCGGCATGCTGGTCAACCACATCGCAGAGGCGAGCAAACTCCGCTGGGTTTATTGCTTTAGGCTCAGTCATTCTGTCACGAGCAACCGAGGGATAAACACAACAGTCTTAGCAGTTAGCCCGTGTAGCGTGGATGGTAAACACGAACGCGAAAGCAGCGCGAGTAGGCAGGATAACCACGCGTTTAGTCTAAGAACTATCTTTCATGAAGAGCAAGGATCTACACAAATAAATCCGCATTCTAGCAACACACACTCAATCAAAGAAGCAACCCGCATCGGTGAGTACTCACAGAATAATCAGCGAAGTGTCGGCAAAGGCATGGGCGAACTCAATGAATGAGCGATGTGAAGCGCCATTTTTTTCTCCTTTTATGCTTCCTGAATCCACACCGTACTACTTCCGGGTCCTAGTGCCATCGTGTTATGAGTGTGCATGACAGTTTCAGACCTTAATCAGCTCATTAGATCTGATGCATGGCAACAGCTGTCATTAGTAAATGCCAATTTTAAAGTTTTACAAATACTTTGCCTCTTCAGACCTTGTGCACACACTTGCAGACATTCAACAAGCATGGGTTCCCCTAAGCAGCTGTGTAAGACTCAGATGTTAACATATTTTCAATAAAACAAAATCACCAAAATCTGTTATTTATCAAGGGGTGCCTAAACTTTTGCATAAGACTGTAACTCAAATAGATAAATTGTTTTACAGTTGTGTAAATGTTTCACAGGTTTTTTTTCTTTCTTCTATTTCTTTACCTATTTACAGTCTTATGCAAAAGATTTTTTAATAGAAAAGATGTTAACACAGTCTCTCTTGTAAATGGAAAAAATGCACAATATTTTCAGCAAACATTGGTGCATAGTTACTTTTTATGTAATTAATTGAACAAAGATAAAAAAATAAAAACATGTGGCACTGTGCAAAAGTTTGGGCGCCACTACTTAGTACTGGCAGATATCACAGCCTGAAATCGCTTTTTATAGCCAGCTAAAAGTCTTTCAATTCTTGTACATGGGATTTTCTCCCATTCTTCCTGGCAAAAGGCTTCTAGTTCTGTAATATTCTTTGCTCGTCTTGCATGCACAGCTCATTTAAGATCTACCCACAAATTTAAAAATGATGTTTAAATCAGAGGAATTTGATGGCCATTCCATTCTTCAGCTTGTGTCTCTTGAGGTATTCCATAGTGGATTTCAAGGTATGTTTAGGAGTCATTGTCCTGTCGTAGAAGCCGTCCTCTTTTCAGCTTCAGCTTTTTTATAGATGGTGTGATGTTTGACTAACATTGCGGGTATTGACAACTGCTCCACGGGTTTCCAGTCAGGCAGGCCCACGGCCACCCTCACGCGCAGTTGCTAGACAACGCCGCCATGATGGCAATAAGGGGAATGCATGACACCTGGGTGCATGTTTAAATAGGCCTCCAACACAAAGCAATAGATGTGCAGACATTTAGGTAGCACCAGATTAAGGAGCATGGCTCTGGTATAGAGAAAAAGAGAAAAGTGAAAAGGAAAAGTGAAAATAGAAAAGATAATACTAAAAGACAAGAAAGAAGGATTAACACTGTCTGGAGGAGACAGGGTTTGTTGTATATGTTACGTTGTGTTTTACATATGTAGTTCTCTGTTTATTTAATAATCCCATGTTATCGCCGAATAGGGAAAGCCTCCCGTAAGTGTGCACAATCACTCACACAGCTCACACACACACAACCTTCACTCCGATGCCCTACATCAGAACTCTGTAGAAAAAAACCCAGGCATGCTAGCATAACGCGCTATCCCTCTATATAATGTAACACTTTGCTTCCGGAATTTTCTGGTAGTGGAATCCATTCTTCTTACCACCCGTGCAATGTTTCCTGTGCCACTGGCTGTTACACAAACCCAAAGCATGATAGATCCACCCCCATGTTTAATAGTTACCATACAGTGCTGTATGTGTCATGAAATGCTGCATCTTTTTTTCTCCAAACGTGTCTTTGCTGATTGTGGCCACAGAGTGCTATTTTAACTTCATCAGTCCACAGCACTTGTTTTCAAAACACATTAGGCTTCTGTAGATGTTAAGTTGCATAGTTCTGACGTTGGATTTTATGATGGGGACGCAGGTTTTCTTATGCTGACTCTTCCATGAAGGTCTTGTGGAACGGTTCACCACTACCCCTGAGTCTGCTAAATCTTTTTTTTTTTTGGATTTTTTCCCCCGATTTTCTCCCTAATTTTAGTCGTGTCCAATTCCTCCCCGTCACTAGGGGGCTCCCACATTAAGGCTACTACTACCACTCAGCCGGGAGGGCCGAAGACTATCACGTGTTTCCTCCGAACCACGTGACGCCAGCCGACCGCATCTTGGGGGCACAGTAACAAACTATCCTCCGCTGCGTGAGCTCACAGACGCCCCTGGCTGGCTGTAGAGTCGTGATTAATGTCGGAGCACTATGTACCTCTCATCCCTCCCCTCCCCATTGAGCTCGGCCAATCAGCTCTCTCTAGACCTCCGGCTGCGAGAGGTTACAGCACCACCCGGGATTCGAACCAGCGATCTCCGGATGATAGGGCGAGCGCTTTAACCACTGCGCCACTCAGAGGCCCTAAGTCTGCTAAATCTTCCTGCAATTTTTTTGCAGTCAAATTGAGGTTTTGATTTGTCTTTCTGCCCAGCATATGAGCAGTTCTCTCCCTGAGAGTTTTCTTGATCTTCCAGATCATCTTGACCTCCACAGTTCCCCTGAACTGCCGTCTCTTACTTACATTTTTCACTGTGGAAACTGCAAGCTGAAAATGCTTTGCTATCCTTTTGTAGCCTTCTCCTGTACTGTGGGCATCAATAACTTTCATTTTCAGAGTCTTACACAGCTGGTGAGTGTCCGCAAGTTTGTGCACAAGGTTTGAGTACAAGAGTCAAAGTATTTGTAAAGCTTTGAAATTGGCATTTACTAATGACAGCTGTTGCCATGAATCAAATCTAACAAGCTGATTAAGGTCTGAAACCTTGTAAAAAGAATCTGTGACTCTGGAACCCTTAGGGTGTCCAAACTTTTGCACAGTGCCATAATAATGTCTTTATTTTTTAAATTTTTGTTCAATTTATTATGGCATAAGAACTCTTTATCAATGTTTGCTGAAAATATTGTGCATTTTTCCATTCTCAAGAGAGACTGTGTTAACATCTTTTCAATAAAAAAAAATCACCAAAATCTGTTATTTATCAAGGGGTGCCTAAACTTTTGCATAAGACTCTATTCTAGGCTGTTGTTGTTTTAGTGTTACCATGTCAGACAACATTAAAATGCAAATAATTCACCCTTCCCCAGACAACACAACCCATGAAAACATAAATGATGGACAGAACAATACAGACAAAAAAAAAAGACAAACAAAGAACATGAAAGACCACAAAAGCCTAAGGTTTGTTTAACATTAAACCCCTTTATGACATTAGTAGGATAATCTTAGTATGTCTATGTGTTGGAAAAATCGAATAACATATTGTATGACAGATCAATGTGGGCTTTTTATTGATAAATACATGTATTTTAGGCATTAATACATTTACATAATTGAAACTGAATGAGAAAATGTGATGGAGAGATGTATGTATTTTAAATAATGGAGAACATCATGGTGACCTCCCCCACTGTATTGTAACCAATAACCACTATTTATACCTTCAACAAAAGAGGTAACATGTTGCAAATTACAGTATTTGTATGTATGCTATACTTTTGTAATTATGCAAAGAGAGAAATTGTTTATTTCCTTTTTATACATACAAGATGACTTTAGAATACTAGTCATTGTATTCCTGAATACTGAATCAAAATTAAGAACAGCACTGTATGGTACGCATTTTACACCGACTGTACTATTCAGAACAAATTATTATAAGAATCTCAATGTTATGAACATCGGTGCAAGCAGATGCGTGCACCAGTGTCTGTTTAGTCAGCCAGCATTACATATTTATTTTATTACGCCATTAATACACATTTAATCTGACGTACGCTGCTGAATTAGGGACCATTTCCTGTTTAAGCACTCACATTCTAATCGAATGCTTCACTGAGAGAAACCACTTAAGAGATTAAGAATTTCTTTGTAATTAAGCAACATAGGTGTTTTTTGAACACACCAATTGGGTCCCACATTATGGCAACACCATAAGAAGTGTTAAGGATTTTTGTTAGTTTAGCATTTACAAGCATTGAATCATGTCAAATCAAGTGGCTTTTGAAATAAAAATGTAAACAATACACACCAGTTACAGAACATGCTAAAACAGTTTATCGTCCCCCCCCCCGCCAGGGCTACATAGAATATCACAGAACAATATACACAGAATGAAATAAAACTTCACAGACCTACATGGGGCTATGTACCAGGCTTTGCCTCTTTCATGGCCTGGGACAGTTTGGCCCTTATTAGTTTGGCCTTCTCAGGGCTGCCTTGCAGCGGCGGGTATGGGTAGAGTAGCCAAAAATTTACTCAAGTAAGAGTAGCTGTACTTTAAAAATATTATTACTCAAGTAAAAGTAAAAAGTAGTCATCCAAAATATTACTCAAGTAAGAGTACCTGTTTCAGTTTTAATGTCAGATTTTTTTTACATTAATTCATTTTTTTTTAGAAATCATCATATTATATATATATATATATATATATATATATATATATATATATATATATATATATGTGGAACCTCAGATTGCGAGTAACGCAGTTTGCGAGCAAGGATTTTTAATAAATTATGACTTGGAAAACAAATGAAAGTCTTGGTTTACGAGTGCCGAGTATCATGTATCATGCAGGCGCTTCTTGTTTTGACGCCAAGCGTCACAACTGAGCCAATGGTTTTCTCCCCTGCTTGGTCTTAGTGCACCACTGGTATAATCAACATCTTTTATTTTGTTTTTGTATGTGTGTGTGTGTACAGCGTGCGTGTACTGTTTATTATGACACACGTGTGAGCAAAAAAAAAATCTCATTAGCAAGCTTAAAGGTCCATTTTCTCTCTTTTCCCTCATTGGGAGGAAAAAGCCTGCACATTCCTTCATCATTTGACACCATGCACTTTCACACTATATATATAAAATACAGTATATAATATAAATAAGAAATCACACAAGCATGAAAAACAGCATTCTATACTCACCGCTAAATTGTACACTAACTGAAAGATATCACTAGTAGCAGCATGGATGTATGGGCGTTCCGTAGAATTAGAGAAAGATGCAGAAACTTTTATCTGTGCATACGCAGTGAGCGTATATAGGACGGACTCACAGATAGGAAGAATTTATAGAACACTGGCTGAAGACCTGATTGGTCAAACGGAGTCATGTGATCATTGTTTCTGTGTCTGATTGGTCATGCGGTAGATCCATCGACTGTATGTGCAGAATAAATGGTTAGAAAAGTAACAAGTCGAGTGTAGTGGAGTAAGAGTAGCGTTAGTTCTTCACGAAGCTACTCAAGTAAAAGTTAAAAGTATGCTGCAGTGAAACTACTCATAGTAGTATTTTTTTTTTTTCAAAAAATGACTTAAAAAAACTCAACTATATGTAACGAAATAAATGTAACTCGTTACTACACACCTCTGCTGCCTTGTTACCTGCTGTAAAGGTAGAGTTTCAGGTACTCAGCACCTCATGCACCTCTGCAGTCTTCTAAACCTTCTAGCATCAGTTTGGAGTGAAGTTCTGGGCAGCTGTGATGACATCAACATAATTATACTGTGTATGAATGAATTACAGTGACAACTACCATGTTTAGGTTCATAAAATAGACTCGAAAATGTTTTTTTATTTGTCCACGATTTAAATTCATGATTTTTATCATTTCTATAAACTTTAATTTTAAAATATAAAACATTATTTTTCAGTTTAAAGCTGACTTTCTAGTTCAAACATTTTCAGGCCCCAGACGTCCTGCAAGTTTGAATTCATGCAAAAAACAAACAAACAAACAAACAAACAAACAAACAAACAAACAAACAAACAAACAAACAGGAACCCTCTAGTGTGCACCTGACCACACCACCCCTTAGCACTCCTTAAATGGGTATGAGAATGTATTTGTAATGACAGGTATCTTCAGTAAGTTCTGCAAATCTTATTACTGCTAAAGTTATTCTAAAGAAGTGGTGCATGAAATACTGAGTGGTGCAGCAAAAATCTTAATGTAATAGCTAAACTGTGCAGGTTGTATCGGGTGAAAAAAAACACACACAATGCGTCACCACTGTCAAGCTCACAATGCAAAAGGTTCAACTGGACTTTACATGACTCATGCGCACACCTCTGCCTGAGAAGAAACGTTATCCGGAACGCCTATATGGATAGCCCACACTCAATTGTTGTTATGGTTTATCCACATTTGCCTAATGATCCATTGTTAGGCCAAGAAGAGGTGAAGCATGGCAAGCCTGAATGGTTGGTTGCACATTGAAAGGGGTTGCTCAAGCAAGAGAACATAAATGCACAGGAAGGAAAGCTGCCAAGACCAACAGAAAGAGAGTACTGTAAAAACACACATGCCAATTACATACAGACACCCCTTTTACCCCGTGACTCGCAGTTAAAAATGGATGAATGAATAAATAAAATGGTAAAATGACAAAACAAAATGATTTGTCATGACTACAAAATAAATTACTGGGCCTCTTTATAGTCAAACCAAAGTAAAAGTTTCAAAAAAGGAAAAACTCACGTTTTCTGCATTTTGTTCTGCCATTTTTTTTTAAATAATTGGCTTTGGTTTTAAAAGCCTATTGAACTCCCGCCCCCCTAATGTGACCTCACGTGAGAAGAGCCTCTTCCATAGGTTGTTGCTCAGCTCTGCTTTTTTTTTTGCGGTGTGGTGTGACTCAGGAGATGTTGAAATGGTGCATATCTAAAATATGTAAAATACATTATGTAAAGGGCTGTTTCAGCTTGAACATTAACACACACTTTGGGGAAACTCTGAGACTTATGCTAATTTATTATTAAAAGATATTTAAACATGGGACCTTTAAACATACTTTCCTGTTTGACCATGATAATTCTTCCATAAATGTAGGTATTTGTTTATATTGTTACTGCTTTATACAGTATTGCATACTATATACTCTGCAAAGTGAATATTTCCTCCTGTGTAAAAAACCCTTAATGATATAATGTTTGGTACTTAATCCTAAATAAAAGGCAAGTTAACTTTTTTAAAACAGCATTTATTTATTATATTGACTTTTTAAAATAATAATAATAATAATAATAATAATAATAATAATAATAATAATGCACTGAATAAAAGGCAAGTTAACTTTTTTAAAACATCATTTATTTGTTATATTGACTTTTTAAAATAATAATAATAATAATAATAATAATAATAATAATAATAATAATAATAATAATAATAATAATAAAACAAATAAATAAATAAATACTTAAAATTTTGCTTCAAAATGTACACAACCAAGTAATACAATCTGGTAGTGCTTATTTTTAAGTAAAAAATGGTGGAGGGCTTTTACTTTGTTGAGAATACATAACTTTTGTATACACAATGTTTTTTCCCCCTCCAAATACCAAATAAAGACCTAAATACATACATATTCAATTCTAATTCATATGTACATATTAACATTTACATTAACAACTACAGTGGAACCCTGGATTGCGAGCATAATTCGGTCTGCAAGTGGGCTATTTTAAATCAAAATGTATTTTCCCATAAGAAATAATAGAAACTCAAATTGTCCATTTCACAGCTAAAAAAATAACACATAAAAACAATTAATGCAAAATATAAAGTAAAATGAAAACAAATTAACCTGCACTTTACATTTAAAACAGTAAAAATAAATCCTGATAGATAAGTGTTTCCGTGCGCCCAGGCGCTGTGTACAGTATGTGTGTGTGCGTGAAGCTAAAGGAAGAGGAGAGGAGGAATGAACCCTTCCCCTCTCCCTCTTCTCATCTTACACAGTAACCCTTCCTCCTTTCTTATTTGAGTTCCACTGTAGTTGGTATTCTTTACAAAGCCAACTTAGATTAATGTAGAGTCCTAAGACTGAAAAACACAATGATGTCATTAGAATTAATATCCATGAAATCCTGAAAACCTGCACTATTTACAGTACACAGATCGGTGTAGTATTAGCTGCAGAACTGCCAAGCATTTCCTGGGGTGCACTGTAAGAATTCTATAGTCTATTATTATACCTTCAGCCAAGCTACAACTTCCTACAACAAAGAAAATAAAAACTAATTCCATCTCTGCTCTGAAGGATCTGTCAACCTTTTCTCTAGTCTGTGCCAAACTTATGTCAAAAGGAGACCTTATGCTATCAACATGTGCAAAAAGAGAGTAAACTACACAAATGGCATGGGAAGAATAAAAAACATGCTATGTAATTGGACCAGAATATATTGAGTAGTATTGCAATTGACATGAGTTTAATATTGTATTAACTAGTGAAATATAAACAGATAAAAAAAATGTGTTAGAGAATGATGCCCACTTTGGCCATTTCTATTTGGTTTTGTAATTCCAGGTTAATAATATAGGACTACAAGACTAACATTGCGGGATTATTTTAGTTATTTTCTAAAAGAGTGGATTGATACATTGATATAGGAACACTAAGAGCTTTTATATAGTTTAAGAAGCTTTCAATCCCACGCTATTTGAAATATTAACAATTTAGTTTGATGCCATTCAGGTTCCTATTTTGTTTTAAAGTGTATGATCATTATACCAGGGAGTGAGGGCGCTACATTATCTAAGATATAATGGAAAGGAGACTCTTAATATTTAGTCACCTGATCGAGTTCTGTGGGGCCAGACAGTGATCCAATAATAGTTGATGGGAGATTCTCTGGGAGATTATTGATAAAACTCTTTGTGGTAGTCGATACGAACGTACGTTTAATGTGGTAGCGCTGCTCTGTGCGGACATTATTACTGTGACACACTTTAATTGAGACAAGATAGTGATCTAAGATTACTTCGGACTGCAGAATTTTGATTATATTTCTTATAAAGCTGTTTGTCTGCTCCTTGACCTGGGTTCTGGATAGTCAATTAATAAGTAGCTATATCACTATAGAGCAGCACCTTCACGAGTGTGATGGACATCGTCCCACTCTAACAGGCCAACTATGCCCTCAAAGGTACTCCAATTGTCTATAAAGTCCACATCATTTTCAGAGCACCTATCCAGAGAGATGTCATCATGTCCTACAGCACTCAATGACTTTCAACATGTCACACTTACCCATGTCATTGCGGAGTGCTTCGAAAGACTGGTCCTCAACTACCTCAAAGAGGTGTCTGTCTGCCACCCAGCCTGGACCTATACCAGTTTGCCTACCATCCTAATAGGTCAACTCATGACGCCATTTCCGTGACGCTCCATTCTGGCCTGAATCACCTAGATATACTGAGACTTATGCAATGATGTTGTTTTTAGATTTTAGTTCAGCTTTCAACACAGCTAGCCCTTCCAAACTAGCCTTGAAGCTGAAACAGCTTCATCATGCCACATTGCAACTGGACCCTAGACTTCTTTCCAAACAGACCACAGTCTGTTCACCTGAATAACCTCACATCCTGCAGTTTAACTCTCAACACTGGAGTTATAGGGCCCTCTTCTATCTTATACACTGCCTTTTTACCTTTGACTGCATACCTGCCTTTGCCTCCAACAGCATATCAAATACGCAGATGACACCACGGGTGGAGGGCCTGATCAGATGTAATGATGAGACGGCTTACAGGGAGGAGATCGAGCATCTAGTATCATGGTGTGAGGACAACAATCTGGAACTAAACACCAATAAGATGAAAAAGGTCATTGTGGACTTCCGACAAGCTGGCAATCACACTTATGCTCCCAGTCACATCAACAGAACTCGCTGCTAAGTGTGTATCCAGCTTTAGGCTCGTTGGAGTCCATATCTACGTTTACAGTGTCAGAATACACGTAACTACAGGTTATTCTCCCCATTTGCTGCTTTTTTGCACACATACCAATTGATGCATTGAAAGGCCAAAAACAAGTAAAGGATGACAAGACTGGTTGGTTGTGCACTGGGAGGGTCTCTCAGATGTTCATGTAAGAGCATGGGAATGCATTGCAATAAAAAGAGGAAATGCACTGTCTGCCAGTGGATGTGGGACAGCTGGGGTATCTGCCACTGGCCCATTGCGTGGTCGCCAATGTGAGGTCTTCTTATTCGGATCTGGTTTTAATATTTTTTTTTTTATTGATTTTTCAATTTTCCAATTAATTCAAACAATTCAAACCCCAGGCCCAGTCAACCAATTCACAAACAGGGTGGCGCTCACATTAACAGACACACAATTGTATAATGTAGGTCTTGAAAAAAGAGAAAGAGAGAAAAGAAAAAAAGAAAAAGAAAATCATCCAGAAATATAATTTTAATTTTGCCACAGAGTATATAACTATGTAGCATGAGTATGATGAAATAGATTAAGATTGCTTGAGATTGTCCACATAATCAATAAATGGCTGCCACACCTTTAAAAAAAGTTTATCTGACCCTCTCAATGAGAATCAAATTTTTTCCATATGAAGGCAGGACACAGTCTCTCTCACCCACTGGGTATAAGTAGGAGGGCGAGGTTCCCTCCACTTTAACAAAATAGCTCTACGTGCCAGCAATGAAGAAAAGGCAATGGCTGATTCCATTTCAAATATCCCAATTTCATAGACATTTCCCAGATGACCCTCTCAGATTCCCCTGAAAAAATTCACAGGTGCTCCTATACCAAACTTAGGCAGAAACCTGAAGTATTTGGTGTCTCTCTCAAGTAGTTTGAAAACTGCAGCCTTTCAAAATTCTAATATTTTTTTTTACATTTTGCCAAATGAGCCTCTCAGAGCAACTTCCAACATGAATAACTCCACTTCTATGCAGTTCACAGTTCTGAAACTCTGTGTCTGCGGCTAACTTTTTGTGTAGACTTCAAAAATTTCATCAAATTGAGTGTGTCTAGCATAGTTTTCTATATCTGAGGCTCTGAAAATGGCTGAAAATAAGAATCGCAATAAAACCTTCCTATCTTTGAGTTTTGAGTGTAACTTAGGAAATACAAGAGATCATGTTTTCATAATTTTCTTCCAAGGGCCTATGACATGTTGGACTCAATATATCCTGTCATCATACACATAGCTGTCATAAGAGTGCTGTAACTATTTAAGGAAATGTGCTCGATATTCAAAAAAAAAAAAAAAAAGGCCATATTCATGCCTTCTTTTGGCCATGTGAGTATTTGATAATCATTTTCATACTTTTACCATGCATTCTAATAGGTCTGAGGGTGAAGGGATCCAAATATTTTGGATATAGGAGTTTGGTATAGGAGCACTTGTGAATTTTTTCAGGACAATTTGAGAGGGTCATCTGGGACCCACTGGGAGATTTGAAATGGAATCAGCCCAATGATTTTACACTGTGGCGAAGATAACTGTAATTCCACTGAGGCAACCCCAAACAGAGCCACCTGCGGGTCCGGCTCCAGCCTATGGTGAAAAACTGCAGACCATGAGTCAAATATTGACCGCCAGAAAAGTTCTAAATCTGGGCAAGACCAGAACATGTGGAATAACGTGCCTTCAGCTCCTCGACATCTATTACACAAGGAACTAGCGTCAGGAAACATTTGGGCTAACTTAGTCTTAGATATATAAGCCCTGTGTACTACTTTAA
This sequence comes from Clarias magur, assembly GCA_013621035.1. Taxonomy (NCBI): domain Eukaryota; kingdom Metazoa; phylum Chordata; class Actinopteri; order Siluriformes; family Clariidae; genus Clarias; species Clarias magur. The sequence continues at coordinate 257,562 of QNUK01000426.1, forward strand.
ATTGTATGAGAGAGTGCCGGGCACATATTGATGATGAGTGGACCTGTTTAAGAATGCTATTCCATAGATCATCTGAAATTGAACTACCAAAGTCTTCCTCCCAAGCCTGCTTAATTTTATCTGTAGGGGATGACGACTGATCCAAAAGTAGACTATACAGTACAGAAATTGAACTTTTAGCTAGTACATTGCAGGAAAGAAAGGGGTCCAGAGGATTCTCATGGGGTAAAACAGGAAAATCGTCTGAAAGGGACCTGACATAGTCTCTTATTTGCAAGAATCTAAAAAAGTCAGATTTAACCAACCCGTAATGTGACATCAACTGATCGAAAAATGCAAATACATTATTTATGAATAAATTCTGAAAACATATTATCCCTTTATCAGACCAAGACTTAAAAGAGCCGTCGTGCATTGCAGGCAAAAACAAATGATTGTGAACAATAGGACTGAGGAGGGAAGGACCTGCGAAGCCAAATGATCTCCTAAATTGAGTCCATATCCTGAGTGAGTGTTTCACCACTGGGCAGTTTACATTACTATATGAAACTAAATCTAGCCTGGATGCAAGAAGAGCCGGGAGAGAGACCTGATTATGTGCATATACCTCCATATTTACCCAGGATGGTTTACAAGGCTGTATGTGGTAATGCCACCAGCACAAAGTATTGCGTATGTTTGCCGCCCAGTAGTAAAGCTTAAAATTAGGCAAGGACATCCCCCCAGCACCTCTAGTCTTCTGAAGGTGTGTCTTCCTCAACCTGGGATGCTTACCATCCCAGATGAAAGTGGAAATGACAGAATCTAGGGATTTAAAAAATGATAAAGGAGTGAAAAAAGGTAAACTTTGGAAAAGATAAAGAAATTTTGGAAGAACTGTCATCTTAATGGAATTATTAAGATTCTAATTACTTATTCGGATCTGGACCACACGAAAAGGTCGATCTGGACACTACCCAGACCTCAAATTCACAATTTAATAATACAATGTAGCAGATGTTTTCTACCTGGAAATAATAACATGTTATACTCATCAATAAACTGTTAATGTAGTCTATTTGGGGATCCTAGCCCGAGGTTAAGGATAAACATAATCGTTTCTCTGTCGTCATGGCAATGTTAACACTTGGCGAGTGTTGCTGAATGTCACAGAGTTCAAGGGTTGGCTAGCAAGCTAGCTATTGGCTAATAGGTTTTGATGTTCCAAACCCGATTCCAAAAAAGTTGGGACACTGTACAAATTGTGAATGAAACCAGAATGCAATGATGTGGAAGATGAAATATTTTCAATGTTTTATTCAGTATACAACATGGATCACATATCAAATGTCTCAAAAAAGCAACAATATTGATTCGCCAAGAACAAAAGTGGGACGGTTCCCCCAAGGATGATTTGAAAAGATCCAATTAGAGCTCAGCCTCAAGTCACATGCTTTTCAAAAATTTACGTGCCTACATACAGTCGTTTGTCCGGCGCCCCGTGTACACGAACACAAATGAATGTAATTAGATTTTTTTTATTGCAAATAAATTCTATTAAGAAATACAGCTGAATATTGTGACTAAATGACTTTATTTAATTATTAATATAAATAATTATTATGTTATATAATTAAAAGTTTAAGTAGCATTCTTCTCTGCCTAACTTTAAGTGGGACGGCGCCCCTGCGCCCCGTATTGACCGGCTGCCACTGCGTATAGATGATGAGTGAGAGTGAGCGAGTGTTGTATATTATAGTAGTCTAGGAAAATGAGTCCATATGTTACATGTGTGCCCATGCCTAAATTTAATGGAGGGTCTTGTTAATGTAAAATTAAAATCTGTTTCCTAAATTTGAGAATTTTTATGAACAACACATTTTTTGTGAACATTGTGAACTCTAATAAGGCAAATTATGATAAATTCCTTGACATACAATTTTATGTTTAAGGCCTATGTCAATTTACAGAAAAGTTATGTTGTAGCCCACACCTTGTGTAGTCTAATTACATGCCTGTTTACCTATTTGTTTGTTTTTTTGGTCATTTGAGGTTCATAATTTGTAAAGTAAAGTAAAGCCTTTATTTTGTCACATATACATGTAGTTATATGCATAGATACATTCAAGATGGTGAATTGCAATGTGAGAAACATTAACCAGATCACATACTTATTTCCAACTATTTGCCAGTCACACTTAAAAAGTAGGTAATTTCCTTCTGCCATTCATGCTTCATGTCTGCATCAAAGAACCACTTTCAAACTCTTCCTCACAGCATGCTTAGTTTTTTTCTGTCTTTGTTTTTGTTGTTCATTTTGAAAACCATCACTTTAACTAACAACTAACTTAATAACTGAGTTCATGATTCATGTTTTTTCGTGATCACCCATCTATTACTGAAAATTAATGGAAAGAATGATTATCTCCTCCTGTGTGATATATTTTGATTCTATATGCACTGAATAAAATGCAAGTCTTACTTTAAAAAAAAACTTTTATTATATGAATGTCAGCTCCAAAATGTCTGCACAAAAGCAGGAAAACATTTCTCACAGTGCTTGTTTTAAATTTTTTTTTTAGCTCAAGCAAATGTCAAGAGAACACAGGTTTGAAATAAATATGAACTAATTGACTGAGCGAGTTGGTTTAACATACCTAATTAATGATCTATCTATCTATCTATCTATCTATCTATCTATCTATCTATCTATCTATCTATCTATCTATCTATCTATCTATCTATCTGTCTATCTATCTATCTGTCTGTCTGTCTGTCTGTCTGTCTGTCTGTCTATCTATCTATCTATCTATCTATCTATCTGTCTATCTATCTATCTATCTATCTATCTATCTATCTATCTATCTGTCTGTCTGTCTGTCTGTCTGTCTGTCTATCTATCTATCTATCTATCTATCTATCTATCTATCTATCTGTGTGTCTGTCTGTCTGTCTATCTATCTATCTATCTGTCTATCTATCTGTCTATCTATCTATCTATCTATCTATCTATCTGTCTATCTATCTGTCTATCTATCTATCTATCTATCTATCTATCTATCTATCTATCTATCTATCTATCTGTCTGTCTGTCTGTCTGTCTGTCTGTCTGTCTGTCTATCTATCTATCTATCTGTCTATCTATCTATCTGTGTGTCTGTCTGTCTATCTATCTATCTATCTATCTATCTATCTATCTATCTATCTATCCTTCTATCTATCTATCTATCTATCTATCTATCTATCTATCTATCTATCTATCTATCCTTCTATCTATCTATCTATCTATCTATCTATCCTTCTATCTATCTATCTATCTATCTATCTATCTATCTATCTATCTATCTATCTGTCTGTCTGTCTGTCTGTCTGTCTGTCTGTCTGTCTATCTATCTATCTATCTGTCTATCTATCTATCTGTGTGTCTGTCTGTCTATCTATCTATCTATCTATCTATCTATCTATCTATCTATCTATCTATCTATCTATTGTTATCGCTAATATAAACATGTATATTTCCTTGCCATCATAATGTACTACTGAATGTGTCAAACTGTACACAGACTTTTTCCGTACATTCCAGAAGTACATTTTTACATTAATGGCAAATCAGTTTTCTATGTCTAAGAGTAATGTTCCATTTTTGTATTTCTCCCAATCACCAACAATCTAAAATACCTCCTTAGTATACTAATATACTAGGCCCAGATGGAGCAGCGGTCCTGGTGCATCGACCCTGGACAACAAAAGACATAGAAGATGCACACCGGCAACTTCCGGACCCTCGTGAAGTCGGGGGTGATAAGTTCAGTAAAGAACTTGTTCGATTCTGCAGAGAGTTTCGACCCACTTCACATGAATTGAGACGCTTACTAATGCAGATTTTTTTAAACATATACTAATTAAAAAATTTTTTAAGCCTGAAATTCACTTTCAGTGCCTTATTTATGATTATTTATGAATAGAGAATGTCAAGCATATATGTTTTATTCACTAAATGAAATTAATTGTGTCCTGTATAATATCTTCCTGTAGGAAATCTCTTCTTGTGGAAAGTCATCTGTTCAGAGAAAGGACACATTGCATCACTGTATGCATTTCTTCATATGTTTCATGGGGATGTAAAGTGATACTTACGGTACATGTGGTGCAGGGTTGTAGACTTTACCTGGTTAAAAAAAAAAAAAAAATCAAAACAAACATAAAAAAAAAAACTCTAAGTTAAATAATTTTTTTTTTCATTTTTAAATAAATTATTTTTTCATCTTAATTCATAATTTCTTCATAATTATTATTTGTCTCTTGGGACAGTCATTGCACACCCTTCACACTACATCACTATTTATTCTATAGCACAAGTCACTTTAAGTACAAAACACTTTATAGCATACTTGCACACCCCCTGGACATCTCTATTTATATTCCATATTTTTCCATACTGTACACCTAGGTTCACCTAGGCTTTATTATATTTCTTATATTAGGTATATATTTTTTTCTATATTTGCACCCAGGTTTTTCTTATTTTCTTATTCTCTTATATTTTTTATATTTTTATTTTCTTATATTTTTCTTATTGTATATTTTTACTGTACATATATTTTATTATTTTATTCTTAGTTAAATCTATTTCTACGTTCTTTGTTATATTCTTTTCATGTAAATAGTCTTAAATAGTTTTTATTCTAAGGTCACGGGCAGTCGCCTAAGCATTTCACTGCATATCGTACTGTGTACGACTGTGTACGTGACAAATAAAATTTGAATTTGAATTTGAATTTGACATCACCCTTTTTATTATCCTTAGATTCCATTATTTATAGGCTCCATTTGAAAATCTGAAGGTACGTAATAATGAATAAGTAGGCTTATTCAATAAAAAACAATCAATTACAGTATGTACTGTGTATATATACAAAACAATAATATTATATACAATAATAAATAATGATTAATAATATTAGATGAGATTGTAATTCAAACAACTTAAAAAAAAAAGAAGGGCACCTTGGTTCTCCAGGACACTTATTACTCACTTGTAACAGAGGAAATTCAGCTTCTCATTGCAGTCTCTGTTCTGCCAGACATTTGTTGTGGACTTGAAAGCTCCACAGTGATAAGGCCGAACTGGACACGGTGGAAGCAAATCCGGGTTCTCCACTGACAGTCCATTCAACCAGAACCAGTTTCCATCCATGAAGCGCAGACCGGCCCACACATTGACTGTTTGAGCCAGCGCAATCTCCTTTTGTGCCTGAAGTACTTGTGTGTCATCAGGCAGATGAGCCAAGCCGGTGTAGTTTGTGGTGCAGAACTGAAGTGCCTCCTCCCATGTCTTTTTCTCATTCACCAAAATCAAATGTGTATAACAGTAGAAGCTATAACCATTCTGACAGTTAACATTTTCCCATTGCCCGGAAGACAAAACAGTGCAGTCATATAAATAGCTGTAATGCTTGCTATAATAATTAGGTACAGGATAGCCAGAATACCATTGAGAAAATACAAATGGCTGTTCATCAGACCACTGCCACACGTTTTGTCCTTGTCTGCTTAATCCAATCCAAATTGCACCATAATTGTTGGGGAAAATCATCATAAGTTGCTGTAACTCCTCTGCGCTATTGAAGGTCACCAGATCAGTGTAGTATTTTCTGCAGTACTGCTGAGCATTTCCCCAGGATGCACCGCTAGGATGGTACATATATCCTATTATTACACCTTCAACCAAGCCACAACTTCCCATAACGAAAAGAATTAAAATGAAATTCATTATTTCTGCTCTGAAGGATCTGAGTTCTGTCGATCTTTTCTCTAGTCTGAGCCAACTCAGTGCCCAGATTTACACATATGCCAACTCCAACCTCATACTATAAACATATGCAAAATAAGAGTAAACTACACAAATACCATGGGGAGGAGAAAAAAAAAAAAAAAAAAAAAGCTATATCATTGAACCAGTATATACTGATGGTAGTTTGAGAATTTATATATATATTTATTACTGTATTAACAAGCCACAAGGTAAACAAATAAAGATGACCGATTGACCCATAGATTTTAACGTGTTAGACAATAACTCATTTATTCACTATTGTACCCTTATATACTCTTCTGTACACTTTTGTAAATAACTTTTTATTATTACTGTACCATTATCAGAGGGGTTCTCAAACTATTAAAAAATTATGTATTTTCTGCAACATTCGGCCTTATCCATTGTATTTGGTTTCGTAATTCCCTATTAACAATTTAGGACTATATGAGCATAAAAAAGATATAAATATTTATATGTCAGTAACATAAGTGACTACAACAACCCAAGGCAACTTCCTTGACCTGACCAGTTCAGTAAAAGTGTTGCTTTTGGGAAAATCCCAACCACTGTGTTGTCTTACATGGTACAGTACGTGACTTGGCATGCACCTTCAGAAGCAGCAGCAAACGCGGTTGGTGCTAGTCACATGCTGATCTTATTTACAGCCAGAAGATTTAAAAGATTTGAAAAAATGAAAGGTAACTTCGCTGACCTTGATTTGCAATATTAAAATAATAATAGTGAAACATGTTTGTACCCTTATTTAGAATTTTGAATTTCCAAGTATGCAAGTGTGCATGCTCTGTGAAGCAAAATTATTCACCTATGGTAATAATTGTTAGAAAAAAATTGGATGCATAAAAATGTTTTTAAAAAATCAGATAAAGTTAAAGGTACCTTTTAAAAAAAAAAAATTTAAATAAAAGTGTGCAAAAACTCTTTTGGTAAGTTGGAATGTCACATGAGTGTTACATGAGTTTTTTTTTTATTTTAATTTTTGTTAATTCATTTCAATTTTATTTGTACAGTGCTTTTAACAATTGTCATTGTTGCGAAGCAGCTTTACACGATCAAAGGAAATGATGAAAGTTTGTATGAAATGTGAATGTGTATGAATCAAAATGGTAAGATTGCACCTGATGAGCAAGCCGAGGGTGACGGCGACAGCGGTGAAGAAAAACTCACCTGAGACAGCAATAGGAAGGAACCTTGAATGAACCCAGACTCAACAGGGAACCCATTATTATTTGGGTGACAATAGATAGCAGGGATTGATCTGCAGTCATAGTGTGTGTTAGGCGGCTGGCAGTTTAAAAAACAATAACAATTAATATTAGATTTTTTTTTTATTAGACTTTTAAAAAAAGTAGGACACTGTAACCGTCACATCTATATTGTTTGCATTATTTGTTTGGTTTATTGAGCTAACGAGGTGTTCATTATCTGTATTTGACATTGGTACAATATTATTCCACATGCTGTGCATGCTACTATTCATGTTAAGCTAACATTATTTGAACTTTCTTTTAATACTGCGTGTTTAGTTTTCACAGTGCATTTGGAAAGAAGTTCTGAATGAACCACTTGTGTCTGCCTGTGCTTCGGGGGAATTACAGACACCCTAGCTAACCTGGACATTTATTACTCACTTGTTCACAAAATTATTTTACAGTTCATACACAATCACATAATATATAAGGTGAATGTATATTTAGTGTAGAGTCCAAGCAGGGACTCCGGCAGGACTAACTATGAGAGCAGAACTAAAAAGTGAGAGCCAAAAGGAAACCCAGACATGAGAGCGCCTACAGATATGTAAAGCAACCAAGCACTTCACTGTCACCAAGATTAATGCAGAAGACAGCGTCTAAACAAACCAGTTTATCATAATATTCTACGTCTCAGATCTGCTCCTTTACCTAAGGCAAATCTATTTACAGAAATGCTTGGCTAAATAAATAGGATTTTTGCCTAGAACTAAACACTGAGACTGTGTCTGAGTCCCGAGCATTAATAGGAAGACTATTCCATAACTTTGGCGCTTTGTAAGAAAAAGCTCCGCCCCCTGCTGTAGTTTTCATAATACATGGTACTGACAAGCAGCCTGCATCCTTTCATAAAAGTAGGCGTGGTGAATCATAAGACAGTATCAGTTCACTCAGATACTGCGGCGCGAGACCATTTAATGCTTTATACATCAAAAGTAGTATCTTAAAATCGATGCGAAATTTCACAGGGAACCAATGCAGTGAGGATAAGATGGGGTTGATGTGCTCGTATCTTCTGGTCCTAGTGAGGACTCTCGCTGCTGCATTCAGGACTAACTGAAGCTTGTTTATGCACCTAGTTGAACAACCCATCAGTAAGGCGTTACAGTAGTGCAACAGAGAGGTGATAAAAGCATGAACTAATTTTTCTGCATCATTTAGTGACAATATATTCCGTATCTGGGCAATACCAGGGATGAGCTGCTGAACACTCAGCAGAACACACCACACAATTTTCGACCAGGTTTTGATTATTCTGACATTTTTCTGAACATTCTAACTGGAGAGACGCAGGCGGGGGAAGAGAGTCGGCGCTTGTCAAGCTTAGTCAAGCAAGAGTATACATCTGGTGAATCTCCGCTCCCTACCCAACAAAATGGACGTACTTTCCCCTGATTTTTCTCCCGGAAAAATGAGGACTTTTCAATCTCTGCCGCTGTAAAAAAAAATCTGTGCTGATAACTGAACGACCACATATGTGCAAACACGGTGCGGACTGATGCGCTTCAACACAACCAGAGCGCACACAATAAGCAACGAACTGCGCTTGGTTCTATGCGCAAAAACCATGGAAGAAAGTTAAGCGAGTGCAGTACATGGGACCGTGTGCATGAGCATTCCGGCTGTTTTAATATCACGGGGGGCCTGGAGCCTATCCAAGGAGGCTTAGGGCACATGGCAGGGTACACCCTGGACACGGTGCCAATCCATCGCAGGGCACAGACACACACAAACACTCACTCATTCACACACTACGGGCAATTTGGGAACGGCAATTAGCCTAACCTACATGTCTTTGGATTGTGGGAGGAAACCGGAGTACCCGGAGGAAACCCACCAAGCACGGGGAGAACATGCAAACTCCGTGCACACAGAGACGGGCATCGAGCCTGGCCGGGGATCAAACCCGGACCCTGGCGGTGCAAGGCGACAGTGCTAACCTCTACACCACCGTATGTTTTCCATTTTATTTCCTGTTTAATAATTAGGATTACCGCGTCTGTGTGCTGTCGAGAGTGTCTAGATGACCGAATGCTAGATTCATATAATTTCTCCTAGTTAACCGTTATTCAAGCAGTCTGTGTTAAGTTTGTCCGTTGAACAAAGATATCCTCTGCTATAATGTTCATTGTATAGTTGCATATTTTGAGTAGTTGAATCAATAATGTTTGTCCCAGTCAGTGATGCACTTTGTATTTGGTCGCGTTTTTATACAAGTGCTTTGTGTTTGTTATTATTGTTTTGCTCATACCAGTAATGAACTGCATATATTACAGTTTAGTTTAGTTTAGTTATTGTTTGGTCATTTAATTTATGTATATGGGCACTAATTTCAAAAAGCCGGACTTCCAGCTGTTGAGAGCGGTCGCGACACAGAATCAACGGGGAAATCGCTATCCGGTGGGACATGCTTTTACATCAATAAATGTTGATGTACAAATTTGACACCAATGAAGAAGATGTGCTTTCCCGATCTACAGGCATATTTCATCAACTGCAAGCCTTTCTATTTGCTGCAGGAGTTTACCTCATTAATTTTTGCGAGTGTGTACATTACTCCACAAGTGTGTGTGACCCTGAAACGTGAACTGCCTAAAAACAAACAGCACATTACATGCCCCACCAGAGAAACATATTTCGGACCACTGCTACACAACAATAAAGGATGCATGTTGCTCCGTCCCCAGAGCAGCATTAGAACTTGACTGACCACTGCTTGGATCATCTTCTTCCGGCAAAAACTTAAATCTGTTAAGTAAAGGACTGTAAAGAGATGGACCAGTGAAGCAGAGCAGGAATTACAGGCCTGTTTCGATTGCACTGATTGAAGTGTTTTTGAAACTGCTGCCACCAATCTGGATGAGCTCACAGATTCAGTAACATCCTACATCAGTTTTTGTGAGGGCATGTGCAACCCTACCAGGACATTTAACATATAACAATGACAAACCAGGGTTTACAGCAAAACTCAGACAGCTTTGTCAGACCAAAGAGGATGCCTACAGGAGTGGGGACAGGATATTGTAACTAAACAGGATCTAAGCTATTATGGAAAACCAGTTTTCTGCAAACGTCCCTGCTTCAGTGAGGAAAGGCCTGAAAACCCTCACTAACTACAAGACGCCATCCCCCAACTCTGTAGAGAATCAACAACTGGTTGATGACCTGAATGAGTTCTATTGTAGATTTGAAACTCCCAGTTTTCGCACCACACACCTGTCCTGACCCCCTTTCTACACCACCATTATCCCCTCTGATAACCACTCTCTCTCCCCCTCCTGCACTCCAGGTCTGTGAAAAGGTTGTTCGCCAGATTTTCCTGAAACAAAAGAGAAGGAAAGCTCCAGGCCCAGACGGCGTTACACCAGTTTGTCTGAAATCCTGTCCTGACCATCTGGCCCCGATCTTCACACGGATCTTCAACGGATCACTGGAACTATGTAAAGTCACTTTTTGCTTTAAACATTCCACAATAATTCCCACTGCAATAAATAAATAAATAAATAAATAAATAAATAAATAAATACAATCATAGAACTTAATGACTTCAGACCAGTTGTCCTTACATCTGTGGTCATGAAGTCATTTGCACGACTGGTGTTGGTCCTTACTGGACCCCCCCGCAGATTGCTTATAGAGCAAACAGTCCTCTGGATGATGCAGTCAACATGGGACTGCACTTCATCCTTCAACATCTGGAAAAAGGGGCTTATGCAAGGGTCTGGTTTATAGATTTTTCATCAACATTTAATACAATCATCCCAGCCCTGCTTCAGACCAAACTAACCCAGCTCTCTGTTCTTACCTTTATCTGTTATTGGATCACCAGCTTTCTGACAGACAGGCAGAATCTAATGAGACTGGGGGAATTCATATGTTCAACACCCACACCACCAACACTGGAGCCCCTCAGGGATGAATACTCTCCCCACTGCTCTTCTCCCTCTACACCAAAGACTGCACCTCCACAGACCCCACTGTCAAGCAACTGAAATTTGCAAATGACACTACAATCATCAGCCTCATCCAGTCTGCATACAGAAGCGAGGCTGGATTTTGCCAGCTGAAGAATGTCTGTCTGGTGCAGTCACAACAACTTGGAGCTGAACACGCTCAAAACAGTGGGGATGATCGTCAACTTCAGGAGAAACCCCCCTGCACTTTCCTCACTCACAGGCATGAGCAGCACTGTGACAGCAGTGGAGTCATTCCAGTTCCTGGGACGACCATCTCTCAGGACATTAAGTGGGACATTCACATTGACTCCTCAACTCAACTCAACTCATCTTTATTTGTATAGCACTTTAACAACAAGAATGCCCCAAAATGCTTCACATAAATAAGTAATTGTGAAAACAAATTCCTTGGCCGTACGTGGCAATAAAACTCTGATTCTGATATTTCTGAAGTTAAAGAATGCTATCCTACTAATATTATCTACATAGGCTTCAAATGAAACACTGGAGTCTATAATCACTGAGGTCTTTCCCTGTTGCACTTGATGGAACAGAAAGGCCATCTAAAGTTACAGTTTGATAGAAAAGCTTGCTTTTGGCTACATGTGGTTCTATGAGGATTAAGCAGAAGGAAGTTAATTAACATTCCATATCTTATGTCCTTCACACATTGCTCATGTTTATTAAGCTGGCTTTTCTCTTCTGGTTTTGCTGAAACAAATAACTGTATGTCATCAGCATAACAGTGAAAACTAATACCATGCTTACGAAATTATGTTGCCCAGAGGAAGCATGTTGTCACACCTCGGTCGCGGAGGATAAGATCTGGCTCACCGGATTACTGAGCCGCCTCTTTGTCTCCCCCTAGTGTGTCCGCATGGGTATATGTTTCACTTCCGCACTTAATCAAGTTCGCCTGTGTCTCCCTCATATGTCTCACTATTTAAACCAGCCGGTCCCGCAGCCCTTTGTCTGTTCACTGTGTGTTTTCCGTTGTAAGTGTTTCGACATAATAACTTGGAACATACTCACCTCTGAGTGAAGAGTTAATTATTTTCAACAGGGGTCCATTATTGCTGGTCCATTTGCTTGAAAAATGTGCTGGTATAGGATCTAATACACAGGTTGTTTTTGCAGAAGAGATTTACTCCAGGGGAGTAACGTATTCTAGGTTCTGGAATTCTGATGTGGTTAGTTTTTCATCTGCATCAATTAAATTGTCTGGTTTCAAAGCCTGAATTTTTACCTAATATTTATGTCCTCACTACTGTATGTTGTTGTTGTGGAGATTTCTGTAGTGGCCTTATTTCTAGTTAATTTTACTGAAAAAAATTATAAAAAATATAGGACTATATTTGCATATTATATCTAGCAGCACTGAGAGCTCTTTTATAATTCAGGATGCTGTCCTTCCATGCTGTGTCATGAACTGGTGTGCAAACTGGCAGTTCTGGTGGATGTAGTCACCGCGGGCACAGAGGGCAGTCATAGGCGCAGAGGGGTTGTTATTTCAACTAAGGTCTTAAAAGGGGGAGACACTCAAGGCCAGGGGGAGACACTAGAGGCCAAGGGCAGACACTAGAGGCCAGGGGAAGACACTAGAGGCCAGAGGGAGACACTAGAGGCCAGGGGAAGACACTAGAGGCCAGGGGAAGACACTAGAGGCCAGAGGGAGACACTAGAGGCCAGGGGAAGACACTAGAGGCCAGAGGGAGACACTAGAGGCCAGGGGCAGACACTAGAGGCCAGGGGAAGACATTAGAGGCCAAGGGCAGACACTAGAGGCCAGAGGGAGACACTAGAGGCCAGGGGAAGACACTAGAGGCCAGAGGGAGACACTAGAGGCCAGGGGAAGACACTAGAGGCCAGAGGGAGACACTAGAGGCCAGGGGCAGACACTAGAGGCCAGGGGAAGACATTAGAGGCCAAGGGCAGACACTAGAGGCCAGAGGGAGACACTAGAGGCCAGGGGAAGACACTAGAGGCCAGAGGGAGACACTAGAGGCCAGGGGAAGACACTAGAGGCCAGGGGAAGACACTAGAGGCCAGAGGGAGACACTAGAGGCCAGGGGAAGACACTAGAGGCCAGAGGGAGACACTAGAGGCCAGGGGAAGACACTAGAGGCCAAGGGCAGACATTAGAGGCCACTAGAGGCCAGAGGGAGACACTAGAGGCCAGGGGAAGACACTAGAGGCCAGAGGGAGACACTAGAGGCCAGGGGAAGACACTAGAGGCCAGAGGGAGACACTGGAGGCCAGGGGAAGACACTAGAGGCCAGAGGGAGACACTAGAGGCCAGGGGAAGACACTAGAGGCCAGAGGGAGACACTTAATGCTAGGGGAAGACACTAAAGACAGGAGGGGGAACCTAGAAACAGGGGAGAAACACCAAAGACAAAAGACATGGGGAGACACTAGAAACACACGGCACAGTACTTACTTAGACCAAATCAACTAAAAGGTACACTTAAATAGACACAATCACACAGATAACAGAACTATTCAGAGCCCATATAACTAGAAACAAACTAAAGTAAAATAAGGCAAAACTAAACTAAACTAAACCACAAACAAATGCCCACTTGAAAGTATTAATATTATAATATTAATATTATAATACTAATACTAATATTACAACATATCCTTTGGAGGGAGGCAATCTAGTTACAAAATCAAGGGATATGTTGTAATATTAGTTGTGGTTGGTTATTTTTCTAAAGCTTACAAGTTTATCCCCAGCAGAAGATCCCAGAGTCAAATCAGACAGGGTCAACCAGGACCATGGTCTGGATGGGATGGGCAACATGTATAGCAGCTCACGAGAACACATGCTGGGCTTCTTTTTCTTTTTTTTTTATTTTAAGTTAGCCTTTATTGGTCACACATACATTACTGCACAGTGAAATTCTTTATTCTTCGCATACCCCAGCTTCTTGTGTAGGCCGGGGTAAGAGCGCAGGGTCAGCCATTTTTACGGCGCCCCTGGAGCAGACAGGGTTAAGGGCCTTGCTCTCTGATTTTGGGGGAGGACTTCCCCTCTGCTTTTTGTTATATGTATAAACAGCCTGGACTCACTTTTTACCTGTGAAATATGCTGATGATTTAATAATCACAGACTTTCTAATGGGATCTTTACCTGGAGTCACTCAGAAGGCTTTAGCTTCTGTAGTGGAATGGGGACATGAATTTACACTTGCAATGAATGGAGCTAAGACTGTGTACATGGTAATTAGTGCTAGAAGAGAGGACAACATTCCCTCCCTTTTTTCTCCTGTTATCTCAGGACATTAGCAATTAGTAGAGTTTCCACTTTTAAATTGCTTGGTGTTCAAATATCCTCTGACTTGTCATGGGATGCCTATATTAAGTATATGATTTCAAAGGGGTGCCCCAGAATCTACTATATTTGTGCTGTTAAGAAAGCAGGTCAACCTTGTGATGTTTTGGTGCACGTATACTTTTATATCGCCAGTTTTTGAGTATGTGAGTCCAGTATGGGGTGGACTACTTAAAGTCTCTCTGAGGAGTTAGAGAAGATCCAAAAATTATGCTGTCGGATAATAGGCATTCCGACTTCAAGTCTCCCAACACTAAGGTGTGATAAAGCCACCATACATACTTTTACTAAAATACTCAGAGACAGTTCATCAGCACTGCATTGTTTCCTGCCTATGGCTCCAACACCCACACGTGGACAAAATTGTTGGTACCCTTCGGTCAATGAAAGAAAAACTCATAATGGTCACAGAAATAACTTTAATCTGACAAAAGTAATAATAAATAAGAATTCTATGAATGTTAACCAATGAAAGTCAGACATTGCTTTTCAACCATGCTTCAACGGAATTATAAAAAAAAAATGAACTCATGGAACAGGCCTGGACAAAAATGATGGTACCCCTAACTTAATAGTTTGTTGCACAACCTTTTGAGGCAATCACTGCAATCAAACGATTCCTGTAACTGTCAATGAGACTTCTGCACCTCTCTGCAGGTATTTTGGCCCACTCCTCATGAGCAAGCTGCTCCAGTTGTTTCCGGTTTGAAGGGTGCCTTTTCCAGACAGCATGTTTCAGCTCCTTCCAAAGATGCTCAATAGGATTGAGGTCAGGGCTCATAGAAGGCCACTTTAGAATAGTCCAATGTTTTCCTCTTAGCCATTCTTGGGTGTTTTTAGCTGTGTGTTTTGGGTCATTGTCCTGTTGCAAGACCCATGACCTGCGACTGAGACCCAGCTTTCGGACACTGGCCAGCACATTTCTCTCTAGAATCCCTTGATAGTCTTGAGATTTCATTGTACCCTGCACAGATTCAAGACACCCTGTGCCAGATGCAGCAAAGCAGCCCCAGAACATAACAGAGCCTCCTCCATGTTTCACAGTAGGGACAGTGTTCTTTTCTTGATGTGCTTCATTTTTCCGTCTGTGAACATAGAGCTGATGTGCCTTGGCCAAAAGTTCCATTTTTGTCTCATCTGTCCATAGGACATTCTCCCAGAAGCTTTGTGGCTTGTCAACATGTAGTTTGGCATATTCCAGTCTGGCTTTTTTATGATTTGTTTTCAACAATGGTGTCCTCCTTGGTCGTCTCCCATGTAGTCCACTTTGGCTCAAACAACGACGGATGGTGCGATCTGACACTGATGTTCCTTGAGCATGAAGTTCACCTTGGATCTCTTTGGAAGTCTTTCTAAACTAGCTAGCAGTCAATGAGGTTTCCTCCTGCCCCTGAGTCGACAAACATTTCTAAGTGGGTCCCCCAAGCCCCATTCCATTCGGCTACAGTGATGAGATCGGGGGCACCCCGTTGCATGGGTTCTCCTAAGTCTCCTTTGGGTTTGGGTGCCCTAGACGGGGACATGAAATCTATAAGGAAACCTACAAGGATTCCTGGCCAGGCAGTTGGCACTACGCTCACGAATGCGGTTGTTGACCTGAGTCACCAGCCTGTACAGCTCCTCAAGATCGTTTGGGGGTTCCCGAATGGTTAACTCGTTCTTGCACCGATCTGATAGGCCTTGCAAATAGGTGGCCATGAGGGCCGAAGTATTCCATCCAGAGCTCGCCGCCTGGGTCCAAAACCCTGGCAAATACGTAGTGGTGAGGTTCTGCCTCCCACTGTATACGGATGGTGAAAGGTGGCCTTAAGTACCTTCACAAAGGCGTCTAAGGTGGTATGATTAGACAGGACACTTTGCCACACCACCGTGGCCCATTCCAGTGCTTGTCCCATGAGCAAGGAGATCATAAAAGCAATCTTAGCTCGCTCTGTGGGGGACTGGGATGGTTGCATTTGAACCCTTAGGTGTCTAAGGCCTTCCTGAGAACCTGCAGGAATTCAGCGCTCTTCTTAAATTTGGGTAAATTTTGAATCTTTACCAATATAGTAGCTAATATATTTTCCCTTATTTATGTAGAGAACAAACTGGGCTTTCATAATGTGGCTGATGTAAATAAGTCAGATTCATGTTCTTTGAAACTTATGTCGAATTGAACACACAAAAAATGCAATTTCAAACTCTAGCAGAAAAGAAGAGAAAAAGGAGAAGAAACAAATCTGGCAGATTGTTTTGAACATAGAACTGAGTTCATGAAAGTGCTGGATGTGTGTGTATAGCAAAACCACTAAACTAAATATAACACTGAGAAAGCCCTTTTATTTGGGGTAAAGTGACTGATGTGCCTAACTTTTTTTCAGCAGAACCTCTGGTTCACTGAATAATCTATGACTTTTCATGAATATGTAAGACCCATTGACACCTGACTGAAGGTAGCATCATGTTTCACCAGGGCTCCTATTGTCTCAGCTGTTCACACCTATACACACAGATTCCTCACACAAACAGGGCTTCTTTCAAGATAAAATAAAGCATCGTTTCTGAAACATTAATTGACATACAATTTTTATGTACACACACAAAAAAACTACACAGCAAAAATGTTATAGTATATTATGACGTATACATGAAGTGCCTCATCTCATTACAATTTGTTGTTTTTCTGGGGATTATATGAAAAGAAACTACATTTAAAAAGAAACAAATCTCTCATTTCAGCGTGCTTACTCGTCTGCCTTTTGATCAAAACTCCGCAAAGTGAAAGAAAGCACACACACTCGCTGGGGGCTCACGCGAACATTTTACATTCACTAAAAGACTAATTCACAACCACATTTCAGCCATTCACAGACACCATGCATTGTGCCATGTCATTGTTTGTGATCTAAGTATTTTATGAATGAAATAAAGCTGATGTTTCTGCTGTACACTTTCACTTTGCACTTTTCATCTTCCCTTTGATCGAAATGCTACTGATATGAGCAGCTTTGCTTCAGTCATAATATACACAATTCACTAAGAGGGCAGCTTTTGCAAAGCAGAAAAAAAAAATGCAAACTCAGTAACCCAGAAAAACAACAGAGCACAAACATATACTTGCTAAATAAATGCTGCATTTTTAAAAAGTGAAAACGCTCGCGATGTGAGCAGCTTTGTTTCAGCCATTTGCGGTCAAGTAACAAAAAAAAAGCATGATTATTATTAATCTGGTTATTAATATCATGCTTTTTTGCTGTTTGTGTTAAAAGGTGCGGGTCTTCAACGCGTATGGAGACCAGAATCTGACATGCGCCTGTTTTTTATTTTTAACATTAATTTAATAACAAACATTTATTTGTCGATAAACTGATTGGAAAGAAATCCATCTACTGTTTGGGTACATATTTTTTCTGGGTTGCTACAATATAATTCCATTCACAAAAAACACTTGCAAAGAAAAAAAAAAAAAAAAGCGAATGGCATTGTCAACGATGCCGTTGACCCCTAAGGGTTAAATACCAGAGAGCACTGCAGCATAAAGGGCATTGCACCTTTCAGGCGCATATGGCTGGGGGGTGGTAAGCCCATCTCAGCCACCAGAGGGGGCAATTGGGCCACTGCTCCGAGAATGGGAGCTGACTCATGAGTCAAGTTGCGAGAGAATGGAGACCCGGAAATACTATGCACACTAAGCTATGTTTGGATCTCTTCTCGCTCAGTGCGCTCTGATATCCCACGTATCGGCAAAAACAATGAGGCTAGTGCCTGTTCATGTTTCCTAAATACTCCTGCTTGCCCTCTACTATTTGCTGCATTCCCTCCAAGTCTCCAAGTGGAGGCATGACCCGTGGAGCTAGCATGCTTGGGTGTTTTTATACAGAGTCCCGATGCAGGGTGTCGGAGGGGAGGCTGTGTGCGTGAGCTGTGGAAGTGATTGTGGACACTTTCAGGAGGCTTTTCTGTTCTGAAATAACATGGGTTAATTAATTGAACACAAGATTTTTTTTTTTTACATTTCTCTTTTGACTTTTCTCTTTTATTTTCAGTTTGATCTTTTCTCTATACCAAAGCAATGCTCCTACACTTGGTGCCTACAGTGTAGTGATGGGTCATTCATGAATGATGTCTTTAATGTGACTCGGAAGAACGAGTAGTCTCGGGGGTGATTTTTCATTTTCTACTGGGCGCGCATGCACAAAACCTCTGTAGGTTATGTACAGGAAACAGAATTAAATGACTCTCAATGAATTTTCCAAGTCCGAGTCATGCATTCTTTTGTCACGTGACTCCCATAGACGCTATGAAGTGCAAAAGATTCAAAAGAACAAACGATTCGGATTAAACCATATGATGGTAAGCTGCTCATTCTGTTTGTATTATGTTGTCCCAGCGTGCGCCTGTGATGGGCGTGCGCCCAAATCTATTATCGCCCCTTGCTCACTTCGTAGGCGGCATGCCTTCTGCAGGTGTGTGAAGGGACGGGGCCGCCTAAGCGGGCCGGCTGGCGTTGATTATCGTTAATAGGATCTCAGGCTACCTCCGCGTTATAAAAGCAAGAGTCCGAGAAGCGTGTAACGCGGTGGAGCATGAGAGTGGCATGCGAGTGAGGCAATCGAACGTGCCCCAGAGACTTTAAAAAAGAAACTGGATTTCTACCCTCTGATCTTCGTGCTGAGGACAGCGCTGCGGCATCCTTCATTCCCGGGGCCGAGTCCGCCTTTGCGTCCCCGCCGCCGAAGAGGAAAAGGCCGCGAGGAGGACGGCGTTTCCCCCTAAGACCTTGCCACATGTTCGTGTTTCATGGTGCTGCACGTGCAACTTAGAGTTGAACCCGTTACATAGCTGCATTGTAATATTTTCACTACTGGACCTATAGCCAAAATTTGTGCATGTAGACGTGTTGGGGGTCTGTATATTGAAAATGTAAAATTTAATTTTATTTCTGGTCAAAAGAACGAAATGAACTAAATGACTCATGTGACTTGTGACTCAAAATGACTTGTTCATTCTGATGAACGAGATTCAAAGAACTGAGTCACTCAAGTGATTCAAACATCCCATCACTAGTATATACTGTAGACATGCGTCCAGGTGTCGTGCTTCCCCCCTGATTGCCTTCATGGCGGCACTGTCTAGCAACTTCATGTGAGGGTGGCCGCGGACTTTTCTGCCCGATCGGAAATCTCGAAAGCAGTTGTCTGTCGGTTTGCCTTCCGCAATATCTGCAGTGTTACAAGTACTGAACCTTTCAGGGTAAAGGCTTAAGTAAATTCATGTTAGAGACTATACATTAAACAAATGAATTTATGTAAAATACTATGAAAATTGGTGCACAAATGAAATTATAATGTATTGTGACTGTCACAATAGAGGGGAAATGTTACAAATGTAAGATAGAGAGGATGCAGTTGCAGACTAGACTTCACTTAACAGTTTAAAGCACGCTAGCAAACACTAGCAAGAACAACTTGTGGTATGAACGTTAAGTATAAAGAGGACTAGGAACAGATCTAACTACTAATGCTAGGACATAACCACACAGTAAACGTAAATATGCAAGGAAAACGAGCACAAGAAGGAAAAAAAAAGGAAGCACAAGTGATGTTGTCAGCATCTCAGATGTTCTCTGCTCCACCACGTAATGCAGAGATAATGGAGGAAGGGCAGGAAAACAGGGTGGCATCCTTAGCAGTATTGAGAAGAACGGGATTGCAGAGACCTCTTTGCCAGAGCCTGAAATAAACAGGACACTGGAGGCATCCTGATCCGAAAATCATCTGACATGATGATTGGTCTCCAGCAGGATTTCGGAAAAGGAGATCACTTTGTCAGCCTCTGGCATTGGGTTCGTGGGAGAGGTTTCCCCCTCAGCTTCTGGGCTAAGCTGCACCAGGGGGCTGTCTCTTCCACCTTTGCTTCAGGTGCAATGTTTTTGGAGCTGATCCCTGGACCTTTTCACTCATGGACCTTGCCTCAGCTTCCACAGAAAACTTTTCATCCTGTTAATCTGCTTTCGTACCCGTTTGAACAGAAGGTGGTCTGCTCTGAATATTTTGTGATCATAGGGTTTGTCAGGAATAAGAAGCAAGAAGGATACCAGTGTCTATTTGTAAAATAAGTTGAAGAAAAGGGTACTGTTAGATATAATTATTTAATAATTGGTTGTATAAACAGCCAACACGGGGAGAGAATAAGCTAAGAATATATAATATTTAATAATATAATGAGCATATTGTTGAAGTTTGCTTTGCAGTGAAGTGTTTGTCAGAAGCAACTAAAAGCAATGTCACCTTGAAATTTGTGTGCCAAACAAATGAATACATTTCCCTTTGTCGAAGATTTGATAATGAAATTTGTGTGCAAAGTAAATACGACTTTCACAAGGATAAAAGGAATTTTAGAAAATCAAAGACTTGAGACAGGGAGCCCAGCAACATCTCCTTCCACAGCTGAACCAGGTGCTGGCGGCTATGCCAGCTGAACTTACTAATCTACAGCAAGCTTGAGTGGCTGAAGTTCCACTATCTAACCAACGTTTTAAAAAAAACTGCAGAACAGGAAGAATGGCCACTTGATGGCTGAGCTAATCATCTGAGCTCTGTAAATGATTTTACTCCTCTGTGCACAATATATATTATGCTGGCAGGCCACCGTCCTGCCTGCTGTATACACATTCCAATGCTCCTCACATGACTTTCACGGTGGTGCTAAAGGAACCAGACACTAAAGGGAAGCCATCCTCCTTTGGGAGATATTAGTGATATGTGAGATAATAGTACCTACTGTCTCTGCTTTCTTTTTTTTATTGACCTGCCAGCCATTACATGCTTGGAGAGAAGTCAGTGGAATCAATTCTGTGGCTTACCTGCATATTTCTCCTGTTCTCCTCTGTCATTTCCTGAATACTTATTATTATCAATGAAGGAAATATCCAAGAGTATTTTTTGATCCCTGCGTGCGGTCTGCAGTAGCAAGTTCTCACACTGGTGGAGAGTGTATGCATAACCTAATCCAGTAACTGCTGAACCGCTGCCAGTTGAACAGGGCCACCATGTTGGGACACCCAGAATCTGCTGAAAATTTAATGACAGTGAGGCATGCTTGCACACTTCTAGGTGGGTAGCCAAATGAGAAGGATAGAAGATGAGCACAAACAAAAAAATTTCCCTAAAATTTGTCTTTGTTCACAAACTCCTCCGCGGAATACGACCCAGAAACTGCCATCAGAAGTCGCCGCTATCAGCTGAACCGAGGAATAAGTGCATCATCCGGCCTCAGTTTTTCTCAGTCTACGGTTGCGGAACGTGTACCGTGCACATGATGTGGCAAACAGAGTGCTATGCCTTATGAACGATAACGCAGTATCTTTTTTGTGTAGCACAGTTGTGCTAGTATGCAGCGCAGAAGGCACAAATGTCTATCGATAGCTCTTTAGTGAAAACGGCTGCCACATTCTGTACAAGAGGCCAAGAAACAAAAAAGAGAGAAAACCCAGTGTAGTAAAATCCAAAGTAGTATTACCCAGTGTTATTATGTAGGTGGACACTTCTTCCCACACTATCCTCCTCCCCAACCATCTTCCTCCTCATCAGCTATACAGTCCATTCCATACATTGGAACCTCGGATTGCGAGTAACTTGGTTTGCGAGCTAATTGTTTAAATAAATTATGACTTGATAAATGAGCGAGTCTTGATATCTTGAATATCGAGTCTTGAATACCAAATATCATAGAGTATCATGTGGCATGCACACGCTTCTTGTTTTGATCACAACTGAACCAATGGTTCTTCTCTCACTCACGCTGTGGAATTGTGGGTAATCGCCTCCCATGCTCGGTCTCAGTGCATGTGAGTCACATAGTCAACATCTGTGCACATGTGTACAGTTGTGGCCAAAAGTTTTGAGAATTACATACATTTGCCAATTGGAAAAGTTGCTGCTTAAGTTTTTATAATAGCAATTTGCATATACTCCAGAATGTTATGAAGAGTGATCAGATGAATTGCATAGTCCTTCTTTGCCATGAAAATTAACTTAATCCCGAAAAAAAAACTTTCCACTGCATTTCATTAAAGGACCTGCTGAGATCATTTCAGTAATCGTCTTGTTAAGTCAGGTGAGAATGTTGACAAGCACAAGGCTGGAGATCATTATGTCAGGCTGATTGGGTTGGAATGGCAGACTTGACATGTTAAAAGAAGGGTGATGCTTGAAATCATTGTTCTTTCATTGTTAACCATGATGAGCTGCAAAGAAACGTATGCAGCCATCATTTCGTTGTATAAAAATGGCTTCACAGGCAAGGATATTGTGGCTACTAAGATTGCACCTAAATCAACAATTTATAGGATCATCAAGAACTTCAAGGAAAGAGGTTCAATTCATGTTAAGAAGGCTTCAGGGCGTCGAAGAAAGTCCAGCAAGTGCCAGGATCGTCTTGATTCGCTGCGGGATCGGAGTGCCACCAGTGCAGAGCTGCTCAGGAATGGCAGCAGGCAGGTGTGAGCGCATCTGCACACACAGTGAGGCGAAGACTTTTGGAAGATGGCCTGGTGTCAAGAAGGGCAGCAAAGAAGCCACTTCTCTCCAAAAAAAAAAACATCAGGGACAGATTGATCTTCTGCAAAAAGTATGGCGAATGGACTGCTGAGGACTGGGGCAAAGTCATATTCTCAGATGAAGCATCTTTCCGATTGTTTGGGGCATCTGGAAAAAGGCTTGTCCGGAGAAGAAAAGGTGACGCTACCATCAGTCCTGTGTCATGCCAACAGTAAAGCATCCTGAGACCATTCATGTGTGGGGTTGCTTCTCATCCAAGGGAGTGGGCTCACTCACAATTTTGCCCAAAAACACAGCCATGAATAAAGAATGGTACCAAAACACCCTCCAACAGCAACTTCTTCCAACAATCCAACAACAGTTTGGTGAAGAACAATGCATTTTCCAGCACGATGGAGCACCGTGCCATAAGGCAAAAGTGATAACTAAGTGGCTCAGGGACTAAAACGTTGAAATTTTGGGTCCATGGCATAGAAACTCCCCAGATCTTAATCCCATTGAGAACTTGTGGTCAATCCTCAAGAGGCAGGTGGACAAACAAAAACCCACTAATTCTGACAAACTCCAAGAAGTGATTATGAAAGAATGGGTTGCTATCAGTCAGGATTTGGCCCAGAAGTTGATTGAGAGCAGCCCAGTCAAATTGCAGAGGTTCTGAAAAAGAAGTGCCAACACTGCAAATACTGACTCTTTGCATAAATGTCATGTAATTGTCGATAAAAGCCTTTGAAACGTATGAAGTGATTGTAATTATATTTGAGTACATCACAGAAACAACTGAAACAAAGATCTAAAAGCAGTTTAGCAGCAAACTTTGTGAAAACTAATATTTGTGTAATTCTAAAAACTTTTGGCCACGACTGTACTGTTTACTATAACATTGTGACCATGTTTGTGCAATTAAACCATTACAAAATGTAGGTTAGGTTAAGTACAGGTTAATTAGGTTCAGGTTAATTTGTTTCATTTTTACTTCATATTTTGTATTAATTATTTTTATACGAGTATTTTTGGGCTGTGGAACAAATCGTCTGAGTTTCCATTATTTCTTATGGGGGAAATTTGCTTCGATATACGAGTGTTTTGGATATACTGTACACGCACGCTTCCGGAAAAAAATATGCTTGCAAACTTTAAGTAATTTCTAAAGCACATTTATTTCAACATGTTTTTTCAATTTATTTTGCTACTCTTTTTTTTAATACGCGAAATAATCATTTTAACATTCTGTAGAAAGCATACATTTGAAAACAAATTTTAATATATTGTAGTCTCAGTAAATCCGTATTTTAATATGTAATTAAGCAATGATAGGTATATTTAATTTTGAATATACTCATTCATGCTATTATTTTAGTGCACTACTCTCTTTCACATTCGAACTCCTTTTTGCACACTGAAACTCTCCTTTGTGTGCGCTTAAACTCATTGCTGAAAGCTAAAACTCACTTTTGTGTGTGCAGGCTTCTGAACTCTCTCTCTTATACTTATACTTAGAATACATTAAATAATAATTAAAAAAGGCTGGAAAGACTTTGGACAGCAATTAAATCACCATCTTGAATATAGCATAGCTAGTATGTAATTGTAGCTAAAATTTAGTAAGTAATATATTTAGGTTAAGTATGTTTTATTGTTGACAAGTAGCCATTGACATGCTGTTAATGAAATAAAAAGGTTTGCAGATTGATTGCGTAATATGCTACGTTAAGCAGGAATTCCAAAAGGAATTATCGGTAAACTGGAGAGAAATTTATTACCTCTTTTGTCAAAAGCCTTTTATTTGCTAGACAGGATCAACTCTGAAGGAGAAAATTTCATAATAGTAGCCCTGTGTGGCAATTTGATACCCAAAGGACAAGAAGCAGACTGTGAGTCTCAGTACTGCTGGTTATTTATCTTACCAGTTATTATTTTTTTCACTTATCATTCCTTAACACAGTGTGGAAAAAAAGATGCTTGAACACACACACACACACACACACACACACACACACACACACACACACACACACACACACACACACACACACACACCATGTGACAGAGGGGCACTTGGATAATGCCTTATTATGTACTAGACACATGTATTTGTCTGCATTAGTGAAATTGCATTCTAAACAATGGTCTACTTCTGTGTGGTAAGCTTTTATATTTAATTCCTACTGTGCCCGAGTACCATAGGAGTTGCCAGGCCATTTTTAGGGGGTCTTCAATTCGCCATCACAGCGTGAGTATTAAGCCAACCCCAGCGGAAAAAAACCCAAACACTTTAGTGTATTACAAATATATTGAAATCTTCAATAGTACATTGCAAATATATTTTTTTAACTTTGTACCATCAGTTAATATATAAAAAGTACTTACATCATGCTTTTCCCAAATTTTGGAATTAAACTTTAAACATACTTTTAAATAATTGTATCCAGAGGTGGAAAGTAACGAATTACATTGACTCGCGTTACTGTAATCGAGTATTTGTCTTTGTGTACTTCTACTTTTTAAAGTAGCTTTTCAAATCTGTAATTTTACTTTTACTTAAGTATGTTTTGTTTGAAGTATTGTAATTCGCTACATTTTAAAGCATATGCGCTACTGAGTAAAACAAACGAACGAAAATGCAAAAAACATTATGCTTTGTATAAATGCTTCGTTGCGCTCGCGCGTGTGTGTAGAGGCGTGGCTGCCATTTATTTTGGGAAGAGGGAATTTGTTTGGTTTAGGGAGTCAGGGAAGGTACCTGTATTTTTGTTTGTGTTGTTTTTGTTTTGTTGCAGGTAATCTAGCTAATAAATATAAATACCATTTTGTTGATTATTTTGGCCTGGGTCCACCCTGAATTTGATGCTCCTCATGCTGTGTGTGTGTGTGTTTTTGTAATGCAATACAAACCTCATTATTTCATCCGTTAATGACTGGATCTAGTTCTTTCTGTCATATACCACCATTTCCATACAGTTTAAAATAGAACCCTGAACCATTCTTTTGCTGTACGGCCCGACACTCGACTGGGACGTAACGCCATATTTAAGTGACCACTTTGACTTTCAAGCACAAGAAAGACAACAGCTTTATTATGCAAAGGTGTTCCGTCAGTTAAAAACAACTAGTTTGAGATTTATATCTGCTCATCTTTTTTTTAACTACGCTAGAATGCCTCATATCACCCCCCTGTTAAAAAGAAAAGTTACTCAGTAACGTTTACTCTGAGTAAATTTTTTATGAGCTACTTTTTACTTTTACTTGAGTTGATTGTTATAATGGTAACTTTACTTGTACTTGAGTACAAAAGGTTTTTTTTGTCCCACCTCTGATTGTATCATATTACACTTTCCAAAAATATATTATAGGAAAATATACTTTAAGTGAAAGGTTGGTCTAATTTCCAAAGTATACTTATTTAAACTTTTTTTTTTTCAATTTATTTTTAGTATATATTTTTAAAAAATATGCTTGAAATAATCATTGTACAAATGTACATGAAAATGTACAGAAAGTATACATTGGAATACAAATTGTAATATACGGTAGTCTCAGTATATTTTCAGTTAAATTCACTGTAAATGTACTAATTCACATGTACTTATTAATGCTTATATTTAGTGCACTATCTCTCGCGCGTGCGCTTTAAGACTCGTTATTGACTCTCTCACGCTCTCAAACTCGTTTTCACGCCGAAACTCACTCTTGCGCGTTATGTTTGCACTCTCTCTCTCTCTCTCTCTCTCTCCCTCTTCTGCGCGCTCACTATCATAAAGCTGTACACTCGCACAAACTGCAGCAGCGTTATAATGCTACAACTATTCCAGCCGACCAGAGACTAGAATCGGCGCAACACCAGCCAATCAAAAACTGTAGACGGCCACATTCAGACTGTCTGCTTTCTGATTGGCTCCCCAGTTCTTCCACTTATAGTTTGCATTAACGAGTGGAAGCTGCATCATTGCGTGCGTTAGTTCGTATCATTATTATTTTATTTTCATCGGCATAAGGTAAATTTTATGTTTTTTGTTGGGTAATTTGTAATTAAGTACATAGTTTAAACTATGGAATGTATTGTTTAATGTGTTATTCCTAAATCTTGTGTACCTTCCCTCCGGTATAACGTTCCGTAGCTCTCGGCCTGATTTCAGTCTCTGTGTAACAGAAACAACACGCCAGGTTTGAACTAATACTAATGCTGTATATTCTAATACTGTACCTGTATATTCTAATACTAATGTCTGTCTTTGTTCAGACACCCGTTTACATTTTAGTTTGTGAGACAACCTGACGTTTTGTTGAACACAAATAAACTACAGTAGTGCTTTTTTGTAACCTTGTGCAAATTAAATCTGTTTTACTCATGAATAAAATCTGCCTCAGTAATGTAATGTGATGTAATGTGTTTCAAAAACACGTTAAAGTGTATAAAATGCCTTCGGCATGTGTAAATTGCCCTAAACACCTTCAGTGTGCTTGTAACACGGTTGCAGTAGAGTATTGTGGAAGACTGTGTGCACTGTATGATATAATAAAGTATATTTGTATTAACAACAAAGTGTAGTTTGTTAGTATTTGTAATTGGCCAGAAGTATAACAGCATGCTACTGCTGCAATAAGAATATATTCGTAGTATATTAATTATGTATTTCTAACACAGTAAGAATTGCTGTAATGCACTTATAATACATTAAATATACAGTATACTTAAATTCATTAATTACTGTCAGGTATGTGTGTTAGTACACACACAGCCATATACTTTTAGGGTACTAAGTATACTTAAAGTTGTTCCACTTTAGCACACAAAAGTATATTTAATACACTTAAAATTGTGCTTTTGTACAATTTAATTACAACTTAAATGCAGTTAGTACAAAATTAGTTGTTCCAAAATAGCAAACTTCAAGTATACTAGCCTTTAGTCTGTCGCAAGTACACTTAAGTATGCTTTGGCACGCTAGGATTTAAGATACTTAGCATACTTTTTTTTTTTTTTTACTTGGGAAGGTGTGTGTTTTTTGACAAATTGTTATATCTGCATCAGTGCAGTCCTTTCTCATAAATACTGTTTACAAAATGTAATGAGGGACTAATCAGTTACTAGGTTTTCGCTGAGTTTCGCTGGGCAGAGGTAGCTCAGTGGTTAAGGCATTGGCCTACGGTTCAGAAGATCCCAGGTTCAAACCTCACAACCACCAAGTTGCCACTGTTGGGCCCTTGAGCAAGGCTCAACTTAACCCTCAATTGCTCAGACGTAATGAGATAAAAATGTAAGTCGCTCTGGATAAGGGCGTCTGCCAAATGCCTAGATGTATTAACCCTAAGAACCTTTTAATATAAGACTTATATTCAAAAGATGCTTTGTTTAATTCTATTAAAACAATGTTCGTCTATATTAATGCATTTGAATAAATAGGCTATGAGGTGTTTTAAGGGGTTTGAGTATAGAACCAACTGGCTTATTTATGCACTAAATAAAATTTTGCTAAACTAAATTATGCACTATACTACACTAAATTAAACTAGATAACATGATGATGAAAGTTTTAATATGTATATTTAACTGTAGATGGAAGGTTTTTCAAGTCACATTGGAGTGTGTAGGTCTCGAAATGAGCAGCATGTAAGAATAGAACATGTTCAGCCTCTCATGCACATTAACACTGTGTTCCCAACATTGACTGACGTCATTGCATCAGAAAGTATTTTTCACATTTTTATGTCTACCATTTTCCAACAAAAAGCTGCAGTATTGTCAAAGAATTAATAGATAAATGTTTGACATTATCGGCTCCTACACAGTTTATTTCATTGTCCAGCCTCATAGGTGTTTTGTTACAATTGCTAATCAGTGCAAGTTTAAAGTTATATGCTGTTTTCTGGTTACATTTTTCTGATTGAACATAAAAAAGGTTTATAAAATAAACAGTGTGTGTGTGTGTGTGTGTGTGTATGTGTGTGTGTGTGGGCACTGAAAATCCTAGAAACGCCCCTGCCTAGTATGCTGTACTGTGGTCAAGACTACCTAAGTGGACTCAAGCATCACATGTTGATGTGTGCACACGAACAAGATGGAGTGCTCACACTGCCATAAGAGAACCCCGCTATCTCTCTCTCTCTCTCTCTCTCTCTCTCTCTCTCTCACACACACACACACACACACACACACACACACACACACACTCACACACACACACCAGTAATTCATATTATACACTATACAGCAATGTTTTAATATGTACATTGTAAGAAATCCGAATACACTTGCTATGTTTTCAAATGTGTGCAAAATGTTAATGTCAGTAATAAATGTTGGAATTAAGCTAGCAATTAATGTTCAAGATTTGCTTCATTTTGCATTACTGAGACATCCTCCCCTCCCTTCCAGTTTGAGCTGCTTTGTTTTTGCATGCATTTGCGATTCTAAGTCTGGATAAAAACACGGTACGAACTGAAGTGACACAGAGGAGTGAAAAGATTTACAGAACTCAGACACTTTATAGCAGAGATGAAGTTTTTCCTTTGTTTTTCCTTCCTGGCAAGTTGTGGGTTGTCTGTAGGGACAATAGTAGAATATACTTACTTTCCTCGAAGGATCGACTGGAATGTGGCTAATTGGTATTGCAGAACATACTACAGAAACCTGGCTGTCATTAATAATATTGGAGAGCAACAGAAATGTGTAAATGCCGCAAACAATTTTGCTCCATGCTGGATTGGGTTGCAAAGAACAGATGTGACCAAAAACATCTGGAAGTGGTGCAATGGAGAAGCAGTTACATACTCCAATTGGGAATATCCTTTGTCTGGTTCTGCATCATACAATTGCACTTATGTCAAAAATGGACACTGGAATAATGACTACTGTGGAAATATCTACCCATTTTGCTGTTCCAGATATTTGATTTTGGTGAAAGAGAGTAAAACATGGGAGGAGGCTAGGAATCACTGTACTACTAACTACACTGGTTTGACCTCTCTACCCTATCAGATACAAGTGCTTTCGGCACAAGCAGAGCTTAACTTGACCCAAACAGACAGTATTTGGATCGGTCTTCGCTTCATGGATGGAAAATGGTTTTGGCTGAATGGGGAGCCTCTAGAGACACCTCAATGGTCAGGGTCTCCTCCAAGCACACCAGTAAAATTGCCATCATGCCCAGCTCAACCTTACTGCTGTGGAGCCCTCAACATCAAGACCAATGTTTGGGAGAACCGAGACTGCGATGATAAGCTGAATTTCCTCTGCTGGAAGTAAGATTATAAACAATGAGGATATTTAATGGATTATGTAAATCTTAATCTCATTACTGCTTTGAGATGGCAGCTTCGCTATCTGTACAAAATATTTACATTCGACAGTTGATGAGACATTATACTACCTTACTACATTATTATATGATAAATTGTTCAAGAATAATGTCTAAAATTGCTAGAATAATGCAATAATGGTCTTTTTCTCTTTCTCTCTCTTTCCACAGCTAATTTTTCACAAAGTGGAAAAACGTCAAGAAGAAGAATAGGTTTGCGTACTTCAGTAGTAATCAGTTAAAGTCCAAATTGTGGCATTCACTCTTTATCATGCTAGTTCTGCTCTACTGTGACAGCTGATTTGTTAACAGTGAAATAAAAATCTGATCTTGTCCACGTAAGGCTATAAGACTGATAACTAGATGCTTGTTCTATGCTCGTTTACATTTTCCATGTAAATAAATACATCACAAACCAAAACATAATACAATGGTTTATTCTTCTTTCTGTAATTGTTTATTAACATGTTCCACCATGACACAAGAGTAGACGTGTGATTAAAAATTTAGTGGAAGAACTAAAGTGATTACAAGACAGAGCCGTTGCATGTCTTGAGCCGTTGCTTAAAGCTGTACGAACATCTGGAGGGAGTTCATTCCACCACCCAGGTGCCAGAACAAAAAAGAGTCTGGATGAATCCCTGAGAGATGGTCGGACTAGTTGAGAAGTGCTGGAGGGAACGCCAATCAGAATGCTACAAATAGAAATGACTAGGGGAAAAGAAAAACCTACTTGTGTTTGAAACATTATAAGGCATTTCCTACCCCTCCCCCCCCCCCCCCCCCCTTTTTTAAAATATATTTCCAACCAGCATTTCAAATGAACGAAAAGTATCGGGAATGATAGACAGAGTGAATAGAGTGAAGAAACAGGGCTAATCTGTTTTAAAAAGGATAAAATATAATTGGTGAGCTCTAATGAAAAACATAACAGATGGATCACCACGGAATGATTAATAAACATTGTGGTCTATTATATACCAAAAAAGCAGAAATTAACCTTTTCCCTACCTGAAATATTACAGTCATTTTATTTACTGCTCTGGAGGCTCATTGCATTTATCAAAACCTGCATAGGCAACAAAGTTCCAGTACATTTCTACAGTCTTTTTATTTAGGATGTTACCAAGAACACTGTCATGGTTAAAAAAAACAAACAAACAAAAACACACCATGTCCGAAATTTTGTGACAGGATTCACAAGTACTAAAAAAGCAAAGATGAAAAGTAAAAGTAAAATTGGTTGGTAACAGTTTGGAGAACTTTTCTTAGACTGGTGTGAGTTAGATAATAAGGTGAGCAGAAATGCAGCTAAGTAAATGAACACTGGTGTGTCTAATTTGGGGGAGTGTGGATTCAACACTAAAGAGGGGATGCATGATACGTCCCATAGATAGTTATGGTCTGGTGCCTTAGCTGCTCTGTTCTACTTGCCATTTATTGGTGTGCTGATTCCCGATCATAAAAAATTATACAATATAACATAGAGTTGCTTTGTAGAGATGTGTCTTTGTTGGAAGCCAAAGTCATGATTGTGTGTAATAACCTTTTCTTTGACAATAATTTTACTATTAAAATCAGTGTGCAAAGTAACATTGCATTTTGCCTGACACAAGGTTAAAAACCATATGAATTACCTCAGGCAAAATTTACTTCTGCGTCTAGACCAATGCAAATTTGTTACCACCTCCAGAGAGCTTAGAGGATGCTGCTGCCTGCTTATAGCCTCTTGTTTTCATCTAAAATGTCTGTGGTTTGACCAATTTCGTTAATTTCATAATAAAGCCTGATGGCAAATTTACTATCTTTCTAATATTTATTCCTAAAATATATGTGGCATAGCTGTCAACTTTTCAAAAAAGCTTGAAATGAGATTTTGAAAATAATGGGATTGGTTTTGTGTGCACACACATGACACACCCACCGCACATGCCCCAGCATTTTGTCCAACACTAACCATACACCTTTGCCAGCATGGCTCAGGTTCTGTATATTATATAGGACAGAGAAAATCACGATATCTGCCTTGGTTTAATCATACACAAAACTGTGAATCACTATTTATATTCAGGAGAACATTCAGGGGATAACACACTTGATTAAGAGAGAATCCAATAAAACACAATGCAATGTTATGTGTAACGCATACACTTGTATTGCCGATGCTCAGAATCAAGTCACAAAATAACAAATAAACAGATTATATTGTCACGGCGTGCGCCCAAATCTATTATCGCCCCTCGCTCACTTCGTAGGCTCCCTAAGTAGGTGCAGGTGTGCGAAGGGACGGGGCTGCCTATGCGGGCCGCCTGGCTGTGATCAACGTTAATAGGATCTCGGGCTTGCTCCGCATTATAAAAGCAAGGCGCGGAGTTTAGTCCGGGGTCCGAGAAGAGCGTAACGTGGTGGAGCTCGAGAGTGGCATGGGAGTGGGGAAATGGAACGTGCCCCAGAGACTTAAAAAGGACATTGGATTTCCTTTGATCTGTCCTCACCACGGGAAAGAGCTGCGCGAGCTCCCAGGTTATCCTTCGTTCCCAAAGAGGAAAAGGCCGCGAGGAGGATAGCGTTAAGGCCAACGATCCCTGCCGGGAAAGCCGCCCAGCCGATGGACGTCCGAGCGAGACTCCCGCCTGAGGCCGCGCCCACAGAGAGCTGGGAGGGGCCAGGCCGGCCATCAACAGCGGGGAGGAACCGTCCAGGGATCGTGCAGGAGCGCTGCCTCTCGTGCTCCATTGGACACTCCGCCCACCGCCGCCAGCCGTATTCCCGCATACCAGCTGGGCACTGCCTCGGACCCTGCACGTGCACACATCATTCCTTCCCTTTCTCTCCGTCCTCCCTCCTTTTACCCTTTCCTTCCCCTATTTATTCCTAATAAATTACCCTTTTCCTCTAAGATCTCGCCTCGTGTCTGTGTTTCATGGTGCCGCCCGTGCAACTTTGGGTCGAACCCGTTACAATATATATGTAGTATGTCACAAAAGTGAGCAGACCCTTCTGCATCTCTGCAAATATTTACTTATATCTTTTCATAGGACAACACTGCATAAATGACTCTTTGACACAATGAAAAGTGGTCAGTGTAAAGTTTGTATAGCAGTGTAAAATTATTGTCCCCTCAAAATAACAAAAAATACAGCCAATAATAGCTGAACCCCTGCTAGATGTTTATTGTGCAAAAGATGTTCAAATGATCCAAACAATGGATAAACAATGAGAAAAAAAAAACTAATAAATGAAGGCACGATAATTTACAAAACATAGTTGCAAGCACCGATGCACGGACCCAAGCACCTGCTCCATCGCCACCCGGGTGCAACACACAACCTGTGTGCTTTTTGAGAATGTTAAGACCTCCAAAAAGCCATCACCGACCAGGTGCACCACACACCCCGCGTGCCTTTTTAGCAAGCCAAGACCTCTAAAAAGCCCCGGACGCTAATGGCACTATGATGATACTCAACATGATTTCACTCAGGAAGTCATAAGCCAATTTTCGGCAAACGTTTAAGGCATGGTCATGAGCAGACGTGTCTTTTTGGTGCATATGGACAGCGATATCGCAGGTGCTTGGACCACAGGCATCCGAATCAGAATCGGGTTTTATTCACCACGTATGTTGACACACACAAGGAATGAGTACAGACTACAATAAAAAAAAAAAAAAAAAAAAAGCTTAACAAAAACATTATACACAGTAATTACACAATCAGTAACTTTACATGGGGAGGCGACGGGGATCCTGAGTATGTGCAGGCTGTCAGGACTTGTGTTACTGCGGCTGTTGTTGCCGTAGGCAGAAAGAGGGCAAGCATAAGCGCAGAGGGTTTGATTAACAAAGAGTCTTTTTATTTAAATATAACATGAATAATAAAGAAACAAAACAAACAACTCAATATAAACAAAACCATAGAGCTTAACACAGGCTTAGAGCTTAACACGGGCTTAGAGCTTAACACGGGCTTAGAGCTTAACACGGGCTTAGAGCTTAACACGGGCTTAGAGCTTAACACGGGTTTAGAGCTTAACACAGGGTGAGATAAAGCTGGAACTAAACAGAGATGAGACTCAACGACGAGGCTAGAGACAAGGAGAGGCTAGAGACAGGATGGGTTAGCAGTTAGTTGTTAGTTCCACCTCAACAATAACCAATCTGGTTATTGTTGAGGTCGAAGATGACCTAACCAGGTTAGTAACTATAAGGGTTAGTAACTAAGCTGGTTAGTGACTGAACCTACAGGGAAAAACGAACACACAAAAGTCTAAGTACACATGGTGCTAATCCATACTAGCAGCTAAAGCCTACTAGCGGCTAAGAACTCATGTGGCTAAACATACTAATACAAATAAAAACATACTAGGAACTAAACAAGAGGCAAACAAACACTGGAGACACACAGAACAGTACTTACACGAGACATGAGACAACTAATCAAACCAGCTCCATAACACAAAAGCACAATGATCATAAACATAACTAAACTAGAGCCTTTCTTTAAAACAGAGGTTACATACAGTACAGACCAAACGTTTGGACACACCTTCTCATTCAAAGAGGTTGAATTTGTATTATGGCAAGAAAAAAGCAGCTAAGTGAAGAAAAAAACGAGTGGCCATCATTACTTTAAGAAATGAAGGTCAGTCAGTCTGAGAAATTGGGAAAACTTTGAAAGTGTACCCAAGTGCAGTCACAAAAAGCATCAAGCGCTACAAAGAACCTGGCTGACATGCGGACCGCCCCAGGAAAGGAAGACCGAGAGTCGCCTCTGCTGCGGAGGAGAAGTTCATCCGAGTCACCAGCCTCAGAAATCGCAGGTTAACAGCAGCTCAGATCAGAGAGCAGGTCAATGGCACACAGAGGTCTAGCAGCAGACACATCTCTAGAACAACTATTAAGAGGAGACTGTGTGAATCAGGTCTTCATGGTAGAAGATCTGCTAGGAAACCACTGCTAAGGACAGGCAACAAGCAGAAGAGACGTGTTTGGGCTGAAGAACACAATAAAGAAAACTCTTTGAATGAGAAGGGGTGTCCAAACTTTTGGTCTGTAATGTACATAAACCAAAAGAAACTAAATACAAACTAAAATAACTGCCCACTTGACATATCTAATGGTCAACCCAGTTTCCCAGAACAAACAGCTTTTTATAACGTATCTAATTGCGCCAGCTCGGTTCAGGTGAGCTTCCTCATCACCTGACCGAGGTTGTCTTGTGGGAAACTGAGTCTACAAACCAAAAACTACAAAACAAACTTAATCTGGCAAACAGTGCCCTCTAGGGATGGTCTCTTACACAGACATGCATAAAGTGTACTGCAAGGTGAGGTGGGTAGTCCTGTGTCCATCATATATACTATAATAGGTACTGCAAAATAGCAAAGAGTAGTAATGAAATGTTCATGTATGGAGTTTGTTGGAGGCATGGTTATGCTTTTACACAATAGACAGTAGTAGTGCCTGCCAGAAGGAAGGAGGTGAAAAAGGTGTGGGTGTTTCTTGGTTTTTGTAGGGTACAAGTCATGGAGAGGAGGCAGGGAAGCTCCAATTATTTTTTTTCTGCAGTCATTATTATTATTATTTATTTTTTTACTGTTTTCTGCAGTCTGTTCCTGTCCTGATTTGTGGCTACTCCAAACCAGACAGTGATGGATGTAAACAGGACAGACTCAATGACAGTATAAACAGTATAAAACTGCTTCAGCAGCTTTTGAGGCAGACCATACTTCCTTAGTTGGTGCAGGAAGTCAATTCTCTGCTAGGCCTTTTTGACAATGGAGTTGATGTTGAGTTCCCCTTTCAGGTCATGGGAAATACTTGACACCGAGTTGTTGGATATTGTGAGGGGGAGTAGTGTTAAAGGCTGTCTCCTAAAGCCCGCTGTCATCTCCACAATTTTGAGCGTACTTAGCTTCAGGCTGACCACACCAGAGCACCAGGTGTTCCACCTCCTGTTGATATGTAGACTCGTCACCATCTTGGATGAGTCCAATGCGTGTAGTGTTTGCAAATTTCAAGACACACAGCTGGGTCCTTGGATGTGCAGTCATTAGTATACAGGGAGAATAGCAGAGGGGAGAGTCCTTGTGGAGCACCAGTGCTGACTATTAGTGTGCTCTACTGTTTACTGCCTGTCAGGAAGCTAGTGATCCACTGACATACTGTATTGCAGGAGGTTCAGTAAGCTGTAGGAGTTTAGAGCAACGTATGTCGGATCATCATGTTAAAGGCTGAGCTAAAGTCAACAGACAGAAGTCTTGTATAGGTCCTTGAAGCAGTCGAGATGTTGGAGGATGTAGTGCAGCCCCACGTTAACTGCATCATTCAACGACCTGTTTGCTTGATATGCAAATTGAAGGGGTTCTAACAGCTGTTCTGTGATGTTCCTTAGGTGGGCCAATACAAATTGTTCAAAGGATTTCAGGACCACAGAGGTTAGAGTTATAGGCCAGTAGTCATTCAGGCCTGTGATGGAAGATTTCTTGGGGACCGGGGTGATGGTGGATTGTTTGAAGCATGATTTATCTGGGTTATCTGTAAAAAGTAAAAAAGAAAATTCTCCAAAGACGTAACGGTGCGGATCGCACGAGGGGCAGAGCCGCGTGTAAATCGTTCAGAATGGGCAGATCTACAGGCTGATACTACGTGGAGTTCTGAACCGGCAAAGGCGCGGCCATTTATACACGCGGTTGACATCCAACGTTGCCGTGAGGCAATCGGCCTGAACAAGCCGCATACGAACATTCACGTCCGTATAAAGGGTCCTGATACCGGCGCACTTTGTGTGATCATTTAGGTAGCACCGGTAAGGTATCAGGACCAAAGAAAAGAAAAGGAAAGAAAGAAGGAAGGAAAGGTTCCCTCACATCTAAAATTGAAAATCAAGTGTCTCAAAATGGAAGAAGGAAACGTCACAAAGAGAGGAATAAAAGGTAGAGATCATAGGTCACCCCAAACAACTGACATGGTAAATCAGATTCTAATTGACAGAAATAAATGGAAAAACATCAAGCCATTGAAGGGACCAGGCAAGCTTAGGAAGCCATAGACATGTGAAAAAAAAAACATACAAAAAACAGCCAGAAACAAATTTGTGATTACCTGCGAATTTGGGCTGTTTGCATGTTTAGATTTTGCTGAGCCAAATATCTATTCAGATTGCAGAGGAAACCTACAACGTTTGGTCCCATCAAAATGACAGTTGTCCGCTTTGGGCATAGTGACATCCTAATGGAAATCCATCTTTCTGAAGAGATCATAAAAGCATGTGACACTTCTTTAATCCATTTTTCTGGATACATTCAGAATTTTCAAGTGGACCCATTTAATGTGCACATATACATGGTCACATGGTACATTTACACAGGTACAATAGGAGCCACCCCAAATAGCCGAGGCTGTGAGAATGCCGTGCGGCTGCCCTTTGGACCGTGTGATCACCTCTCCCTCTCCTGCCAGGAAGGTGTGTCAAGATTTCACAGAAAACACGCCCATTCAAGCTCTATTTATTAATTTACCTGGTACCACCACTAGATGGCGCTTTGTTCTCAAGAACACGTTACTACAAGCCAGCAATTTAGCTGCACTGAGTTGCAGTCATGGGAAACTGACGCTATCAAACTGCACTACAGAGATGAAGATGGCAGCTTAATGGGCCTTATTCAGAGTAAGTGGTGACTTTTTTTTATAAAACTTGTTTGAGGTCGTTTAAAGTTTATTTCCCAGCTTAGTTTTTTTTATCAGCTTTATATTACCGGTGTTCTATAATTTTTAATCGCTACATTATCAAAATTTCCTACTTATACTTTAAAATGGACATAATACTGCAAAAAATGCAATACTCAGTTTTAACATGGGCAGCAGATTCTGACACATGACGGTACTTCATCAGAATGTAATTCCTATAGTTTTAAACATGGGCAGCAGATTCTGACACATGACGGTGCTTCATCAGAATGTAATTCCTATAGTTTTAAACATGGGCAGCAGATTCTGACACATGACGGTGCTTCATCAGAATGTAATTCCTATAGTTTTAACATGGGCAGCAGATTCTGACACATGATGGTACTTCACCAGACTGTATTTCCGATAGTTTTAACATGGGCAGCAGGTTCTGACACATTGTGGTACTTCGTCAGAATGTAATTCCTATAGTTTTAACATGGGCAGCAGATTCTGACACATGATGGTACTTCACCAGACTGTATTTCCGATAGTTTTAACATGGGCAGCAGGTTCTGACACATTGTGGTACTTCGTCAGAATGTAATTCCTATAGTTTTAACATGGGCAGCAGATTCTGACACATGATGGTACTTCACCAGACTGTATTTCCGATAGTTTTAACATGGGCAGCAGGTTCTGACACATTGTGGTACTTCGTCAGAATGTAATTCCTATAGTTTTAACATGGGCAGCAGATTCTGACACATGATGGTACTTCACCAGACTGTATTTCCGATAGTTTTAACATGGGCAGCAGGTTCTGACACATTGTGGTACTTCGTCAGAATGTAATTCCTATAGTTTTAACATGGGCAGCAGATTCTGACACATGATGGTACTTCACCAGACTGTATTTCCGATAGTTTTAACATGGGCAGCAGGTTCTGACACATTGTGGTACTTCGTCAGAATGTAATTCCTATAGTTTTAACATGGGCAGCAGATTCTGACACATGATGGTACTTCACCAGACTGTATTTCCGATAGTTTTAACATGGGCAGCAGGTTCTGACACATTGTGGTACTTCGTCAGAATGTAATTCCTATAGTTTTAACATGGGCAGCAGATTCTGACACATGATGGTACTTCACCAGACTGTATTTCCGATAGTTTTAACATGGGCAGCAGGTTCTGACACATTGTGGTACTTTGTCAGAATGTAATTCCTATAGTTTTAACATGGGCAGCAGATTCTGACACATGATGGTACTTCACCAGACTGTATTTCTGATAGTTTTAACATGGGCAGCAGGTTCTGACACATTGTGGTACTTTTGTCAGAATGTAATTCCTATAGTTTTAACATGGGCAGCAGGTTCTGACACATTGTGGTACTTTTGTCAGAATGTAATTCCTATAGTTTTAACATGGGCAGCAGGTTCTGACACGTTGTGGTACTTCATCAGAATGTAATTCCTATAGTTTTAACATGGGCAGCAGGTTCTGACATGTTGTGGTACTTCGTCAGACTGTTTTCGATAGTTTTAACAAGGGCAGCAGTTCTGAACGTCTGTGGGTACTTCGTCAGAATGTGAATTCCTATAGTTAACACGGGCAGCAGGTTCTGACACGTTGTGGTACTTCGTAAATGTATTCTATAGTTTTAACATGGGCAGCAGGTTCTGACACGTTGTGGTACTTCATCAGAATGTAATTCCTATAGTTTTAACATGGGCAGCAGGTTCTGACACGTTGTGGTACTTCGTCAGAATGTAATTCCTATAGTTTTAACACGGGCAGCAGGTTCTGACACGTTGTGGTACTTCGTCAGAATGTAATTCCTATAGTTTTAACATGGGCAGCAGGTTCTGACACGTTGTGGTACTTCATCAGAATGTAATTCCTATAGTTTTAACATGGGCAGCAGGTTCTGACACGTTGTGGTACTTCGTCAGAATGTAATTCCTATAGTTTTAACATGGGCAGCAGGTTCTGACATGTTGTGGTACTTCGTCAGACTGTATTTCCGATAGTTTTAACACGGGCAGCAGGTTCTGACACGTTGTGGTACTTCGTCAGAATGTAATTCCTATAGTTTTAACACGGGCAGCAGGTTCTGACACATTGTGGTACTTCATCAGAATGTAATTCCTATAGTTTTAACATGGGCAGCAGGTTCTGACACGTTGTGGTACTTCGTCAGACTGTATTTCCGATAGTTTTAACACGGGCAGCAGGTTCTGACACGTTGTGGTGCTTCATCAGAATGTAATTCCTATAGTTTTAACACGGGCAGCAGGTTCTGACACATTGTGGTACTTCGTCAGAATGTAATTCCTATAGTTTTAACATGGGCAGCAGGTTCTGACACATTGTGGTACTTCATCAGAATGTAATTCCAATAACATGGGAATAAAATCTTACTAAAGCAAAGT
This sequence comes from Clarias magur, assembly GCA_013621035.1. Lineage (NCBI taxonomy): Eukaryota > Metazoa > Chordata > Actinopteri > Siluriformes > Clariidae > Clarias > Clarias magur. The sequence continues at coordinate 297,860 of QNUK01000426.1, forward strand.
GATTTTAATCACAACTCCAGAGAGAAAACTGACTTTCCTGTATGTTTAAATTATAATGTTTAGACACAAAAAGTAATATTTTTTCCACACATACAAACTGTATTTACATTAAAAAAAAAAACTCCCCCCCCCCTGCAAATGCATACTTTTACCACACACAAAATTTATTTACATTCAAATGTGACAATTAATTTTTCCATACATTTTGCACAAACATAAGTTGGGAGGTCTTTTTGGTATTTGGCACATTCGAAAATCGCCCACCTTCCACAGAGGTCACACTGCACCTAAAGCACAGGCAAAGTAATACATCAGTAACTTAAAACAAAATCTTAGAAAGGGAACACTTTAAAGAAATTGCTATAATAAAGAGCTTTTTACAGAGCTCTGCAACTGTGCTTCAGCACAGTGGCCAAGACCATCCAGCACTTTAAGAGGACAGGTTCTTCTCAGAACAGGCCTCGCCATGGTCGCCTAAAGAAGCTGAGTGCACGTTCTCAGCCTCAGATCCAAAGATTGGCTTTGGAAAACAGAGATTGAAGGGATGGGAGGTCAGCCTGTCAATGCTCAGACCGTACACCGCACACTGCATCAAATTGCTCTGCATGGTTGTCGTCCTAGAAGGAAGCCTCTTCTAAAGATGATGTACAAGAAAGCTCGCAAACAATTTGCTGCAGACATGCAAACTAAGGACCAGGATTACTGGAACCACGTCCTGTGGTCTGATGAGACCAAGATAAACCTATTTGGTTCAGATGGTGTCAAGCGTGTCTGGCGGCAACCAGGTGAGGAGTACAAAGACAAATGTGTCTTACCTACCGTCAAACATGGTGGTGGGAGTGTCATGATCTGGGGCTGGATGAGTGCTGCTGGCATTGGGGAGCTACAGCTCATTGAGGGAAACATGAATTCTAACATGTACTGTGACATACTGAAGCAGAGCATGATCCCTTCCCTCCGGAAACTGGGCCGCAGAGCAGCGTTCCAGCATGATAATGACCCCAAACACACCTCCAAGATGATCACTGGCTTGCTAAAGAGGCTGAGGGTAAAGGTGATGGACTGGCCAAGCATGTCTCCAGACCTAAACCCCATAGAACCATTCTCGGGCATCCTGGAAAGAAAGGTGGAGGAGCACAAGGTGTCAAATGTCCACCACCTCCGTGATGTTGTGATGGAGGAGTGGAAGAGAATTCCAGTGGCAACTTGTGAAGCTCTGGTGAACTCCATGGCCAAGATAATTCAAGCCACGCTGGAAAATGATGGTGGCCACACAAAATATTGACATTCCACATTTTCACTTAGGGGTGTACTCACTTTTGTTGCCAGGGGTTCAGCTATTATTGGCTGTATTTTTAGTTATTTTGAGAGGACAATAAATTTACATTGCTATACAAACTTTACACTGACTACTTTTCATTGTGTCAAAGAGTCATTCATGCAGTGTTGTCCTATGAAAAGATAGAACTAAATATTTGAAGAGATGTGAGGGGTGTACTCACTTTTGTGACATACTGTAGGATAAGTGGAAGGTGAAAAACCTCAATGGAGAATACTGACCATGACATGGCGCTAATTGCTCGGGGTTTTTTTTTTGGCGCGGGGGACGGGTTCTTTAGACATGTCTGTGCACAAATGTGTTCGTGTTAAAGCCAACTGTGAAATGCAGGAGTGCACACAGACACACCTCTCCGTCCACAAATGCTTATATGTAGCACTTTAACTGTTGTCTTGTAAATCGTTGATTAAACCTATGAACATAGCTGTTCAGAAGCGGTCCTAAACACAAGCGAATGGTCTATTTTTATTCTTAATTAAAAGACATAAGGTGCATAAGGTCATAAGCAATATTTAAAACAAAACAAACCTGGAAGTAAGTGTTCCATGCATTACAGTACTGCGTATAACCAAGTGCCCTAATCAACATAGCTACAGTATACAGTTCAAACCACAGCAGCAGTATGTGCGCTGCTGGGGATTGGAAGATGAATGAGGATACCTCATTTACAAAACAAAAGACGGTGAAAAGTGTGAATGCGCATCTGCTCATCGGTGTGTGTGTGTGTGTGTGTGTGTGTGTGTATTTGTGTTTTAGGTTGCATTCTTAACATTCAGTCTGTCTGAATCTTTATAGACGCCAAGTTGGGGAAATTACGTTTGAGAAAACAACAACAATTAAAATCTTGATCATTTGCGTCTGTGCTATGTTGTGCTTAAGTGACCCATATTTTTTTCTTTTCTTAGTTTAAAAATGCTTTGGATTTTAAGAACTTCATTAAAAGGACAAAGACAAACTTAGGAGGAGTGGAAAGTGAGAAAGGTGTGGTGGGAAATCTCAATGTAGAATGTACTGACTCCCCCACTACTGACTGTTAGATGGTGCTAAGTTGAGTTCTTACGACCTGCCGGTGCACAAATGCGTTTTGTGTTAAAGCCAGCTCAGGCAAACCTGACGAGTGCAGGAGCACACACCTGTGGCACTTTAACTGTTAGTACAACAACGTTATCTTGTAAATAGCTGATTAAACCTATGAACACGGCCGTTAAAAAAACAAAACAAAAAAACAACCTAAAACAGACGCATGGTCTATTTTGTCCTCAAGTGAAATACATCAATACGTTAATAATTCACACCATGATAACATTAGTGGAGTAGGATCTGAAGACACTCGTCTCTATTACATCATGACTTTGAGATGTCCACAGTAAATCTGTGTTTATTCTGCTGAACATTACTAAACAGCCATGTCCAATAAACCAGTGCATCTTTAATAAGCCATATTGGTTTGGAGTCAAAAGTAAAAGTAACGTAAGACCGAGTACAGTACCCTTGTACAGTACCCCGAGTACAGTACCCTTGACCCTGTACAGCCACGGACTGGCTTTAACAATAATTGGTGACTGTTTTAATATAATAATTTTTTTGTGTACATTTTTAAATGTTTAAATAAAACCTGATTTTCAGAGTATATAATATAATTTGTTGTGTCATCTGTTTACAGGGTTGGCTGATTTTGTAGAGACCTATGGGTTACAGTGAAATATTTGTTATTAGCAGTAGTAAGCCATGCTTTAGTAACCTTGGATAAATCACAATATAAGCTCCCTCTCTCCTGTGCACGCTGTGGATAGAGACCCCTCTCTCTCTCTCTCTCTCTCTCTCTCTCTCTCTCTCTCACACACACACACACACACACACACACACACACACACACACACACACACACACACACACACACACACACAAATGGCACATAAAATCGTGTAAACCCAAATGAAACTAACATTTCATTTTCAAAATATATAAGCAGTGAAAAACACATTAGAATACTGTAGGTGATCCCTGTCTTTTAGATGCTTTTTTGTTCTTTTAGTATTGTTTTCAGGTGTGAATTTTTATGGGGATTTAATCTGTCTCTACTGCTGCATCTATTCACAGTTTTGATAAGTGCATTTTGATTATGCATGGTTAAATGACTAAAGAAATACTGATCCATTGTAACAATGCGAGGCGGCACGGTGGTGTAGTGGTTAGCACTGTCGCCTTGCACCGCCAGGGTCCGGGTTCGATCCCCGGCCAGGCTCGATTCTCGTTTCTGTGTGCATGGAGTTTGCATGTTCTCCCCGTGCTTGGTGGGTTTCCTCCGGGTACTCCGGTTTCCTCCCACAGTCCAAAGACATGTAGGTTAGGCTAATTGACATTCCCAAATTGCCCGTAGTGTGTGAATGAGTGAGTGTATGTGTGTGTGTGTGTGTGTGTGTGTCTGTGCCCTGCGATGGATTGGCACCCTGTCCAGGGTGTACCCTGCCATGTGCCCTAAGTCTCCAGGGATAGGCTCCAGGCCCCCCGTGACCCTGAATACAGGATTAAGCGGTATAGATGATGAGTGAGTGTAACAATGCGGGTCGCGCATAAACTGTTCCGGCTGCTACCACACAGAGTTCTGAACAGGCTAAGGCATTTATACACGTGGGAGGCAGGCAACGCTGCCGTGAGGCGATCAGCCTGAACAAGCTGCACCTGTTTATAAGCGTGTTTATATAAAGGGTGCTGATATCGCCGCACTTGGTGCGATCATTTAGGTAGTACTGGTAAAGTACCAGGGCCAAAGACACATCAAGAAAGAAAGACATAACTAAAAAAAACGACTCTCTCTCATAAGTCCTCGGTAAGGGAATAAGCCACGAGAAGATCAAAAGTTTTATTTTTGTTTCCAGAGCCCCGTCCGTTCTCAGTAGATGATGGAGCTGGGTTGATTTCGTGTCATCAGTTTTCTTTTGTTTCCTTTTAAGTTTCCTATTCACGCCATCTCCAAACAGAACAGTCGTAACGTGTGTGTCATAAGCACTCTCACAAACTCCTATTTCATTGATCCCCTCTAAAGCCCTGCACGGACTTGTCACGGTTCGCGATGGGACCCACCATGGTCCTGGCGGCTGTTTGACATGGCTCCTACTGTACATTAACTTCTCCTTTGCAGCAAAGGTAGTTTTGGTCATTTTTTGTGCTGCTGTGGTGTTATGAGAGCCAGTTTAATTAATTAGGAGCCATTTCACAAAAGACAGTTTCATCAACAAGGGTTTGTGTTCCAAATTGTGTTCACTTCATCTCCCACTCAGGACCTCCACTCATACAGTAGATACACATGAAAAAGGTATATTGAAGCCTGGACAAAGATTTCTAAAGGCAGCTTTTTATGTCAGTGTTTCTCATGACCAACAGGTGGTGCTGTAATTTTAGAAACAGAAGATTCTGCATGCCCATCATGGCTGGAAAGCTGCCCTTCTTCCTTAAACATGCTGCTTATTTAAGCTTCACTTAACTATCTGATCATAGCGCGTGCCAGTATTAGGCAAATACAAACCCAGGCATTCAACAGCATATAACTATTTTCACGATGCTATTATTTATTTAACAAAAAATTAAGTTAAAAAAAGCATGTGGGCAATATTAGGAACCTGCTTCTGGAGGATTTAGGATAGTCCGCTGCAACCAGGTGCTGCTAATCATCACCCCTTGATTAATTGATCATCAGCAGATGTTTTCACAGTTTCCTGCATTCAGGTGTGTATTAATTCCATGCCAATAGGGAAAGACATGAGAAATGGTCTTAACAAATTTGCAGTTTAACGTTCAATGGTGAGAAATTTATTTACAAGATGCTTGCCAATCTTCTCAGTAGAGGATGCCAGAGCTCATTCATGTCAAAATCAGACCATGTTAAGCTAAAAAGAACATCAATGCATGGCGATTCACAAATCTGCATCTGAATAGGACTTCTGGAACAATGTCCCATGGACAGATGAGACCAAAATGGAGTGGTTTGGCCTTAATGCAGAGTGCCATGTTTGGTGAAAGCCAAAAAGCTTTTCAAGAGAAAGACTTTATAGCCCCTGTCCAGCATGGTGGAGGAGGGGTGATGATACAGGTTTGTTGTTTCAGCCACAGGACCTGGGTCCCTTACAGTCATTGAGTCAACCATGAACTCCACTGTATACCAGGGCATTCTAGAGGTAAATGTGTCTGACAGCTAAAATGCAACAGGACAGTGGTCCAAAGTACACCACTAAATCTACATCAGAATGACTAAAAAAATTGAAGAATCTACGTTTTGGATTGGCCTAGTCAAAAGTCCAGACTTTAACCAAAATTAAATGCTTTGGCAAGACTTTATGAAACCTGTGTACAAGTGAATGCTCAAAAACCTCAATGATCTGAAGCAATTTTATAAAGAAGAATGGACCAAAACAATGTGAACGACTGATACAGTTACTGAAACAATTACTTCAAGTTATTACTGTTAAAGATGAATATACATGAATCATGGGGATTACTTAGTAGAGAGAGAAATGGAGTGCGGAAAACATCAAATTTTGACTGACTGCTGAAAGGTCAAAGGTAATCAAAAATCATAATTATATTGACCACTCAAGGTCAAAGGTGACATATGGAAGGTTTATTAAGGGTAGTTGTCTTTTAACTGTTTCTGTGGTTGTTTATGTCATTAAGAATGTTGTCTTTTTTTTCCTGTGGAAGTAAAATGTTTTCACTTGTTAAAGTCATTAAGAAAGTTGTTGTCTCCTCTCCCATGAAAGTCATTTTTTTTTTACTTCTTTCGTCTGGGATATACAAAACGTCAACCTAATTTTGACAGCACAAGGTCAAAGGGTCTTTAAGGGTAGTTGTCTCTTAATTGTTTCTACAGTCGTGGCCAAAAGTTTTGAGAATTCCATAAATTTTGGAAATGGGAAAAGTTGCTGCTTAAGTTTTTATAATAGCAATTTGCATATACTCCAGAATGTTATGAAGAGTGATCAGATGAATTGCATAGTCCTTCCTTGCCATGAAAATTAACTTAATCCCGAAAAAAACTTTCCACTGCATTTCATTGCTGTCATTAAAGGACCTGCTGAGATCATTTCAGTAATCGTCTTGTTAACTCAGGTGAGAATGTTGACGAGCACAAGGCTGGAGATCATTATGTCAGATTGATTGGGTTAGAATGGCAGACTTGACATGCTAAAAGAAGGGTGATGCTTGAAATCATTTTTCTTTCATTGTAAACCATGGTGACCCGCAAAGAAACGCGTGCAGCCATCATTGCATTTCATAAAAATGGCTTCACAGGCAAGGATATTGTGGCTACTAAGATTGCACCTAAATCAACAATTTACAGGATCATCAAGAACTTAAAGGAAAGGGGTTCAATTCTTGTTAAGAAGGCTTCAGGGTGTCCAAGAAAGTCCAGCAAGCGCCAGGATCGTCTCCTAAAGAGGATTCGGCTGCGGGATTGGAGTGCCACCAGTACAGAGCTGCTCAGGAATGGCAGCAGGCAGGTGTGAGCGCATCTGCACGCACAGTGAGGCCAAGACTTTTGGAAGATGGCCTGGTGTCAAGAAGGGCATCAAAGAAGCCACTTCTCTTTAAAAAAAAATTCTGCAAAAACTTCTGCAAAAAGTAGGCGAATGGACTGCTGAGGACTGGGGCAAAGTCATATTCACGGATGAAGCCTCTTTCCGATTGTTTGGGGCATCTGGAAAAAGGCTTGTCCGGAGAAGAAAAGGTGAGCGCTACCATCAGTCCTGTGTCATGCCAACAGTAAAGACAGTAAAGCATCCTGAGACCATTCATGTGTGGGGTTGCTTCTCATCCAAGGGAGTGGGCTCACTCACAATTTTGCCCAAAAACACAGCCATGAATAAAGAATGGTACCAAAACACCCTCCAACAGCAACTTCTTCCAACAATCCAACAACAGTTTGGTGAAGAACAATGCATTTTCCAGCACGATGGAGCACCGTGCCATAAGGCAAAAGTGATAACTAAGTGGCTCAGGGACCAAAACGTTGAACTTTTGGGTCCATGTCCTGGAAACTCCCCAGATCGTAATCCCATTGAGAACTTGTGGTCAATCCTCAAGAGGCGGGTGGACAAACAAAAACCCACTAATTCTGACAAATTCCAAGAAGTGATTATGAAAGAATGGGTTGCTATCAGTCAGGATTTGGCCCAGAAGTTGATTGAGAGCAGCCCAGTCGAATTGCAGAGGTCCTGCAAAAGAAGCACCAACACTGCAAATACTGACTCTTTGCATAAATGTCATGTAATTGTCGATAAAAGCCTTTGAAACGTATGACGTGCTTGTAATTATATTTCAGTACATCACAGAAACAACTGAAACAAAGATCTAAAAGCAGTTTAGCAGCAAACTTTGTGAAAACTAATATTTGTATCATTCTCAAAACTTTTGGCCACGACTGTACAGTTGTTGTTGTCTCCGTGAAAGTAAAGTGCTGTCACATTTTGTTAAAATCATTAAGAAAATGATTGTCTTCCCTTCCCGTGGGAGTCTACAAAATGTCAACCTAATTTTGACGGCTCAAGTCAACATTTGCAAGGGTCATTAAGGGTGTTTACAACAACAATTCTTTTTGACCAATCAGATTAAAGTAACTGATACCAGGTAACACCCAGTTTCCTTTCAAATATGGCATCTCTGGGTAAGGAATAATATTGATTTTTAATTGTTCAACTATGGCTGCTTGTCCAAATGCAACGAAAAAGTCGAAATCTACTTTTGGCAAGAATTCAGAGCATGAAAAGATTCATTATTGGGGATTGACGAATGGATGTACCACCGGTTTCATTTTCAACGAAAAAAAGAAGATGTTACGAAGAAAAGAAGACTGTTTAAGTTATTGGAACCAGGACACATATACTGGAGTAAAGCTACAGAGAGAATAACTTTTGATCAGGTTAATTGGAAAAAGTTCCGTAAATGGTGTAAGGACCTTGAATAGTACTGGATGTGTTTTCACCAGAGGCTTTCAAACGTAAATGGACAAGCAAGTCATCTCCACAGGACACGTATCACATGAGACTAACAAATTTTGCTAAGAATGAGGTTTCGCTGCACTGCTACATTGTCTTTTTTGGTGATGACTGGTGAACAAACACAATGGCTGTGTGAGGTACTGTATGACCAAACTAGCTGGGAAGAGCTTCGATGCTGCTTTAAACAAATTGATGACTTATTTCTACAGTTGGAAAGAAACATCGGAAATTAAACTAAGAAAAAAATGGTTAAATTAGGTTGACGTTTTGTATATCCCAGAGGGGAACGAAGTAAAAAACATTTACTTTCAGGTGAAACGAGACAACAACTTCCTTAATGACTTAAACAACTGTAGGAACAATTAAGAGACAACTACCTTTAACGACCCCTTTGACCTTGAGCTGTCAAAATTAGGTTGACGTTTTGTATATCCCAGAGATGAAAGGAGTAAAAAAATTACTTTTATGGAAGAAGAGACAACAACTTACTTAATGACTTAAACATGTGAAAACATTTTACTTCCACAGGAAAAAAAAAGACAACATTCTTAATGACTTAAACAACCACAGAAACAGTTAAAAGACAACTACCCCTTAATTAGCCTTCCATATGTCACCTTTGACCTTGAGCGGTCAATATAATTATGATTTTATGATGACCTTTGACCTTTCAGCAATCAATCAAAATTTGACGTTTTCCACACTCCATTAATCTCTCTCTTAGTACTTACCACATTATTTTCTTTTTGCCTACATTTTTGCTAAATAAGTAAAAGGCATGGTAAAACGAATGCATGTATTTGTTTGTCTGTAGTTGTAATTGCCTAATACTGAGAACTGCTACAATCAGATGAATTTTATTATGCTTCACACACACACACACAACCAACAACATAGAATTAAAAGAGGGAGTACAAACATTTGAACATTACTGTATATCATATAAAAACTAGCAGTGAACCTGCAGATTACTCAGTGTCCTTAGTACAATATATAATGTACCATTAACAAAAGTTTACTGGCCCAAGGCAATAGCCTTAATGTGGAAATGTGTAAACTGAGTTGATGCTTTTTGCAATATTCAGATATTAATATGTGTCACGGTTCTGGGTGTGAGGCATAAACGCAAGAGGATCCCGGTGGTTCAGGGAAAACGATGTTTTATTGATCATAAACATAAAAAACCAGGGAAAACACAAAACAGATCTACTTTAAATAAAACGAAACCAAAAAACACGAATAACCACGAGACATACACTTTAAACTCATTGTAACAAATGCAAGCCACAAACTAGAACTCAAACACACCTTTTATAATGAACTTAATGATCAATTCGGATCAGGTGCGCGCCCACGTGACCTGACCGAGTTGAGAACTGGGAAATGAAGTAAATAAAATGAAACTTAAAAGAACTACACAAAAATGTGTTAGGGCGCTTTGGCGCCCTCTAGGGGTTATCCCTGACATAACCCCCCCTCAAAGGGCGCAACTCCGGGGCGCCACAGGAGGTCCAGGGCATCCCCCCCAGGGTCCAATGTCCGCCCCTCTCACCCAGAGGCTGGCACCTAAGTCCTGTGGGCCAGGTGTCTTCATGCCCCCGTTGAAGCAGGGCGGGGGAGACGGAGGAAGCCCGCCATCCTCGTTGACGTAGGGCGGCGAGGGCAGTGGATGCTCGCCGTCCTCATTGACACAGGGCGGCGGAAAGAGAGGAAGCTCGATGTCCTCGGCGGTGCATGACGGCGGCGGAGGAGGAAGAGGCAGCTCGCTGACCTCAGCGGCGCATGCAGGCGGCGGCGGAGGAAGAGGATGGAGCTCGTGATCCTCAGCGGCGCGTGAAGGCGGCGGCGGAGGAAGAGGAAGCTCGCTGTCCTCGGCAGCGCATGAAGGCGACGGCAGAGGAAGAGAATGGAGCTCGTGATCCTCAACGTCGCATGAAGGTGGCGGCGGAGGAAGAGGAAGCTCGCTGACCTCGGCGGCGCATGAAGGCGGCGGCGGAGGAAGAGGATGGAGCTCGCTGACCTCGGCAGCGCATGAAGGCGGCGGCGGAGGAAAAGGAAGCTCGCTGTCCTCGGCGGCGCATGAAGGCGACGGCAGAGAAAGAGGAAGCTCGCTGACCTCGGCGGCGCATGAAGGCGGCGGCGGAGGAAGAGGATGGAGCTCGTGATCCTCAGCGACGCATGAAGGCGGCGGCGGAGGAAGAGGAGGAAGCTCGCTGTCCTCAGCGGCGCATGAAGGCGACGGCAGAGGAAGAGGATGGAGCTCGCGATCCTCAGCGGCGCATGAAGGCGGCGGCGGAGGAAGAGGAAGCTCGCTGTCCTCGAAGGCGCTGTGCAGCAGCGGCGGCTCGCTGTCCTCGAAGGCGCTGTGCAGCGGCGGCGGCTCGCTGTCGACGAAGCAGCTACGCGGCAGAATATAGAGCTCGCTGTCGTCGCCGCCGATGCACGGCGGAAAGAGGAGCTCATCTTCATCGTCGCCGCTGCTGAGCTCGCTTTCGTCGTCGACACTATATAGCAAATAGTAGAGCTCGCCGCTGTCATCCTTGAAAGCCTTGTAGTAGAGCTCACCGTCTTCGTCGTCGCTGTAAGGCGGGAAAGGAGCTGGCAGGTCTGGACCCTCCTCGAGGCGCAGCTGCATCAGCATATCCTGGAGGTCAGCTACCTGCTCCTGCAGGTTACGGATGCGCCCTTCATTCTTTTCGGCGCTCCGCCCAACGCTGCTCCAGTCCAGCTGGGAGGCTGCTCCCGGCTGTGCATACCGCCCACACACCGTTCCTTGTAGCCGCACGCTTTGGGGTGTCCTTTCACCCTGGTCACCGCCGCGTTTGGACCGCCTGGTCGCTGCACTCCGGCCGGTGCGGGGACTCATGTCACCCCGAGCTGCTCCACCTCTGAACGGCGTGCGCCGTATCGCCAGCCGGCAGCCATCCCAGTCTCGCTGCCGTCTCAGCTCCTCCTGCTCCTTTCTGTCCGTTTTCCTTCTCCGCTTTCCACTACGCCGTTTGGTTCTCCTCCTGCTCTCCGCGTCGGTTCCCCAAACTTCAAACATCGTTGCCCCCCCCAAAAGAATCTCCCGGGGGAAGGGCTCCTCTGCTATGCCTCTTGTTGGGTCTTGCATTCTGTCACGGTTCTGGGTGTGAGGCATAAACGCAAGAGGATCCCGGTGGTTCAGGGAAAACGATGTTTTATTGATCATAAACATAAAAAACCAGGGAAAACACAAAACAGATCTACTTTAAATAAAACGAAACCAAAAAACACGAATAACCACGAGACATACACTTTAAACTCATTGTAACAAATGCAAGCCACAAACTAGAACTCAAACACACCTTTTATAATGAACTTAATGATCAACTCGGATCAGGTGCGCGCCCACGTGACCTGACCGAGTTGAGAACTGGGAAATGAAGTAAATAAAATGAAACTTAAAAGAACTACACAAAAATGTCTTAGGGCGCTTTGGCGCCCTCTAGGGGTTATCCCTGACAATATGCAGATATTCATAATTTAAACATTTTTAAGTATATATACGCACGTGGACAAAATTGTTGGTACCCTTCGGTCAATGAAAGAAAAACTCACAATGGTCACAGAAATAACTTTAATCTGACAAAAGTAATAATAAATAAGAATTCTATGAATGTTAACCAATGAAAGTCAGACATTGCTTTTCAACCATGCTTCAACGGAATTATAAAAAAAAAATGAACTCATGGAACAGGCCATGATGGTACCCCTAACTTAATAGTTTGTTGCACAACCTTTTGAGGCAATCACTGCAATCAAACGATTCCTGTAACTGTCAGTGAGACTTCTGCGCCTCTCTGCAGGTATTTTGGCCCTGTAGGATTGAGGTCAGGGCTCATAGAAGGCCACTTTAGAATAGTCCAATATTTTCCTCTTAGCCATTCTTGGGTGTTTTTAGCCGTGTGTTTTGGGTCATTGTCCTGTTGCAAGACCCATGACCTGCGACTGAGACCCAGCTTTCTGAAATTTCTGAATAATATGTGCAACTGTAGACACAGGAACATCTAGCTGCTTGGAAATGGTCTTATAGCCTTTACCTTTAACATGCTTGTCTATAATTTTCTTTCGAATCTCCTGAGACAAGTCTGTCCTTCGCTTCCTCTGGTCCATGTTGAGTGTGGTACATACCATGTCACCAAACAACACAGTGACGACCTGGAGCCCTATATATAGGCCCACTGACTGATTACAAGACTGTAGACATCTGTGATGCTAATTAGTGGACACACCTTGAATTAACATGTTCCTTTGCTCACATTATTTTCAGTATTTTCTAGGGGTACCATCATTTTTGTCCAGGCCTGTTCCATGAGTTTATTTTTTAAAATAATTCTGTTGAAGCATGGTTGAAAAGCAATGTCTGACTTTCACTGCTTAATATTCATAGAATTTTTTTAAATTATGACTTTTGTCAGATTAAAGTTATTTCTGTGACCATTGTGAGTTTTGCTTTCATTGACCGAAGGGTACCAACAATTTTGTCCACGTGTGTATACACAAATGTATATTTTTCACCACACAAATATAAACACAGTCACAAACATTTTCATTCAGCATTTTGAGATCAAGTGCATCCAAGTACACCGAATATGAATATGTACATGGTCCTTATATCTAGGGCCAATACAAACTTTTATTTCATTTTAAAATAAATAAATATGTAAACCTAGAACACAGCACTGCTTATTATGGCTTGCAAATTATTGTATCTGATTAAACATAAAAGGTTTATACATTTCCAACATTAACTAAAAGCAGCTCTAAATTCAGGCAATTCTAGTTAGCTAAGAACTGTTTTTCTAAAAGTTTAGCTCATGTGTTGGCAAAAGTGTAAATCTTGCATTTGCACATCTTTTACATGAGGTTACACCTGATCTGGCCCTGAAAAGTAGAAAAAAATATTCTAGAACGAGCAACAAACAATATAATGGATTTTTTTTTCTTTTAATATAGAAAAAAGACGTTTCAAAGAAATAGTTGTATCAAAAAGAAAACGAAATGTATGTCATGGAAAATTTGAATGGTAAAGAAAATCTTTATTAGTAAAAATTTACTGTCTCATATTGCTTCTCTTTCAAATGACCAACTAAAAGGAATTTATGCCATATAAAAAAATCACATTAGTACTCTACAACATTTGCTTCATTTGCTATTACTGTTGCATGTATCACTTTTCTTCCCAGTGTGAGGTGTGTTGTTTACTGTGCTTTTAACTATGGATTTATTTCATTTCAATTTAATTTTATTCACATAGGGCCTTAAACGATGGTCTTCGTCACAAAGTAGCTTTACAGAATCAAAAGAAAGTTAGGGAAATGAGTATGAAACGTAAAATATGTATGAATCAAAATGATCAGATTGTTCAGATGAGCAAGTCAAGCGCAACAGTGGCAAGAAAAATCTCCTGAGATGGCAATAGGAAGAAACCTCGAGAGGACCTCGCAGGGAACCCATCCTCATTTGGGTAATAATGGATAGCAGAGATTGATTTGCAGTCATACTGAGTGTTACATTTTCTTAAGCTTTCTGTTGATGGCCACTTGTAGGTATACTGAGGTGACCGATGTTAACCAGTCTCAAGCTTAAGAGTATTGTAGAAACGCCTTGACCCCTTGAAGGACACTTTTTCTATGAGTGTAGCTGTACAAACATTAGTCATTCTTTGCTTTTTGCACGATTTTTGCATGTGTTCAAACTTGTGGAAGTTCTGGAGCCTGAAAAGGCGTGCACTGAGCTCTTGCTTTTTGCAAGTAAGATTTGAACGCTAAACATGTTTTACATTGTAGCAATGGTAAGGACATAAAAGGATGAAATTAGAAACATGTAGAAACACGTAAAGCAATTTAAACACTAATGTGTTTATAATGTTCTTATAAATTAAATGCTAGTAATTATGATTGGAAGCGTTTGAGGTCAAGGGTAGCTCAGTTACAGGTGTAGCTCAAACAGCAGGGCTAGCTCAGTTGTTACGGTGTTGAACTACTGATCGGAAAGTCCCAGATTCAAATTCCACCACGAACACAAAGCAAGTTGCCACTGTATGGTCCTTGAGCAAGGCCATTAACTGCTAAGATGTATAATAAGATAAAAAGTAAGTCACACTGGATAAGTGCAGGCTCATCATAAAAAAATAATAAAAACTCTACTCTATGTAACAGCAGCACAATTACCAATGTGTAATAGATTATTTGCTAAATCCTTAAGATTAAGTTTACAACAACAGGCACAGAGTCTGGAAGAAGAGTGAAGAGGCTCCCTGAAGTCCAGTTTAAAGTTGTCATAGTCTGTAATGTTTTGTGGTGTCATGTAACCAGCTAATTTTGCCCCAGTGTGTTTTTATCAAGGGCAAAGTCGACATAGCTGTCGACCAGGAGATATTAGAGCACACCATGCTTCATGCATTTGGATTTTATTAAAACACATTACTGAATTATACACAGTGCCGGAGAACCTACGGCTAGGAAATCTACGCGGTGGAAGACTTCCTTCCGCAGCCCGGCGGCCGCCTCCGCCTCTCATTCCTACTCTTCCGGCGGCTCCACCTGCTCATCACAGCGGACTTGCCATTATCATGTACTAATATGATTTTTTTTATTTCTCCACTTCCCTTTCAATGCTTTACCAACGACCCGGGTGTCCGCTTGCTTCCTTCAGACGGCGTGACGTTCAAAAACATGCCGAGGCTGCTCAGACCTTAGGTTTTTAATCTCACGGTGTAGGTCTGTCCCACAGCCGTTTGTTCCATTAGTGATAGTTGTGGGCGTAGACACGCTCCGCATGGTTCCTCTTTTTTGTGCATACATTTAACCTGTGGTTTGGGAGGCCATCTCAGTGGAGTTTTAGTAATTTTAGTAATTTAGGTAAAGTGTATTAGTGGCATACATTAACTGATTAACATAGTACGTGTCCCTAAAGCTTTGTATGTTCTCTGTTCTGGGGCCCAGAGGAAACACATTCCGGGGGTCAGCAACTGCCAGGAGGTTGTGAAACTTCCCTATTCAAGGCACTTGTGCTGCTCTACACCGCTTTGAGCGGAGATGTGAGATACTTGTGCAAGGAAGTTGTTTTTTTGCAGATCTGCTTCAACTGAGTTGGGAAAGAGTAACCGTTTCTTTTCTTATTTGCTGATGTCGTGAACTGTCTCTTCCTATTCCAGAGGTCCTTTCAGAGATGGCCTGCCAGTCCCTACAAGTCTTTAAATTCGTGTACTTGGGATTTTCTCCCATTCTTCCTGGCAAAAGGCTTCTAGTTCTGTAATATTCTTTGGTCGTCTTGCATGCACAGCTCTTTTAAGATCTACCCACAAATTGTCAATGATGTTTAAATCAGGGGACTGTGATGGCCATTACAAAACCTTCAACTTGCGTTTCTTGAGGTATTCCATTATGGATTTCGAGGTTTGTTTAGGATCGTTGTCCTCTTCTAGAAGTCATTCACTTTTGAGCTTCGGCTTTTCACAGATTGTGTGATGTTTGCTTCCAGAATTTGATGGTATTTAGTGGCCTCCATTCTTCCCTCCACCCATGTGTGGCTGCCACTGGTTGCAACACAACCCCAAAGGATGATAGATTCCCCCCAATGGTTAATAGTTGGCAAGGTGTTTTTTTTCATGAAATGCTACTTCTTTTTTTCTCCAAACATGCCTTTGCTGATTGTGAGATTGTGAAATGTTCTATTTTAACATCATCAGTCCACAGCACCTGTCAGGCTTCTGTAGATATTCCATTGCATACTTCTGACGTTGCATTTTATGATGGGAATGCAGGTAAGGTTTGCTTCTTCAAATGTGTATAACAATAGAAGAGAAAACCATACTGACAGTTTATATTTAGATAGTGTCTGTTATAAAAAATAGTGCAGTCAAATGATACTTGAGTTTTCTTATCTTTATGAATATAATCGGATTCAGGCTAGCCAGAACTCCATGGAGAGAATAAATGCTATTTAAGGTAACCAGATCGGTGTAGTATTATCTGCAGTTTTGCTGAGCATTTCCCCAGGATAGACTGTTAATATGTCCTATTATCATACCTTCAGCAAAGCCATCACTTCCTACCATAAAGAAAATTTTAAATAAAATTCATCATCTCTGCTCTGAACAATCTGACTTCTGTTGATCTTTCTTTTGGTGTGTGCCCAGATTCACATTTAATTCAAACCCAGACCTTGTACTACATTACCAACATATGCAAAAGAGCGTACATTGTACAATTTGCATGGGCAGGATAAAAAATATGCTTTGTAGTTGTAGCAGAATACATTTAAGGTACTATTGGAATTTATATATAGTGGAACCTCGAATTGCGAGTAATGTGGTTTGCGAGTGTTCCGCAAGACGAGCAAAGATCTCTAATAAATGTTGACTTTTGAAAACGAGCAAGTCTTGGTTTACGAGTACCGGGTATCATGTATCACGCGGGCACTTCTTGTTTTAAAGCCGAGCGCCATGTGATCACAACTGAGCCAATGGGCTTTCTCTCTCTTGCTCTGTGGAATTGTGGGTAATCATCTCCACTGCTCGGTCTTAGTGCGCGTCTCTCACTGGTATAATCAACATCTGTGCGTGTCCTGTTTACTATAACACTGTGACCATGTCTGTGCGTAAATCTTTTTTTATTTTGTGTTCGTAAGTGTGTGTACAGCGCGCATGTATTGTTTATTATAATACGTGTGTGTGTGCGTGTATAAAGCAAAAGAAAGGCTCATTATAGATCCATTTGCTCCTTTTCTGTATAAGCTTGTCATGTGTGTGCGAGTGCATAATTTGACATTGTGGCCCTTCACACACACACACTCTTTCTCTTTCTCTCTCTCTCTCTCTCTCTCTCACTTTTATGCACGCAGGCGCTGTGTGTGTGTGAAGGGGCACGGTGTCAAAATACGTAACAACACATAATGACAGGCTGACACAGAGAAGGAGCAAATTGATCTCCTGGCTTCACACACAAACACACACACACACACACACACCCACACACCCACACACACACACACACACACACACACACACACACACACAGTGCCTGCACGCATAAAAATTATGTATTTATTTTTTTTGGGCCATGGAACGAATTATTTGAGTTTCCATTATTTCTTATCGGAGAATTTGATTTACAAGTTGTATTTCTGCCTCCAGAACGACTTATGCTCATAATCCAAGGTTCCACTGTAATGTTTTTTTTTTTTTTTTTTACTGTATTAACTAGTTAAAAGTAAAAAGATAAAGATGACTGCTCCATAAATGTTACAAGTTATATAATATAATGTTTAAAAGAATACACCCCACTTATTTGACTATTGGGTATAGAGTAATTTATTTATTATTATACTCTTACAGTATATAAAATTTTTTGCACCCTTTTGTGAATAACCTTTTTCATTTTGTCACCTTATTACAGGGGTTCCTAATCTAGCAGCAATTCTGATCACATACACCTGCACCTCATCACCCACACATATAAATACACCTCACGTCCTTCACTCAGCATCTGGTCTACGCTATCGGATTGTAACAAACCACCTTACTATTGTTAGAACAGTAATCAGCCGTCAACAGATTCAGGGAGAGTAAGGACCACCAGAAGACAATATTTTCTAATAACAAAAATGGGTATATACATTTATTGCAGTGTTAGACCATTCACACGCACCCACACACCCACAGTCTGTCGCCTTAGCGGCCGAGTGCTGGCGGCGCGGCGGATGCCGAAGATCCTCTCCTCGCAAGCGCCGTCTGAACACCGCACGCGCTGCGCTGACACGCCAGAGAGCAGAAGAGGTAGGAGGAAGAAAGAGAAACAAAAACCATACATAAATAACATACGTAAAAAAGCATACGTAAATAACACGCGTACGTAACAAAAGGCCGCGGCGGGCATAACACACATACAAAACATACCATACATACTCACATGCAGATTTGGACACGTTCTGTCCCGCATTCGGGTTTACGCTATTTCCTACTCGTTCACCATAATTTTTGTGAGTTTTCTGTTACCTGTAACAGTTAGGTCATGTTCATAATATAGGACTACAAGAACATTTGAAAAGAAAATATTGTTTGTGACTAAAAACCAAAGGGATATTACTATAGATAGAAAAAGCTGAAACTGAATAGGTATGGAGAAAATTATATATAGTATATTTTCGGAGAGATATATTAGAGAAATGTATTTCAAATAATATACTGTAGCATTTCATGATGACCCACCCCACTGTTTTGTAACCAATGACCACTCTTTATAACTTTGAACAAAAGAGTTAACACATTGCAAATTACAGTATATGTATGTATAGTTTACTTCTGTAATTATATACAAAGAAAGAAACTGTTTAACTGTTTAATTTTTATACATACAGTATAAGAGGACTTTAGAATACTAGTGTATTACTGGATACTAAATCAAAACTAGGAATGGTGCTAATGCCATCCTTATATGGGACACATTTAACACAGACTATGCTTTTTTTTTTTTTTTTAGAACACATTATTTATTAGAAACTCAATGTTATAAACATAGATGCAAGCAGATATATGCGGCCCCAAGTATGCATAAAGTGTGTACTATGCAGTGGCTGTGTGTTTTCTCGGTATTTATGTGCTTTGCCTTAACATGTCATCAATTCTAACAATTATTATTATTTAACATTTTAATTTTTAACAGTGTTTGTTTAATCAGCCAGCATTAAGTGTGGATTTTATTATGCCATGTCACTGAATGTACACATTTAATCTAAAGTGCATTGCTGAATTATGGCACCCTTCCCGTTTGAGCATTTTCACATTCAAACGGATGGTTTCGCTAAGGGAACACTATTTTAAAGATTAAGAATTTCTTCATAATTAAGCAACATGAATTTAGTTTGAACTTGAATTATTTTGAGATGAACATACCAATTGATTACCTCATTATAGCAACACCATTAGAGATGTTAAAGGTTTAGCAACTACTGTACAAGTACTACTGTAAATCAGGTCAAGCCAAGTGGGTTTTTGGACTCACCTTTTCAGACCTGAGACCTCTTTCAAGTTTGAATGCATGCAAAAGTAAGGAAATTCCAGAATACCCCTAATGTGTGCATCAGAGCTGAGCAGAGAGAAAGGACAGGTGCTCATGGTTTAAAAGGGGCAGGTGAAACACAATTTTACAACCATACACCAACACAATTTAAAACATAGCCTCTTGAAAATCTACATAAAAAAATAATGTAATGTTGCTTTTTTAAAAATTTTTTTTACTCCAGGTCCCATTTCACTACAACCACTGTCTCTTACTAGTGTTGTTCACTAGTCATGGGTTGTTTATGAACAATTCGTTCTCTTTGAACGAATCTTTAACGTGACTCAGAAGAACGGCTAGTCTTGGAGAGTGATTCATTAATTTTCTACTGGGCGTGCATACGCACATCATCACAAAACCTTTGTAGGTTAGATGCAGGAAACAGTTTTGAACGGTTCTCCTCAAGGAGTCTTCCAAGTCTCGAGTGACCTCTACCTCCTCCTCTTGAATTAGAAACAGTGGTGGCTGGTAGCCCAGACAGCACTGGAATGGGGAGAGCCCAGTGGAAGCAGACGGCAGGGAGTTGTGAGCGTATTCGACCCATGGGTGGAACCTACTCCAGGTGGTAACATCATGTGTGGTCATGCACCAGAGAGCAACTTCCATTGCTTGGTTCATTCACTTGGTTTGTCTGTTGGACTGAGGATGAAAACCGAATGATAGGCTGGGAGTAGCCCAGATGAGTTTGCAGAATCCGCCCCAAAAATGAGAGGTGAATTGAGGACCCCGATCCAAAACAACATCTATTGGAAGGCCATGAAGCCGAAATACATAGAGAATTAGTAGCTCCACAGTCTCGTTGGCAGAGGGCAGCTTAGGGAGGGGGACGACTTCGACAGACTTCGAAAAGCGGTTGACAGTGGGGCACCAGTGCACCGGTGGGGGTCTGAGAAGGCCAGCCGACGGTCGGTTGTCAACCTTACAACGAGTGCAGATGTCGCAAGCTGCCATGAATTGGGAAACGTCCCCTCCTAACGTGGGCCACCAGAATCGTTGTTGTATGACAAAGCGGGTCTGGAT
Organism: Clarias magur; assembly: GCA_013621035.1. Lineage (NCBI taxonomy): Eukaryota > Metazoa > Chordata > Actinopteri > Siluriformes > Clariidae > Clarias > Clarias magur. Next base: position 318,301 of record QNUK01000426.1, read on the forward strand.
GGCGCCTGGGTGGCAAGATAACCTGGAAACGTGGGCCCATTTTAAGTGAGCGTAGGCGAGAGGGAACGAAGAGATTATTGGGGGGAACTTTACTTGGTCAGGGCTTTTTGGTCAGGGCCTGCTGAACCTTCGTCTCAATGTCTAAGTTCAAGGCTGCGATGAGCCAATGGGATGGGAGGATGGTGTCGCATGGCATGGGGTCCTGGGAGATTACCTGCTATGGCTGGTGCTCTGGCTCCCGGGATACACCTGACCACTGCCACTGGCGCCCCTAAAGGCCTAGCTAATTTCTCAGTATAGAGTCTCCTATAACCAGAGCTCTTTCAGGTTTCTCAGCGGGTGCATCACTGAGGAGAGCGAACCTGTTGGACACGTGAAGCGCAGAAGAGGTGTGCTTCAGTGGGCTAGCCTTAGCGTTAGCTTTGGCTGAACGAGTATGCCGCCGAGTCGTCACCCACTCGCCTCGTTGTGAGGGCTCTACTGCCGGAGTCGGGGGATGATTATCTCCACCTGTGGCACCCAGACTTTCCGCTACAGGAATAACGCTGCTCTCGCGCTCTCTAACCCTCTCTAAAGTCTGGATGCGCTCCTCTAATGCTAATATCTAATCTATCTAATGCTAATCTCTCCATCTCTCTATGCCTTCTGCTCGTCTCTCCACCATGGGACAGAGGGCTTTCTGTTACTCTGCTCCCTGGCTCTGGAACTCTTTACCGCCAGAAATCCGCAACATTGATTCACTGTCTTTCTTTAAATCCAAACTCAAATCTTACCTGTTTAATCTTGCTTACCCACCTTAAATCCTTCCTGCCCTCTCTCATGCACAGTTTCTCTTGGTATTTAATTTTGTTTTGTTGCTGGTATATTTTGTTTGTTTTTGTTTTGTCTTGTTTCTACGTGCCTTTATGTAACTTTAGTACAGTGTCCTTGAGTGCTTGAAAGGTGCTTATATCTTCTCCGTCAGGGTGCTAACTAACACACACCTATCACAAATAAAATTATCACTAATGACGGAGGAAGAATGTCTAAACATCCTGCACTCCACACACTGAGCGAGCTGAATGGTAGACATAATAACGTACCTTTGTGCTGGAGTTGTGATTATTTGGTGATGGATTCGCTTGTTATTGGTCAGATGATAGGCGCGTTCTCCCAAAAAGCGCAAAAAATGGATAAAGTCCAGTAGTATTAAAGTGTAAAAACTATTTTTTTTTTAGTAAAAACGGGAAAAATATATAATTACAAAAAGAAAAAAAGAAAAAAAAAATATATATATATAAAATCTAAAACGCTGTTACAAGCAGACGAGGAACTTTCGCGGGAACAATACGAAAAACAGGAAGCTACGTCACCCATAGCTTGAGTGTAACATAAAAAATATTCCATTTGTAAAATAGCATAAAGAAATCATAGGTTGTGTATAGAGTGATTAAAAACAACAAAAAACAGTAACAATGTCAATTTTAGAATCCGTAGAAGCTCAGTGGTCTGCACACCTCGCGCAGGGGGGAGCTTTTCCCTGAATTTGCCGTTTTCATGGGGGTGGGGCTAAGAAACATGCATCTTGGTTTATTCATACTGATCTATCTGTTTTACAATACATGAAAATGTATCCTTTTTATAAAGAGCAATAAAAGAACGGTGCCAGCTCCACACCTTAAATAGATGCTGAATATTTTTTATATTTAATTTAGAATTTAATTCTAAATATTTTGTTTTCTAAAATTGTTCTATTTGGTTTACTTACAATATTTGTTAATTTAAATGAAACCTAATGAGCCTATTTCCTACGTAGTCGTAAGTCCTACAGAGCTCTACCGCTTTGGTTCATCTTCATAGTTGGATTTTATATTGAGAGTAATTCATAAATGATGTTCATAATAATGAAATGAGATGCCCTAAATTGTGCTTTAAAATTAATCTAAAATTGATTTAAAATCGGCATGTTTAAACCCACGGCTCGCACTTTCACTACACAAAAGGCAGCATTTTGATCAAAACGTCATAATATAATAAAACATAATTTTGCTGTGTAGTTTTTTTTTTTTTTTGTGTGAATAAGAATTGCATTTCACTGCCCAAGACTTTGATCTACCAGGTTTGTTTATTCTCCAGAGAAAGCATAATACAACTGTCCATACAGCAAATAAAAAGAAAAGTATCAAAATAAAAAAGTATCAAATCCAAGTATGAAGTCTGATTTAATTGCTATCATTAAACATTTTAATTTATTTTTTAAAATCTATTTTATGTTTTGCTGGGGAAATAAATTTTAGGCACAGACGTCCGCTCTGTCTTGTTAATTCATCAAAATCCCCCAACACATTTTTAGGTTTAAACAAACATATGTTGACGTTCACTTATCATGACATTTGCATAATTAACACTATCATGTTAAACAAATATATGTTTACTACTACCTTAACATATGTTTACTAAACATATGTTTACTAGCCTACTATCAGGAAATGAAATAAATTTTAAGATCACTTAAAACGTGGCTTTGTCATGTCTTTCATTGTTTTGTCCCTGTTAAGATATTACAAAAACTATATAAGAAACTTTTTAAAAATGAATTTTAAAGCATGATTTAGGGCATCTCATATCATTATTATGAACAAAATAGGAAGCACATATACACACATTCATCATGAAGGACCTATTGTAAAACAAAATAAAATTCATGCTTCAGCATTGGAAACAATATTGTTTTAGGCTAACTAATTATACACAATTCTTTGTTGTACTGGCTCTGGCTTTTAGATAAATTCATTCCATGTGCCATCTGGCTATATTTGGAATCAGGACATTCGCATAGTTATACTAAGTATTATGGCTCCGGTTCTCTGTTCAGTCTGGTTTCTCTCAAGGTTTCTTCCTATTACCATCTTAGGGAGATTATATCTGGTATATAATAAGTAACTCATTCGAATTATATTATGCATATGGAAGAGTGTGAAACAGAGGTAATTTGAGGTCTGAACAATGCATTATCTGGGGATATTTGAGCTGGAGCATTAACACACACATTGGGGAAGGTGCTAATTTGTTAAAAGATTTAAAAATATGGGTCCTTCAAACATACTTTCCTGTTTGACCATGCTAATTCTTACATAAATTAATTGATATTTGTTTACATTTTAGTGCTTTATACAGTATTGTAATGCAATAAAATTACGTAGAAACAGAAGCACCAATAGGATATATATTATGGCACGCCATTTAGGAAATTACTCATGAGAGAACTGGATAAAAATAAAAATATTGAAAAAAATCTTTGAATTATTGAATGAATTCTGATTATATGGAATGAAACTTTTAATGAAAAGTCAGAACATATTAATTAAAGAAAAACATAAGAATATTTAATTAAAAGTCTAAATATATGGAATGAATTTGAAACATATTCAAAAGGAAAAAAGATGGAATTAAAACTCAGAATATATTCATGGATAACTTTGAATATATTAAATGGAAAAAACGGAATATATAAACTGAAAACTCTGAAATTATTGATTGAAAGCTGTAAATATATTGAATGAAAAGTCTGAATACGTTGATTGGTAAAATTACCAAGAAGGTGCCAATACGGGCGTCGCCCCCCTTAAAGTTAGGCAGAGAAGAATGCTACTTTAACATGTAATTATTTAACATAATAATTATTTATTTTAATAATTAAATAAAGTCATTTAGTCACAATATTCCGCTGTATTTCTTAATATAATTATATTGCAATAAAAAAAAAAATCTAAACTGTATTACGTTCATTTGTGTTCGTGTACGCGGGGCGCCGGACAAACGAGTGTCTATGTACAGTAGGCACGTAAGTTTTTGAAAAGCATGTGATCTGAGGCTGAGCTCTGATTGGATTATGTCAAATCATCCTTCAGGCGCAGCTCTGTGCGCCCTGAACCCCCCCACTTTTGTTCTTAGCAAATCAATATTGTTTTTAAATATTTGGGCTCATGCGATTGGACCGTTCTCAACGAGTCTTTTCCAGCACTTCTTATGGCAAGTGGATGTGAGTCATGCCTTTATTTCATGCTAGTAGTAATGATGCTTAATCACCTGATAAATGGCTATTTACAGGCAAGCATTAAAAGTTAAATTTTGTTAAACTAAAAAAAAATTCTTTTTGCACCGGCCGCCACTGGTCTTCTTCCAACATGACTGCTCCGACATTATTATTATTTTTTTTTGTCTTATAAACTAACTTTCAGTTACTTTAAACAAGTAAATCATTTACATTTAACAACATTAGGTGCAATAAAAATACTCTTAATTTTATTTGTATAAGATGAACAATTTAATGTTTTCAATCCCAGAGCCAAGCTGGCCAAGTGAGATCCTGAGGGAGAACAAAGGACATGACCTGGGGCTCCTGGGGAAACAAGCCGGCATCATAAACAGGTGCCAACCGCAACACAACACAACATCGCATGACTCTGCCCAACCACCTGCTCACAAAATTCAAAAAATCACTTGAGTATAAACTTGATGACCTCAGGGCCAGGGTAAAGTTCTAAAGAAACATTCAGGACTCCAATCTCTTCTGCTTCATCAAAACATTACTGAACACAGTAGTACTAGACCACGCCATTCCAGCCGGCCGAATTTCTTCTTGGTTCACCGTATGGACAGAAACCTGGAATCAAGGAAGATAACCAGGGGTGAAAGGACACAGGATCATAGTCACACCTTACGTGTGTGCTCGGTGGAGCATGCTGTTGCTGAGCAAAAGTATGAGCAAAGAGGTAAAGAAAGATAGAAATGGTTAGGAACGTTTATCTTGTTTACTTTTGTAAAGTATGGTTACATGAAGCCTAACATTAGCTAAGCTCTCTTAATTTAACATTAATGGATTTTTAAAGTGTAGTACCTACAGTAACAGTAATATATAGTATTTTATGTGCTACAAAGCAAATAAGCAACTGAGATATTCAAAAGAGAATGCTGTAATCACAGGACTACTAAACTTGAAACTATAACCAACTCTGCAAAGTTTCATCCTGTGTGAAAAACTCTTAATGGTACCTGACTGTTAAATATATTGTTATGCTCCATGTACTGAATAAAAGACAAGTTTTAATAATAATAATAATAATAATAATAATAATAATAATAAAAAATATATTTATTATATTAACAAAACAAGTAATAATGTCTTGCAGGGATAGGATTTTAGTGAAGAAATGGAGTAGGCCTTCCCCAGAGCTCAAAACAAGAAATTCTACTCTATTGAGAATACACAAGTTTTGTATTTTTTTTTAAATAAAAAAGCAAAAGACGTAAATATATACATTTAGTTTTATTTGTATACATTGATATCATATATATGAATTAAATTATCTACCAAGTTGATTTAGATAACTACTAAATAAATTAGTATGAATTATTACTAGTCTTTATTTATCAAAATTTTAATAAAGCTGTTAAATAATGTTTTACAATGTTTTCTATCTATCTATCTATCTATCTATCTATCTATCTATCTATCTATCTATTAGTAATAAAAACAAATATTACTTATTTGTACTTTCTTTAAAAGGACACTATTTCTTTTTAGCATCATATGCATTTTAATGTCAACATCATAACGTCCTATGTGTCATACAGTGTACACACACAAATTTCACATTCCAGAAGTAGCATTTCATATTAAAAGCAAATTTCCAGGTCTGACATGTTGGTAATGTCCAATTTTTTCATTTCACCCTTCTATTTTCAATACTTCACCAATTATCTATGAATAAGCAAAGTCAGACATATGATATGTCTTATTCACTAAAAGCAAATTTAGTGTAATCTTCCTGCAGGAGATTTCTTCTTGTGGAAAATAATCTGTTTAGAGACAGGACAATTTCCATCATTATCTGCATTTTTACTGTATGTTTTACAAGGATGTAAAGTAATACTTACTGTACATGTAATGCGAGGCTGTAGACTTTACCTAGGAAAAGGATACATTTTTATCTTCCCATCATTATTATTATTTTTTTTTTATTCAAATGTATCCATAGATTAGAGAAAATGGATCTTTAACCTCTCTAATGACATTTGGTTTTGCTTTACACAGGGGCACACACATGTGTTATAATAAACAGTACACGAATAAGGAACAGCTGTACACACACGCATACAAACACAAAATAAAATGTGTTTTATATCTCAGCGCGCTAGAGAGAAAAACCATTGGCTCACTAGTGATCACTTGATGCTCAGAGTCAGAACAAGGAGCTCATGCGTGATACATGATACTCGGCCATGGTTTTTCTCTGTCGCGCGCTGAGGAATTGTGGGTAATCGTCTCCCCTGCTCGGTCTTATTGCACGTCTCTCACTGGTATAATCAACATCCGTGCACACGTGCTCTGTTTATTATAAGACGGTGTGTACGCACAAAACATATTTTATTTTGTGTTTGTATGCGTTTATTATAACACACATGTGTATGTACGCTCATGTAAAGCAAAAGAAAGTGTCATTAGAGAGATTAAAGATCCATTTTGTCTCTCTCTCTCTGTCTCAACCTGCACTTTGTACACTGTGCCCCTTCACACACACTTCTCCTTTTCTCGCATTCACACACACACACCTCCTTCTCTAGCATTTACACACACACACACACACACATACACACACACACACACTTCTCCTTTTCTCGCATTCACACACACACACACCTCCTTCTCTAGCACACACACACACACACACACACACACACACACACACACACACACACACACACACACACACACACACACTCTGATGGAGACACTGCTCTGTCGTGATTCTTTTCAAAGGTAAAGTGCAGGTTAATTTGTTTTATTTTTAAAGAGATTAGAGAGATTAAAGAGATTTCTTGTTTATTTTCCCAATAAAACAGTGTTTCCGTCAGTATGTGTGCGTGAAACTCAAATAAGAGAGAGAAGGAAAGGTTACTGTGTAAGACAAGAGGAGGGAGAGGGGAGAGTCTCATATCTCCCCTCTTCTTACTTTAGCTTCACACACATACACAGCATGTGTGTGTGCACAATTGGAAACATGTATCTGTTGAGATTTTTTATAGGTAAACGTTTTTTATAGGTAAAGTGCAGGTTAATTTGTTTCATTTTTACTTTATATTTTGTATTATGTTATATTTTGTATATATTAAGTATTGTGTTATTTTTATGTTGTTGTTTTTTTGCCCTGTGAAACAAATCCATTATTTCTTATTGGAAAAATTTGATTTATGTTGATTTTATTTCCAGAATGAATTATGCTCGCAATCCAAGGTTCCACTGTGATCTTATACGATTAAAATATCTATCGAAAATGCATTATATTTACACAATACAATTACATTGTAATAATAATTAATATTAGATTTTTAACCACAAACTTTTAGAGTGTTTGTAACTACTGCAACAACAATAAACAATAAGCTATCTTGGCTATCCTTCACAAATTCCACCAGTGATGTCATTAGGATTAACCTTTATAAAAGCTGACTTGTTCTGGATTATTACTCACTTGTAGCAGAGGAAACTCATCTTCTCATTGCAGTCTCGGTTCTCCCAGGCTTTTGTTATGGAGTTGAAAGCTCCACAGTGATAAGGCCGAGCTGGACATGGTAGTAGGAAATTCAGGTTCGTTGCCAGTCCAGTCAGCCAGAACCAATTTCCATTAATGAAACGCAGGCCAGTCCACACACTGACAGTTTGGGTCAGCGCAATCTCCGGTTGTGCCTGAAGCACTTGGTTGGCTTCGTGCAGATGAGCCAAGCCGGTGTAGTTTGTGGTGCAGAATTGAAGAGCCTCATCCCATGTCTTAATCTCATTCACCAAAGTTAAATGTGTATAACAGAAGAAGGGATAAGAATTACCACAGTCATAATTTTGCCATTGTCCATAATAAAGAATTGTGCAGTCATATGATACTTCTCTGTTGCCGTAATTATCGTAATAATCAGAATTAGGGTAGCCAGAATTCCATGGTGAGAATAAAACTGACTGTCCATCAGACCATTGCCAGTTTTGGTTTGGCCAATCTCTGTACAATCCAATCCAACTATAAACATAATAGTTAGGAAAAGTATTTTTTAGTTGCTGCTGCTCCTCTGCACTATTTAAGGTAACCAGATCGGTGTAGTATTGTCTGCAGTACTGCTGAGCATTTACCCAGGGTAGATTGTGAGGATAGTAAATATATTCTATTATCATACCTTCAGCCAAGCCATAACTTCCTACCATAAAGAAAATAAAAATTAAATTCATCATCTCTGCTCTGAACAATCTGTCTTCCGTGAATCCTCCCTCTAGTGTGTGTCAACTCAGTGCTCGGATTCACATTTATTTCAAACACAGACCTTGCAGTATCAACATATGCAAAAAGAGAGTAAATTTTACAAATTACACGGGGAGGAAAAAAAACAGGCTATATAGTCGAGGCTGAAAATATTAATGGCAGTGCATATTTATATATGTTTATTACTGTGTTAACTAGTAAAAGGGAAACAGATAAAGGTGACTAATGACTCCACACTTATTTGACTCTTGTTAGGGTATCAAGTAATTTATTTATTATTGTACTTTTATTAAAAAAAAAAAAAAGCCCTTTTGTAAATACCTTTTTATTACTGTAACCTTATTACAGGGGTTCTCAATCTAATAACAAATTATGATTTTTTATTTTTTTTTGCATTATTAGGCCATTTGCATTTTATTTGTTTCTGTAATTCCAGATTAATAATATAGAACTACAGATTTATTTTTAAATATTATATCAGTAAGGTGAGTATGTGTATTATAAACCAATATATAGTATATATATTTACATATATATCATATACCAGTATATGACTATAAACCAAGGGCATATTTATATAAATAGGAGTAGAGATACCACACAGCAAAATCTCGAGCCATTGCATGATGATTGTCAGAGGAACTGCATTCACCTTATATAATAAATTCCATGTATTGAACGAGGAACCCCTGGAATTTCGAGAGAAGTCTTGAAACTATTTTAGTATAGTGATATTGTTATTGATAGACGTTATGCTCAAAAAATCTTGTGCAGTCCTAACTGTGAAAATTACAATGTTTACCTTAGTTTGAATGCATGCAAAAGTAAGCAAAATCCCACCAAAAACAAAACAAATGTGGGCATAGCCCACTAATTGTACTACAAGGGTTTTTAGGCTTTTTGTATATCTAAATGTTTAAATAAGCTCCACAGTATGCACACCATTTCTGGGATACATGCAATGTATGTAATGTACTGGTTAGAAATAATGCAATGATGTTTTTATCATCTACGAATCATGATATCAATATTTACAATTACATACCATATTTTCAGTGTGTATGTGAATGTATAAAATGTCCAAAGTCTGGTATTTAGAAGTTTTTTAGCTGCCTAATAATCTACTTGTATTGAAAGTACTTGCCATTTCAATGTATTGTCAATTTAAAATTTTCAGATAATTCAAATAAAATATTCAAAGTACTAATGAAAAGTGTGGTTTAAAAGATAGAACATGTGTCATGTTTTATTTTGCCTTATACGCTTCTGCAATAATAATAATAATAATAATAATAATAATAATAATAATAATAAAAAATGGAAAAAGCACCTGATTGTTTTTCTACCCCCTTCTGGTACACATTACCTTACATTTAGTCTTGCCAATTGATAAATTGTCAATATTAAATGTTCTATTCTATTTAATATTGAAAGCCATTAAATTGTATAAAACCTTTAAATGAACTATTCATCACAACGATTTATGTACATGAAAAATTTGCACAGATTCGTAATATGAGAAGCTTCTATTATAATTTTATCTGTTTTCAGAGCTGTCCCCTGGATGGCGCTGCATGCACACTGAACTGAATATGTGATTTTGGACTTTTGTGTTTTGGTGTTTGGGGACATTCATGTAAAAACGTCTGTTCTTTTTCAGGTTTCCTTTGTAGATGTTTTAGGTGAGTTTTGAAGAGTGTCTTTATTTAAGTGTCTGGTTTCTCCATGTGCCTTTCAGCTGTTTTAGTTAATCTGGTTTCGTTAACTGTGAATTTTCCCATATGCTTTTCCATGCCTTTTTTGTTTCCTTCCATCTTAAATTAAATGTGTAATGTCACACAACTGCTGTAAAACCGTGCCTCAGCTTTAATCTCCTGACACATGCATAAACAATAAATAAGTAAGTTAATAAATAAAAGTTTATTTTAAATAAAGTAATTTTAGACATGGACATATACTGTATACTGTACTTCTTCTAAAAGCCTTGATATACCAAATTCAACAGGACCACCAACAATACAGTAAAATGGTTGGCAGGTTGCTGGATTGCTGGAGTGGCTAGTAATTATTGATTTGCGTATTTATTCCTTTCTTTTTTTTCCCATCTGTGATGTATTCCGAACATCCCACTCCATTTTGCTGGAATTTTCTGGGAAGGCTTTCCATAAAATTTTAAAGTCTCATTGTGGTTTGTGTTTTTTCAGCAACAAGAGCATTAGTAAGGTCAGGTACTGAAGTAGGGTGAGAAGGCCTCAGCAGGGTATTCACTGGGTCAGGACGCTGTTTAGACCTCTTGTGTACACTATATTTTCATGAGGTTTGTGTTGTGTTATGTTGTGACAGGTTTAAGCATTTTATTTCCAATAATGAGAAACGTCTCGGGTTACTTGACTGTAACCCTGTTCCCTGATAAAGCGGGAACAAGATGCTGCGTGAAAACGCTATGGGAACATCTCTTTGTTGCCCGGTTGTGAAGCCTGTGCATGTCAAACCCGCCGAATACCTTCGGCTTATAACCTGTCTCAGGCATGACGTCACCGAATAAGGTGCACCTGCAGGTTATAAATAGGAGTGAACCGGAAACATCCTCAGGTCAATTTTGTCTGAAGGACGCCCAGGCACGCCAGCAGCGCGGCATCGGAACGCAGCATCTCGTTCCCGCTTTATCAGGGAACAGGGTTACAGTCAAGTAACCCGAGACGTTCCCTTTCAAAAGCTAAACTCGATGCTGCGTGAAAATGCTATGGGAACGAGAATACCAACGCCGCCGCACTGCAAGTGTCTGGACCCCCAGGTTGTGTAGCGTGTGCGCACAAGCCGAGGAGGTCTCAGACCTAGCTCTGGGATGCTGACTGAAGGATCCGTGAACCCGGAGTAGCATTGACATCCAGACTATAAAATCTAACAAACGTGTGTGGAGAGGACCAGCCCGCCGCATCACACACCTGCTGCTGGGGGATGCCTCTTGCCAAGGCAATTGATGAGCCAATCCCCCTGGTTGAGTGAGCCCTGATTACCAGAGGCGAAGTGTGACCACGCGCCTCATAGGCTAGGGCAATGGCATCTCTCACCCAGTGTGACAGTCTGTCTAATGGCAGACCCCCATGGCAAATAAAGAACTGCTCTGACTTACGCCACTGGCTAGTGCGGTGGACGTAGATCTTAAGAGCACGTACTGGACACAGTAAGTGAAGTCTTTCCTGCTCCGGAGCTGTGAAAGGCGGAGGACAGAAGGCCTCGAGAACAACTGGGTGCATGGTCGAGAATGGAACCTTGGAAGATAGTTCGGGTGAGGATGCAGAATAGCTTTAGATGTAATAGCCATAAGAAAAACCATCTTAAGAGGTGGAAGCCTGACAGGCGCTGACTCTAGTGGTTCGAAAGGGGTGTCGGCCAGGCCTTCGAGTACGATAGTTAAGTCCCACAAAGGGACTGTTCCTCTAGTGGGCGGCTTCAACCGTTTAGCTCCACGAATAAAACGGGCAACTAAATGGTGCTTGTCCACAGAAACCCCATCATTCAGAGCGTGACAAGCCGAAATAGCAGCTACGTACGTTCTGAGCGTACTAGGGCATAAGCCCTAGGACAACCCTTCTTGCAGAAACTCCAGCACTGAACAATCTGGCAGTGAACTGGGTCTACATGTCTTGCCATGCACCAATTTTCAAATCCACTCCATTTGAGGGCATAAGTTCTCCTAGTGGAGGGAGCCCTGGCACTTAAAATGGTTTCAATTACGCTGGCTGAAAGCCCAGCATGTCTTAGTTGGTCCGTTCAGGGGCCAAACGTGAAGGTTCCAGAGCTCGGGCCGGGGATGAAGTATTGTCCCCTGCGCCTGTGAGAGGAGATCCCTCCTGACGGGAATCTCCCATGGAGAGCCGTCGAGGAGAGATATCAGGTCCGAGAACCACACTCTGGTCGGCCAATGGGGCGCTATCAATAAGAGGCGCAAGCCGTGTTGACGGACCCTCGCCAGGACTCCTGGGAGCAGAACTATAGGTGGAAATGCATAAAGGCGTAATCTGGGCCACGTGTGGGCCATTGCATCCAGCCCCAGGGGAGCTGGATGAGTCAGAGAGTAGTAAAGGGGGCATTGTGCTGCCTCTTGTGAGACAAAGAGGTCCACCTCTGCTACGTAAAATCTTTCCCAGATTTGACTGACTACTTCAGGGTGGAGTTTCCATTCCCCATGTTTTACAGCTTGTCTGGACAGCAAGTCTGCTCCTACATTCATATGCCCTGGAATGTAAATCGCCCTGAGAGACAGGAACTTGTCCTGTGCCCAAAGCAGAACCTGGTGTGCTAGCTTGTTCAAGCGGCGCGAGCACAGTCCACCCTGGCGATTTATGTACGAGACTACCGCAGTGCTGTCCACCCGCACTAGGACATGGTAGCCTCTCAACTGCTGGAGGAAGTGTTTCAGGGCCAGAAACAGAGCCATCATGTCGAGGCAATTGATGTGCCATGCGAGAAGATGACCTCTCCAGCTCCCTTGTGCTGGACGGCCATCCAAGACCGCACCCCAGCCCGTGAGGGAAGCGTCTGTCGTTAGCATCTTGCGATGACAAGACGGACCTAGAGTGGGACCCAAAGTCAGAAACTGGGGTCTAACCCACATAGAAAGGGTACGAAGCCCCCGGCGCGTAACCCTTATTAGCCTCTAGGGGTTGGCCCTTGAATGAAACCCCTTGGCTCTTAGCCACAGCTTAAATGCTCTCATGTGCAGAAGGCCCAAAGGTATCACCGTGGACGCAGCTGCCATGAGGCCTAAAGATTTCTGAAAGTGATGAACAGTGACCTTCTGGCCTAGCTTGATTTCCTTCAGGGTGTTGAGAATGGATTCGACACGTGCAGGAGACAACTGTGCCCGCATTGTGACCGAATCCCATGTGACACCCAGATATGTTGTCCTCTGAACAGGAAGGAGAACGTTTTTTGTGGCGTTGAGTCTCAATCCTAAAGAATGAAAATGGGCTAGGACGACATCCCGATGTCGAAGCGCTAGCTCCTAAGACTGGGCCAGAATCAGCCAGTCGTTTATGTAATTCAAAATACGGATGCCCTGGAGTCATAAAGGAGCCAGAGTTGCATCCATGCATTTTGTATATGTGCGGGGTGACAGAGCTAGCCCAAATGGAAGGACCCAATACTGGTAAGCTTCACCCCCAAAAGCGAACCTCAGGAACTTCCTGTGCTGTGGCAATATTTCTATAGAAATATGCGTCCTTGAGATCGATTGTCAACCAATCCTCTAGTTGGATTTGAGAAACAATCATTTTGACAGTCAAACTTTTGAATCTGGATTTCTGAGATAGCGGTTCAAGCTGCGAAGATCCAAGATCGGACGCAGCCCTCCCACTCTCTCTTGGGCACCAAAAGGTACCGACTGTAGTAGCCCGACTCTCTGTCTGGGAGGGGAACATGTTCTATGGCCCCTTTGCCCAGCAGAGTCTGTAACTGCTGGGCCAGCAAATGTGCTCGATCCGGTTTCACAGAAGTGGAGACCACGCCGTTGAAACGCGGAGGACGATGTGCAAACTGAATCCTGTAGCCTGTGCCTACAGTCCTTTATACCCAAGGAGATACACCTGGCAGTAGTTTCCACGCTGCCAGCTTCTCCGAAAGGGGCATGAGCTTCGACACTTCGGCTAGATGGGTGGGGGGGGGGTGTTAGGTGATGGGAGATGAAGTGTGGCAGGAGATGCCTGAACACCCAACTTTTCATTGGAGACCGGCGCTCCCCGAACACCAGTGGTGGCGGGGATTGAACACCGGCCTCCCGGGAGTGCCAGGGAGGAGGCCCTGTTTTGTGATGAAAATCCAGGCGCCCCTCCCTGGGGGGGAGACACCCCCACGGCCCCAGGCGCACGAACTCAGGGCTTCTTCTTTGAAGAGAGGAAGCTACTCAGATCCGGTCTTTTCGAAGCAGATTTTTGAGAAGAGCGGCGAGCCCCACCCCAGTCTTTACGGGGGGGTGCGCGGCTGGTCACGCTCTCCTTCTGCACCTCACGCCTGATAGGGGCCAGACCCGGCCGGGGCCGGGTGGCCGACGGTCCCTGTTCTTGAGCACGGCGGGGAAGGAGCCTCCCAAAGGCCTGTTCATATAGCTTTGCCTCTCTAAACCTAGTGGTGGCGGAAATTAACAGCGTCGCCAAAAGGCCGGAAGGCGAGATGGGGGCATCGAGGAAGACAACAAGATCCTTATCCTTGATGCCCGTGAGGTTCAGCCACTGATGCCTCTTCGTGGATACCATGGCAGCCATGGAACGGCCCACAGCACGGGCCATCCGCTTGGTTGCACAGAGAGACAGGTCTGTGGCTAGGCGCAGCTCTGCAAGCGCCTTGTCATCAATAGCCCCGCCGCTGCTCAGGTCCTTCAGCAGGTCAGTCTGGTAAACCTGCAAAACCGCCATGGTGTGCAGTGAAGCACCAGCCTGTCCTGCTGCCTGAAAAGCTTTACCCACAAAAGCAGGTGTCAATCTGCACGACTTGGAGGGGAGAGTAGGCTTTTTCAGGGAGGATGATGTCCCAGGAGAGAGATAGCCCGCAAGCGTCTCTTCTATCTGGGCATCATTATATAACCGCGTGCCTTTGCATCAATAATATCATTCGAATAAGTCGAAGGAACAAAAACACACGATGAATACAGCTTGCTCCATGAAAGAGTTAATTCATCATGGACGTCACCAAAGAAGGGGAGAGAGAGACATTGAGGCTCCTCCCCCCGGCCACCCGACAGACACCTGTCGTTCAATCTCGAACGCTTGGGGGAATCTCGCTGCTGCGGCCAGTCGATATGCAATCGCTCGACGCGTTATAGCCTCTAATAATTCCGCAAAAGCTCTGTCAGCACTGGAGGAGCGTTGTGAGGAGGCTACTTCCATGGAAGCGAGAGAGGAAGATTCTTCCGATCCTTTACAAGAAGTGCCGGAGCGCGCTTGCGAAGCGGAAGCTAAAACTTCCTGATCCGGAGAGAGCGAGAGAGAAATCGGAAATTCCATCTCGTGCGCGTCTGCCAGATCAACACGCGAGCCTCAGGAATGCGCCGCGGCTCGCGGTTTCTCTTTAAAGAAAGCGAGCCACGCGCCTTAATAAGGAGAAGATAGCAGTACTCACATTCTCCCTGAAGCCCGAGGCGAGCGTGTTCTTCCCAAGCACTCGACAAACTCGCCATATCGGTGAGTTAATGCTGTTATTTTTATTTCGCTTTCGCTACGGCTTGTATATGCACACGCAAACACAAAGTGGTCCTGAAGACAAAAAGATCTGAGGATGTTTCCGGTTCACTCCTATTTATAACCTGCAGGTGCACCTTATTCGGTGACGTCATGCCTGGCACAGGTTATAAGCCGAAGGTATTCGGCGGGTTTGACATGCACAGGCTTCACAACCGGGCAACAAAGAGATGTTCCCATAGCGTTTTCACGCAGCATTGAGTGTAGCTTTTGAAAGGGAACTGTAATGCTAGGACATGCAAAAGACACAAAGGTGTAAGTTTTGTACATACAGGAAAAAAAATTATTATGATGTATATTGTATTCATATAATATTATCACACTATTATCATAATTGTATATACTATATTTTATATACTGTATGAATACATAACAGCAATAAATATAATCTTAACATATATATACAAGTTTTTTTTTTCTTTTTTTTTTGGCGGCCTCTGTATATATTTATTTTGAACATCAAATTTCTTCTTTTACAAGCAATATATGTTAAATCTGTTTAAATGCAATTTGATATAAGAGTTCTGTTGTAATTGTAATTAGAAAAAGATATAATCCTGTATACTGTATCTCAAAACCTAACCTATCTCTGTTTCTATTGTGATTATTTAATTCTAATTAATAGCACAGTTTGAACTTTTTCATTTTACTGGTCCGTATTAGTATTGTAGGAAACAGCTGGCGCTATAGAAAAAATCTACACACGTGGACAAAATTGTTGGTACCCTTCGGTCAATGAAAGAAAAACTCACAATGGTCATAGAAATAACTTTAATCTGACAAAAGTAATAATAAATAAGAATTCTATGAATGTTAACCAATGAAAGTCAGACATTGCTTTTCAACCATGCTTCAATGGAATTATAAAAAAAAATGAACTCATGGAACAGGCCTGGACAAAAATGATGGTACCCCTAACTTAATAGTTTGTTGCACAACCTTTTGAGGCAATCACTGCAATCAAACGATTCCTGTAACTGTCAATGAGACTTCTGCACCTCTCTGCAGGTATTTTGGCTCACTCTTCATGAGCAAGCTGCTCCAGTTGTTTCCGGTTTGAAGGGTGCCTTTTCCAGACAGCATGTTTCAGCTCCTTCCAAAGATGCTCAATAGGATTGAGGTCAGGGCTCATAGAAGGCCACTTTAGAATAGTCCAATGTTTTCCTCTTAGCCATTCTTGGGTGTTTTTAGCCGTGTGTTTTGGGTCATTGTCCTGTTGCAAGACCCATGACCTGCGACTGAGACCCAGCTTTCTGAAATTTCTGAATAATATGTGCAACTGTAGTCACAGGAACATCTAGCTGCTTGGAAATGGTCTTATAGCCTTTACCTTTAACATGCTTGTCTATAATTTCCTTTCGAATCTCCTGAGACAACTCTTTCCTTCGCTTCCTCTGGTCCATGTTGAGTGTGGTACATACCATGTCACCAAACAACACAATGACTACCTGGAGCCCTATATATAGGCCCACTGACTGATTACAAGATTGTAGACACCTGTGATGCTAATTAGTGGACACACCTTGAATTAACATGTCCCTTTGGTCACATTATTTTCAGTATTTTCTAGGGGTACCATCATTTTTGTCCAGGCCTGTTCCATGAGTTTAATTTTTAAAATAATTCTGTTGAAGCATGGTTGAAAAGCAATGTCTGACTTTCATTGGTTAACATTCATAGAATTCTTATTTATTATTACTTTTGTCAGATTAAAGTTATTTCTGTGACCGTTGTGAGTTTTTCTTTCATTGACCGAAGGGTACCAACAATTTTGTCCACGTGTGTACAGGACTCCTCTCCAGATTTGTGGATTTACTCCTAGGGTTTCTGTTTCAGGTTTCTCCTCCGTGTGGATGTTGAGTTTGACTAATGGTGACCACCAATCAGGTGTTATAGTCAGAGCTTTACTTTAAAACAAGGCTTACCAGCACCACATGTCTGGCACCCTTTCAAACTCAGTTACCATCTGTTACAGTGGGGAGGTGTTGCATTAGTCTAGTTGTGAAGAGGCTATATACTGGCAGGAAAGACTTATCCTGTAACCCAGTGGTTCTCAAACTGGGGGTCGCGGAATAATTTCAAGGGGTCGTGAGAAGGATTAAAAATGATGTCTTTTTTGTGATTATGATACACACTTTTCTGTATTACAAGTAAAGGCTATAAATAAATACTTTCTGATTTGTAAAGATATGACTGATTGAGTGTGTGAGTGTTTAAAGTGAGTCCTAAAAAAATAAATAAATTCGCGACTCAAAGATATGACATCACTGTGCAGCGACTGGCTCGCTAGTTATTGCTACAGCGCACAACTGCACGTGAAAACAGAGATGGATAAATTTGTTATTCGCAAATCTAAAATGTTGAGGAAATTGTGGACAGTTTGCCTGAGTCATCTGAACCATGTACATCGACCAAGCATAAGAGCAAGACCCCGTCAGACCAAAGGAGGAAACGTCGGAAATATCAAAAAGAGTTCATTAAGTACAGATTCACTTGCTCTACTGTTGACAACGTAGATTTCCCTCAATGTGTAATCTGCTCAGAAGTGCTTGCTCATGAAATTATGAAGCCCGGAAAAATGCAAAGGCATTTGGAGACGAAACATCTAATGTTTATTGAAAAGTCTATAGACTTTTTCTGCCGAAAAGAGACGGAATTACAGCGCCAAAAACACATAATTGCTCAACAAGCAAAAATTTCTTCTAATGCTCTGGAGGCATCTTATGAGGTGGCATACTTGATTGCGCAGAACAAAAAAACCACACACAATCGGGGAAACGCTGATAAAGCCCGCTGCTGTGGCTATGTGTCGGGCCATGCATGGTGAGAAAATAGCAAATGAACTCATGACTGTCCCGTTGTCGAACGCCACAGTCGCTCGCTGTGTACATGATATTGCAAACGACATTCAGAGTCAATTGATTGAGAGGATAAATGGGAAAAAATATGCACTGCAAGTTGACGAATCTACGGATGTGTCTAATACTGCTCAGTTGCTGGCGTTCATCAAATACACATTTGACGGAAAACTGCATGAGGATATGTTCTTCTGCTCAGCACTCGAGGGGACTCGTACAGGTGGTGACATTTTCACCAAACTCGACACCAAAATAAAAGAGATGGAACTTTCATGGGATAATTGTGTTGGTGTATGTACTGATGGTGCTGGTTCAATGGTCGGTAAAAACAAGGGGCTCAAGGCAAAGGTGTTAGAAGTGGCTCCTCACGTGAAGTTCACACACTGCTTCATACACCGCGAGTCTCTTGCTCGCAAAGCACTCGATTCCGAACTTAACAGTGTTTTGAAATGTGCAATCAAAATCGTAAATCACAAAAAATCTCGTCCAGTAAACAGCAGACTACTAGCCACACTTTGCAACGAGATGGGCTCACAGCACGAAGCATTGCTGTTTCACACCGAAGTCCGGTGGTTATCACGGGGGAAGGCACTCGGACGTCTTTATGAACTGCGCTCGTTCTTGAAAGACTCGCAATTTAAATTCGCCGCTTGCCTGAAAGATCCACCTTGGTTGTCAAAACTTGCTTATTTGGCATGTATATTCGAAAAGCTTAACATGCTTAATCTGTCATTACAAGGGCCAAACACAAACATTCTGACAATGGATGACAAAGTCAATGCTTTTATGAAAAAGCTGGAAAGATGGGCTGAGCGAATTAAACAAGGAAATGTGGAGATGTTTCCTGAGCTTGAGGAGCACCTGGAGGAAAATGGACTGAGCCTCAGAAGCCTGAAGGAACTCATCACTGGTCATCTCTGCAGCCTTTTGGAACAATTCAAAAAGTATTTCCCAAAAGAGACGAAACCAGAACTGTATGACTGGATATGGCAACCATTTTCTGAATCTATTACTCATCTCCCCACAAATCTGGAAAATGCTGTGCTGGAGCTGTCCAGTGATCGAACATTAAAAACATTATTTTCTAATTCCACACTGCCTGAATTTTGGATTGCGGTAATAGATGAATACACAGATTTGTGTGAGCAGTCTTTTTCCGCTGTTACATATAGAAAAAATAAATACCAATCACGTCTCGATGTTGAAGATGATCTGCGGGTAGCTTTATCCACCATCAGGCTACGAATGAAGCTTTTGTGCTGCCGAAAACAAGTACACCCTTCCCATTGAAAAGTAAGACAAAATTATTTTGATGTATAGTAAATGTAGTCAAAATACTGTGAACAGCTTGTTATGGTTATTGCTTGTTTTTGATAGTGGGGGTCGCGAGATCTTGTCGATCTTCAATTAGGGGTCGCTGGTTTGAAAGTTTGAGAACCACTGCTGTAGCCAGTGGTGCTGGTAGAAGCAAAAGGAAACAAACACACAAACATAAAAATCAACACAAAGGCTAGTCCGAGATCACAAGTTCACAATGCCTGGCCAGCCCACATTTTTCATATTGAACAGCACTAATTTTGGTGTCTCTAAACCTTATCTGCAATCTCCAGATTGATAGTGGCAGACTTACTTGCAGGATTTTGGATGATTGTTGCTGTGACAGGGTTTATTGCTATTTTTATGGTGAGCAAACAGAAGTGTTTACTGTGGGTGAGAGCATGGACAAGATTATGCTTTGAGGAATCTCTTGAAGCCTTTAATGGGTGTGCCAGTCATTTATATATGACAGAGGTGTTAGGGGATTCAATTCAATTCAATATTATTTTATATGTATAGTGCGTTTAACAATTTCTATTGTCACAAAGCAGCTTTACACAGTCATAAAAATTATGGAAGTTTTTATGAAATGGGAATGTGCATGAATCAGAATGTCAGATTGTCTCTGATGAGCAAGCCAAGGATGATGGCAACAGTCAGGCAAGGAAAAACTCTCTGAGATGGCAGGAGGGAGTAACCTTGAAAGGAACCAGACTCAACAGGGTACCCATCCTCATTATCACCCATCCTCATTTGCGTGATAATGGATAGCAAGGATTGATCTGCAGTCATACTGTGTTTCAGGAGGCTGGAAGTTCAGTATAACAGGAGATGTTATACTGCCGGCATTCAACTAGACGGGCTAGCCTCGTTTCGCGCCGACAGAAATGCAGCTCTGAACGGTAAAACTCGTGTGTGTGGCGGCGGCTTGTGTGTTTACATCAACACGAAATGGTGTAAGAACTCTGTGCTCGTTTCTAGCTTTTGCTCATCATTGCTGGAGATTGTGACTGTTTGATGTAGACCTTTTTGTTTACCAGCGGGAATTCTCCACTGTTTTTGTTATCGGAGTGTACATTCCACCTAGCGCGCTAAGGAGGCGCTATGTGAACTGTATGTAAGGATCAGTAATCTGCAGAACACACACCCCGATGGCTGTTTATTGTCGCTGGAGATTTCAACCGTGCAAATCTCAAATTAATGATTCCTAAATTCCATCAGTATGTGGACTTTGCAGCGAGAGGGGAAAACACGCTGGATCTTGTTTATACAAACCTTCCCGGCGCATATCGGGCAGAGCCCCGCCCCCACTTCGGCTACTCAGACCACATCTCTGTTATGCTAATTTCAGCATACATACCACTCGTCAGGCGTTCAAACCAGTTCTGAAGCAGGTGAAAACCTGGCCATCAGGAGCCATCTCTGCTCTTCAGGACTGTATCGAGAACACTGACTGGAACATGTTTAGGGAGGCTGAGGACTGTATCGAGAACACTGACTTGGAGGAGTACACGTCATCAGTGATCAGCTACATCAACAAGTGCACCGATGATGTCACTGTCTCCAAGAACATCATCTCACGACCCAACCAGAAACCGTGGATTACTGCGAAGGTGCACGTACTTCTGAGGACCAGAGACTCTGCCTAAGGTGGCCCTAAAAACAGCAAGGGCCAAACTGTCCCGGGCCATCAGAGAGGCGAAGTGCGCACACGCCCAGAGAATCCACAACCACTTCAGGGACAGCGGTGATACATGGCGCATATGGCAGGGCATACAAGCCATCACCAACTACAGGATTTATTAATCACCTGCCTGTGTCTGTAACGGCTCCCTTCCGAACATGCTGAACAGCTTCTACGAACAGTTCAATATGCAGAACGAAGTGACAGCGAGAAAAACCACCCCTCCTCCAAACGATCAAGTGCTGTGTCTCACCACGGCTGATGTGGTGGGACGTGATCGGTATTTATGCAGAGTCAACCCACGCATAGCTGCTGGACCAGACAACATCACAGGCAGAGTGCTCAGAGAATGTGCAGAACAGCTGGCAGATGTTCTCACTGACATCTTCAACATCTCTCTGAGCAGTGCCGTCGTTCCCACATGCTTTAAGTCTACCACCATTGTGCCCATGCCGAAGAAGTCTTCTGTGTCCTGTCTCAATAACTACCGCCCTGTTGCACTCACACCCATCATCATGAAGTGCTTCGAGCGGCTCGTCATGAGGCACATCAAGACACTGCTGCCCCCCTCAATGGACTCCCTGCAGTTTGCGTATAATTCAAACCGTTTGACGGACGATCTCATCTCCACCACACTCCACCTGACACTGACACACCTTGACAAGAAAGACACTTACGTCAGAATGCTGTACATAGTTTTCAGTTCAGCATTTAATACAATCATCCTCCAACACCTGATCGGGAAGCTGAGCTTGTTGGGCCTGAACACTCCCTCTCCCTCCCTCTGTAACTGGATCCTGGACTTCCTGACCGGAAGACCTCAGGCAGTGCGGATCGGGAGCTACACCTCCTGGAGCCCCCCAGGGCTGTGTGCTCAGTCTCCTGCTGTTCATAGGGCTGACTCATGATTGTGTAACGACACATACAGTAGCTCCAATCATATCATCAAGTTCACTGATGACACGACCGCTCATCAGCAAGGTCTCATCAGCAAGAAGGATGCGTACAGAGAGGAAGTACAGAGGCTAATGGACTGCTGTAAAGACAACAACCTGTCTCTGAACATCGATAAGACAAAAGTGATGCTTGTTGACTTCAGGAGGACACAGAGCGACCACTCTCCGCTCAATCTCTGTGGAGATTGTCAAGAGTACAAAATTCCTGCAGAAGAACCTCATCTGGTCAATTAAAACCAGCTTTCTGCACAAGAATGCCCAACAACATCTTTTCTTTTTGTAAAGGCTGAGGAAGGCCCAACTTCCACCACCAGTTCTCACCACCTTCTATAGAGGAACTATTGAGAGCATCCTGAGCAACTACATCACTGTCTGGTTTGGGAATTGTGTCAAGATCCTACAGCGGATAGTGAGGACAGCAGAGAAGATTGGGGTCTTTCTTTCCTTTATGAAAGCCATTTACACCACACTCTGTATCCACAAAGCCACCAGCATTGTGGCTGATCGGACACACCCCTGACACTCTTTACACTCCTGCCATCTGGAAAAAGGTACCGAAGCATTTAGGCATTTAGGCATTTAGGCACACACATCCAGATTGTGTAATGGCTTTTTTCGACAAGCCATTCGTCTCCTCAACTAATATGGACTGGATTGATAAAACGCACTCAAGCACGCACACACACACACACACACACACACACACACACACACACACACACACACACACACACACACACACACACACACACACACTTTATCACTCAGATTAACTCAACTATCTCAAAACATTGAGACATGCAAACACACTGATCTACACTACCAAATGATTGTACACAGCAACCCGTAAATGCTCTTTTGCACAATGTTCATAACTATTTATCGGGGCTGCCACTTACAAAATTTGACTGGTTACTGTTTCTCCTCCCACTATCTCAACTCATCACCTCATTACCACAGAGTATTGTGATGTCATGTTTGTCGCCTTGTCACTTTGTCACTCGTTTTGCACATTTTCACATGCAACTTTACAGTATGTTATCTCTTTTGTATAAAAACGTAGATAGTTCCCTGTTAACTTAAATGTTAATCTGTCTTGTCCTAGCTAACCAGCTAAACAGGTCTCTAAGTTAGGTAGTTAGTCTTTTGTTAATTTATGTTGTTTATTTATGTTGTCATGTCAATTTGTCTTGTCTCAGCTAGCCAGCTAATTGGGTTTCTTAGTTAGCTAGTTAGTATATATATATATATATATATATATATATATATATATATATATTTTTTTTTTACATGTAGAGAACAAAGTGGAGTAAGCTACAGTATACCCGCATACAGTATGTGAGAGTGCAGAGGGGACATACGTCTGTTTATAGACAATGTCTATAGGTCGCCTATATGTTAAAGGGACAATATGAGGTCATTATCGTATTGTTAACACCTCCATAGCAATTTGTAATAGTCAATAGCATTGTTTTTAATTTGACATTACAGTATTTCTATGGTGACGATATTGTTTCATTATCAGTTATTTAGGCCTACATAGAAAAATCTTTAAATTCCATAATAGCCAGTTATTATGTTGATAACACCTCCTTATTGCTTGTGTCAAAAAGCACTGCAAAGTCATCTTCAGGACCTACAAATTAATTTAAATCGTTAGCAGCTCGGTCACTATTCTCGGTCAGCCTATTTTATATCAGGAGGCATGGAGAGGTCGGTAGCAAATCCAGCACAGTGGAATTGGGGCCAAAACGAATGCAAATATCCAACTTTACTCATTTAAACCTTTTTAGGCAAAATTTGAGCAAACGCAAGAAATACACTACTGGATTGTCTGCAATGCTGCACGCTTAGAAGAATAGTATGTCAGGGTTTTGCTTTTTAGCCTCTTTGTGTAGCCAAATGTTCAAATGAGCTATGTCATATACACATCATTTTAAAAATAAATGTAAATGCTATGTAAACAAAAACAGCTACAACTCTGAGACAAATCACTTTTTGAATGTTGAATTATGTGCACAAGGTTTCTTTAGAACAAATTCTGAAATGACTGGATGTAAAATGAATCATCATCATAAAGCCTATACTTTATTTGTATAATATTTATTAAGACATATGCTGTATACAGCCAGGTTCATAAATATTGCATTCAAACAGTGATTTCTTTTAATCTCACCACTTCACAGTCATAAATTTAGCATATTGTTACACATCGCTTAATTTCCATTTGTAATGTGATACATTATTGTTGTTTGCACTAAAAATACATCTTGTACTATATTCTAAATTGCAAGAACAGTAAGGGGCAACAATGTCTTTATCATATGTTATGTATATTACTATTGTTTGCACGACCATGCACACTCACTTTATGCACAATGCTATTGTTTTAATAGCTTTTAATATATGCTACTTATTTTTTCACCTTCCCTATTTATTTGTTTTATTTGTATATACTGAATATTTACATGCATAAATAGATTACATTAGACTTATTTCTATATTTGGTACATGTGACTATTTTTCTATTTACTAGTTTAATTAATACATCAATGATTGCAATCTAAGAAAGAAAGAAAAAAAGGATAATGTACTTATTTCCAGCTTCTGTGTTAACTATTTACTAGACACACTTTAAAGGTACTGTAGCCCATTCCTCATGCCATTTGCTCTTCTTTAAAACTTTTGCATCTCAGGCACATGTTTGCATCTCAGATACATTTTCAGGTCTCCAGCTTTCCACTCTGCAAGCATTTGTTTAACTTGAAAATGACTTTTGACGTTTTGACATGTCTACATAAAAGCTAATTATATATAAGCACAGCTTGACTTCTTTAAATGTTTAATTGAATAAATTGTGAAAAATAACCAAACTAAAATACATAAATGAAAATATGAATATAATTATATTAGTACGAGTAAGTTAGTTGATTTAACATTCTATTGAGAAACCTACTGACAATTACCTTATCTATCTATTTTACCTTATATTATCTATTTATCTATCACTAATGGTTATGAGTAATATAAGCACAGTTCTTCTTTTTTATTTATTTATTTTTTTAAGTTTAATATTGGCATTATAATATCCTATGTATATCCTATACAGTCCTACCTTACATTCTGGACATAAGTTTTTATTGTTAAGGTGGGTTTGTTTCTATGTATGACATAAGAGTGATGTCCCATTTTTTTTTCATTCACTTTGTTTTCAATGCTTTAGAAAGTATGTATTAATAAAGAAAGTCAAACATATGATACTTATTATTTAATAATTTCTATGTATTGTGTCTTGCATATAATCTCCATGTAGAAGTCATCTGTTTAGAGAGAGAACACATTGAGTCATTGTATGCATTTCTTACTGTCTATTAGGTTTCATGAAGATGTAAACTGATACTTACATGTAATGAAGAGCTCCAGACACCAATTTAACTGGTAAAAAAAAAAAATCCAAATAATTTGTTACTTTTTTTGTTTTACTTTTTACTCAAAATTATATGGTATTTATATGCTCCATTCTTTTGCATATTTGAGGATACACCAGATTGCGTAATGGTCTAATAACTATAACAACACAGTAGAATAACACATATATTAATAGTAGCTAATGCAATAAAAAGAAAAATGAAGACAACTTGGTTTTCCTTCACAAACCACATCTAGCAGTAATGGATCAATGTACATCTTTGAGACATGAACAACGCAATGATTTTAATTAGGATTAACATTTATGAAATCCTTAACATTGTTTTCGACATTTACTACTCACTTCTTGTAGCAGAGGAAATTCAACTTCTCGTTGCAGTCTTGGTTCTCCCAGACATTGGCTGTGGATTTGAATGCTCCACAGTGATAAGGTTGAGCTGGACAGGATGGCAGGGAATCCAAGTCATGTGTTGATTCTCCACTCAGCCAGAGCCAGTTTCCATTTATAAAGCGCAGACCGGTCCAAACATTGACTGTTTGCGTCAGCGCAATCTCTTTTTTTGCCTGAACCACTTGTGTGGCATTTGGCAGAGAAGCCAAGCCAGTGTAGTTAGTGGTGCAGTACCGAAGAGCCTCCTCCCATGTCTTTTTCTCATTCACCAAAATCAAGTATCTATAGCAGTAAAAGGGATAACTGTTCTGACAGTCAACATTTTTCCACTGTCCACTATACAAAACAGTGCAGTCCAAACACACGTAGTAGATATAGGTGTGTTCATAATAATAATAATCGGCTTGAGGATAATTTTTAGACCATGATAAGAATAAAACTGGTTGCCCGTCAGACCAGTGCCAGTTTGACTCTTCCTCTGGTTTAAACAACCCGATCCAAACGGAACGATAATCGCTGGCAAGCAGGTCTACGAGTCGCTGCTGTTCCTCTGTGCTGTTGAAGGAAGGCAAATCACTGTAGTATTCTCTGCAGTACTTTTGTGCATTGTCCCAGGATGTTTTCTTAGAACTGTAAATATATTCTATTGCTGTACCATCAACCAAGCTGCCATTTCCTACTATGAAGAAAATCAAAATTAATTTCATCATCATCTCTGCTCGGAAGAATCTCAGTTTCGTCAAACTTTCTTCTCGTCTGAAAGTTGTGGCAACCCTTTCTCTAGTCTGTGGCAACTCAGCGCGCAAATTCAAACTTCTTTCAAACAAATCCTCATACTCTCTTTTTGCATGAATGCATGCAAAAAGAGAGTAAACTATACAAATCGCATTGGCTGGAGAACAACACGATACAATATATAGTTGAACCAGAACATGCTAAAGGGGGTATTGGTATTTATAAATATAAATTACATTATTAATTAGTATTAGGTACTGTAAATGGATGGAGACGACAGATTGCTCCATAAATGTTTTACCGTGTTAGACAATTACTCCCCATTGTTTCACCATTATTAGTGTATTGAAAAATTTGTTTATTATTGTACCCTTATTTTTTTTTTTTATTATACTCTTAATGTATATAAGTTTTTTTTTATTTTTTATTATTGTGGTACCCTTATAATAGAGGGTATCAAGCGTTTTGGGCAAAAGACCCCAAAATGGAAATTATGAATTTTCTGTGATGTTATGCCTTGACCGTTCTGCTTTGTTTTTAAACTTCCAGATTCATAACCTAGAAACGTAAAAAAAATATTATGTTAGTATCATAATTTATAACATATTTATAACATTATAACGAATTACTTCAAACCAAAGGCATATTTCTTGCACTTCCCAGTCTAGTGAATATGTTGTATTTTAGGAAAATCCACACTAGGGTTTTATCTTACATGGTGTGTACTTTTGCATGCTCTCACAGAAGGAGCAGGAAACAAACAAACAAAAAAAAAAGTGCCACTGGTCAAGTGCTGATCTTATGTACAGTCAGAAGATTATTTTAAAGATATAAAAAGGGCACCTATGCCAAAACATCCATGACCTTTACGTTGTCAAGTTAAAGCATATTGCATGCACCCTGACATTAAACAAAATCACAAGCTCTGTATCTTCTAAAACTAAGTTGTCTTGATTCTTGCCCATGTTCATGATTCTAGTCAAAGAAAATCAATCAGAAAGCTGCTCAAATAAAAAAAAACAGATTTTATATTCAAATATATTTTTAATATAGCATATTTAAAGGGCTGGTACCCAAATCAGTGGAATAGTTGGACAGCTACAGACCATCTGTAATAGGAAAACCGATTAGTATTAGATGTATAATGAAGGACAAAAGTACGGCTGGGGTGTAACTGTGAACTGTGTTCACACCACTTAAGTTCTTATATACAAATTGTGACAAATCTTATCTTCATGTAGTTTGTGTTGCACATTATACTGTAATAGCGTTGATTGTCTTACTTCAGATGAAAAATTGGAAATTCGAGTGCTACGGCGTACAGCAACGTTTTTGGCAATGCCACAGTATGCACGCATTGCAAACCAGATTCCTACGCCACTTTCAAACCCCCTGTTGTTCGTCATTTAGACATGACAGAGTGCTGTGTTTTGGGTTGGGCACAGCAGTACACATTTTAAATCAAGTTGGTAAAGTTGTGTTGAATACAGATTGAAAAAATTTACACTATCTTGTCAAAAGTATCTGCTCTACTGCCATGACATGCATATGAACTTGAGTAACATTCCATTCTTAATCTATAGGGTTTAATATGATGTTTTTGGCCCCTCATTTTCAGTGAAAGCAACTCTTAGAATACCAAGACATTTTGGACAAATCCATGTCCAAATTCCAACCTCCTGTTGCAATATCATTAGCACACCAGTGCACAAAGCAAGGACTGGTCAGAAATTCAAATAAACACACTTTTAAACCTTCTACCGTAAGCTGAAACTGTTATAGCTGCAACGTGTGGGCCAACATCATATTTAAACCCTATGGATTAAGAATTGGATGTTACTCAAATTCATATGTATTTGAAGGCAGGCAGGGAAATACTTTTGGCAATATAGTGTAAGTAAACAGTTGCGCTGTACAGTTCTTTAAGGGACACTGTAGTGTCAGCTCATGAGCTACGATAACTGGTGTAAACTTCTACAGAGCCAGTATGCTTGAAACTTTAATTAATTAGTTCATTTAGATAACGAGAGCAGAAGTTATTGAGGAATTGTACACGTTAGTGATCACATCCAAGATTTGTTGATCATAACAAATAATCCTCATTTACTCTAAAAAGAAGGATTGCTACAGTGTTTCTGCCCATTTGATACACAAAGAGCCCTGGAGGTTCACTGGGTCTGTCTACCTCTTCGACACCCAAATCTCTGTTAAGCAAATCATGTTGCAGTCTCATATGTCTTGTTGAAATCAAATCCACGCTCTTCAGTTGCATAGCTTGTTTTGCAATATTCCTTTTTGAGTCTTCTGTGAGTTCCAACGCAGTGTCATAAGTACTTTTAAGTTCTTAGCCAAAAGGTGAAGAAATTAAACCACAAAGGTGCTGGACAGTCATATATATATATATATATATATATATATATATATATATATATATATATATATATATATATATATATCTCATATGTTTTTCTTTTTGTTTTCTCATGTTCTGCTTGATGAAATCATCTAACTTCCAGGATTCTGGGATTGAATACCAAATAGTATTCAATGACAATTTAGTAATCTTGATCAGAGAGGGTCTTGGGATTAAGCCTTTTATTAGAACTTAGTTAGATTTTATAGCTTGAGTTAGCCATGAACAAAATAATTGTACGTTGTTAAAAAAAAAAATAAATTAATTAATAATTCAATACATAATATTATCAGATGTTTTTTCTTGCTTAAAGTACTTCTGTGACTTCTGTGATTTTGAATGTGAATGGCAGGCAGCTGCTTTCCCCATCACTCTCTACCAACTTTTACCCATGCTGTTATTAGAACACCTTTGACACAGAGGGATTATACATCCAATATAATTACCAGTGCTGTTATGCGCTATATCACCACTCATGGAATGCCTCTCATCCAATCAGAATACTTGGTCAGAACTAACTGTGGTATAATCATGTTTATGAGAAAACAGAAAGTCTGGAATCAGGGTGTGTTGCAGACAGTCTCTGTCTGTCCCTATATGCAAAAGCTGAGGACAGGTGATTGTGTGATGTCACCAGTTTCCGGAGAGAAGAACTGTAAAAGCATTGCAGAGCCCCACCTGCTTCAAAAACATCACTGGTGACATTAACAGAGTATCAGAACTTTTTGGATTTGACGATCACGGACATTAAAGAAGGCCAAACTGTTACTATGTGAGGTCAATGCCTAAGAAAGCATGATTCTGGTAATACAATTGTTTCACATGTAGGTTAGGAAATTAGGGTTAATTATTTTTTTCTGACATTTTAAGAAATTGATTTCTGTATTCATTCACTTCATTAATTTATTTTAGGTTCACACTTTCCTTTAAATTTATTAACAACATATGCATATATTGTCTTTTTAACTCGATGTTTAGTTCTAATATATGTATGAGATATATTAGAACTAATATAATATTAATAAATTATTATGAGTTATATTGATACTTTGTTTCAGAAAGAGGGTCTGAAACAAAGGTTGAATCAAAGACATGAACTTTTACATTAATCATTTTAATTAATACATTAATCAACCTGCACGCTGACACAGAGAAACAGAGAAAATGGATTTTTAACCTCTCTAATGAGACTTGCTTTTGCTTTACACATGCACACACACACATGTACATGCACAATAAATACACACACAAACACAAATTAAAACATGTTTTATGTTATATATATATGTTATGCACAGATGTTAATTACACCAGTGAGAGATGCACACTAAGACCCAGCAGGGGAAGCGATTACCCATAATTGGCTCAGTTTTGATCATGTGACAAAACAAGAAGCGCATGCGTGATACATGATACTCCCTACTCGTAATCGAAGACTTTTGCTCAGTTTCCAAGTCAAATTTTATTTAAAAATCTTTGCTTGTCTTGCAGAACACTCACAAACCTCATTACTCGCAATCCAAGGTTTCATTGGAATAAAATTTTAGTCTCATCTGACCACCTGCATCTTTGCAAAGCTTATTCGTGACTGCATGTGGCCTTTCTTAAGGAGTGACTTGCCACATTTGTGGAGAATTTGTAATATTGTCGCCACATGCACACAATGACCACTGATTGTCATAAATTCCAGCAACTGCTTCAGAGTTGCTATAGGCCTCTTGGTAGCCTCTCCGACCAGTTTCCTCTTGGCCCATTTATTCAGTTTGGAGCAATGACCTAATCCTAAAATGGTCTGTGTTTTACTAAATACTGTCTACTTTTTAATAATAGGCCTCACTGGCCCTCTGATTTTTTTGTGTCCATCTCCAGTGGCCAACTTCATCTTGGAGATCTTTTGACAGTGAATTGCCACCCTTGTTTGCTTCAGTTTTCTCCCCGTGCTTGGTGGGTTTCCTACGCTGGCCAAGAAGTGCAAAACAAGTTAACAAAACGAAAACAAAATAACAAATTAAAAACCACAATAACAAAACCCAAAACAGAATAAAACATTCAAAAACAAAATAACAAAACCCAAATCAAAATAACAAAACCCAAAACTAATTTATTTTGTTTTGCGTTTTGTTAATTTGTTTTCGGTTTTGCTATTTTGGATTTGAATTTGAAGCCGGGAGATCAAACAGAAAAGACGAGAAACCGAGAAAACAGAATGAACTTGCCAACGAGAAAGCAATGAAACAAAAAACGCGAGAGAATCAAGGCAAAAATCCGCAAGATAATCCAGCGATTAAAGCAGCGTGTGCTTAAATCGCTGGAGTAATCAGCGGAGAATAGGAAACAGGTGCACAGGAGGGGCATCTTTGGTATCTTACCAAATCTGCTTATCACATGGCCATTAATGATAATACAAAATCTGGTATTTCTCAATTATGAGCAAGATAACTTAAGATCTGGGATTATATTTTTTATAAAATAACAAGAATTTATTTGACTAAACTACAATACATGAAACTACGCTATTAAACACGCACACACACACACACACACACACACACACACACACACACACACACACACACACACACACACACACACACACACAAAAGTTAATGGAGTTTTCTAGTACTGCTCGCTAGACCTGAGAAAGTCACAAGAGCAGAGCCTTGGCTTTAAGCTTACAGTTTTTTTTATAAAGCAAGCACCAATTTCAGCAAGGTATGAAGCTTGGTTTGTTTACTTGCATTGTGTTCCTTGGAGATTCCTTTAGATGTAGGATCACGCCACTGCTGATTGGCCGGTTCCCCTATTGACGTCTCTCAGGGAAGCCCTTCGATGATGCGCTGGTCGCTTGGTTACTGCAAATTTAAGAAGAGGCCTGAAGCACTGCAGGTCTTCAGAAGAGCCTCAGATCCAAGAGTGTCTTAAAGTGGGGAGGGGTGCCTTTTAGTTTCTCTGAATGTATACAGTATGTGAGAACAGCTAATTTACACCTGGGGAGGGGTGAATTATTTGCTTTTGAATGTTGTCTGACATTGTAAAGCACACACAGTAACACTAAAACAACAACAACAACCTACAATAAATAGAAATAAGAGGCCCTGATTATACTGCATAAATATTAATTAGTACAACAAAATTCATCAGCGCTCTCGAAAAGCGCTGATTAGACTACGTGGGAAATTAAAGAGGAGAATTATGATGCCGGTTTAACACCCCAAGCCCAAACCTCATTTAAATTAAATGAACAACTATTTTTAGCCCTGCCAGCTGCTGCTTTTTATTTAGATTTTTTTCAATATAAATCTTATAATGCCCACATGACATCAAACATTCCCCATCTTAATATTTCATGTGTATTTCTATTAACTAATTAAATAATTAAACTATTTATTTTAGAATTTTATTATTATTATTTCATTGACTTTTAAAAATATTATCGATTCAATGTGGGCTGTAAAAAACGATTGTTTTAAAAAATGTAAAAGATGAGGACTCATGTCCATCAATCTGACATGACAAAAGCTGTATGCTGGAGAAACTCCCAGGTGGGAAGACACTGCTTTGTGTAGGTAACATCAAAGACAAAAAAACAAACAAACTTTAAAATAAACATCAACAGGCTCCACCAAAGACTCTGGAACGCAGAGTACAGGATGTATCACACAGCATCAATATATTATACTATAACCGTGCTATACCAAATAAGATGAAAAATACCCCAAATAAATGACCTTTGCTGGTTTAACAATTACAGATACATCACAGCCATCAGAAATTCTTTCCATGGTGAGGCTGCGTTGGGTGAGGTACATGAGGCATGCACATGGGCATTGCCAAATCTCTGAAAACGTTCAGGCATTCTTTTTCTAAATACACACTATTTTTAATACCCGATGGAGTTTTTGAGCTGTACACACATGCATTCTTGCCTAAGCAACTCTTAAAATCAAACGGTGTGACATAATAACAGTAATATTTTAAACATTTTGCAGGCTGTTTGAAGAAATCAGAGAGTAAAGAATAAAATAGTTGTTGGGTCAAGATAACTCAACCAGGTGTTTACAGAAACAACCCAGCATTTTAGAGTGTTTTTTTTTTTTTTTAGTTATTCTAATGTTCTATTCTGAAAGTCTATTTTCCAGTTATTTCTATATTTAAAGTTTGATGTCTTTAAATGTAAAAAATTTCAAAGTAATAACAATAAACCAATACAAATAGAGGGTGTATAACAGTTATTTTTTTTTTTTGTACAAATGAAACTGCTCTTTATATCTCCACCTGCTGTCCAGTGCATGTTTTCGGCTTAATGGAGCACTTCTGCAGCTCTGGCTACCCTTGATGAACCCCCAGTTTATTTAAGTCAGATTAATTTATTACAGTTTCCCCGCAACCTCAAATGTGTGTCTGTCCCATTTATTGCCAATGTGATGCTAAGGGGGCTCCTTTTGGTATCATCGTGTTATTGATGCTATACAAGACTTCCTTTACTGAATCTTTCTCCCTGTCGCTGATATGCTGTTGTGTCTTCTTCCTTTATTTACCCTTATGGGTCGACGCCATCCTAGACAATGCCAATTACTTTTTTCTCTTTACACGTGTTTTTGTGAATAAAATTATATTTTTGTATGTATTCACAAAAAATCCTTGTAAAGAGAAAAAAAAGTGATTGCTCAAAATTGTAGCAGCCTAGAAAAAATATGTACACAAAATACGCAGAAGATGATTTCCTTTCCAAAAAGCTTATTGCCAAATAAATGTTGTAATTTAAATAATGTTAAAGAATAAAAAAACAACAACTTCAGAATGTCAGATTCTTGTCCCCACAAGCGTTTGAGAGCCTGCCCCACACTTAGCGCTCCATTCACATGCAAGATTTATGTAAATGGTTCTATTCAAATGTAAGTAAATGCTTATTGCTGTGTTGTTGGGTCGGAGCGATGTGCTGATGCATGACTGAAACAAAGCTGCTTGTATTGGTTCATAACGGCAGCGTTTTAATCAAAAGGGAGACGAAATGTTCAAAGTTAAGCTTTGCTTTATTTCATTCATAAAATACTCAGATCACAAAACAACAACATATATCACAATGCATGGTGTCTGTGAATGGCTGAAATGTGCTTGTGAATAAGAATAAGCCTTTTAGTGAATGTAAAACGTGCGTGTGAGCCCACAGCGGGCACGCTCTTTCACTTTGCAGAATTTCTATCAAAAGGCAGATGAACGCATGCGCTGATGTAGAGATTTATAAGATATCATTAAAAGAAATGCAGTTTCTCTTTACATAATCATCCAGAAATACAACAAACACTGATTTATTCTAATTACTGTAAATAAGCACTGTCACTGCGGCACTGCTCGAAACGCATGCCGATGTGAGCTGCTTTATTTCAGTCATAATATACCAACATATTTTTGCTGTGTTTGTTTCAGAAACCGTGCTTAATTTTCTGTGTGTCTTGAAAGAAGGCCTGTTTTCGTGTGAGGAATTTAAGTGTATAGGTGTGAACAGTTGACACAATAGAAGTTCTGATGAAACCTGATGGCATCTGATCCAGGTGTCAATGGGTCTTACATGTTCATGAAAAACGTTGTCGATTATTAAGTGAAACAGAGGCTATGCTGTAAAAGGTTAGGCATGCCAGTTACTTTACCCCAAATAAAAGGTCTTTCTGAGTGTTATAATTTAGTTGTTTTGCTATGGACACCACACTTTCATGAACTTGTGCGTTCAAAACAATGTGCCAGGTTTGTTTAGTCTCTTTTTTTCTCTGCTAGAGTTTGAAATAGTATTTTTGTGTGTGCAATTTGACATAAGTTTAAAAGATGTTGCATCAGCCACATCATGGACGCCCACTTTCTCCATACATTTTAAGAAGAGCGTTGAATCACTACAGGTCTTCAGAAAGTCCTCAGACCCTTAAGATTAACTGTGAAGTTTCTCTGGTCATTCGAGATCTGCACACCTACTGAACATGTCCCTTCTTACCACATTTATGGCATGTTTCAGAAACTCTGTCTTTTTGCTCCTGTTTTATGCACCTGCTTGCTTCTTGTGGATAGAGAGGTTTTCAAGAAATGGGCTTGCAATTCCTGCATGTCTTTGGTTGCTGCTATCAGTGCTTGTCCAATTTTAAGCGCCTTGTCAAACATTAGTTCAGGTTCCGATAATAACCCATGCTGTATCTGGTCATCAACAATTCCACAAACCAGCCTATCCCTAAGCATTTCTGTCAGTTTGTCAGCATAATTGCAGTCCTGTGCTAGTTTTCTCAAAATTGCTACATAATCCAACACTGTTTCTCCTGGCTTCCTGGACCTGGAGTTAAACATGAACTGCTGGACCATCTCACTTGGTTTGGGATTAAAATACTCCTTTAATAGTTGAATAAGTTTGTCCGATGTTTTCTGACCAGGTTTGATAGGGTTTAGTACATTCCATATCAAACTGTATGTCTGGCTACCCACTGCACTCAACAAAATAGCCTTCTTTCCAGATGTAATTCCATTTGCATCAAAGAAATGGCAAACAATATTCTTCCCATAATTGGTCCTGGCTGTTCAGTTTTACAGTGTTGCCTATCAAACTTGCTTATTTCTCCCCAGCTAGCAAAAAATAATTAATTAAAAATTAATAATAATAATACATCCGTTTAGTGATCTCACTCATTTTTTAAAATCCCTGTTGCCATATGTAGCAACACAGAGCAGACAGTTCTGTATCTTATGTCTTTATTGACATACTCATTAAAAAAAAAAAAAGAAATGGAACAGCTAACCAAAAAACGAATTACAAAAACATGCTTTTTTACTTCCAGCGTTCAGCTACTTGCTCTCTGCTCTTTTTGAACATGCAAATCCTTGCCATTGCTTACTACTGCCATCTATCGGACCACGATAACACTGATGATAGTTGATATTATGGGGCGGAGGTCTGGTTTAGGCCTATAATAGGTGGAGCACTGTGGAAAGGATTAGGTTTAATGGATTAGATGATGACATGAGGTGCTAAATATTTTTTCTTGTCAAGTTGTAAAAGTGTGCAAAAGAGGGAGGTTCCTGAAATTGTACTCTAGTGGTCGTTTTCTTTTGTCACACTACCAACCTTTCCAATTTCAGGCACAGTTTTTTATTGATCCAGATATCTTGAATGCGATCTTTGGATTGATGTTACTATTGCTTCATCAATGTTAATCTTCCATTTTAGACATAGAGCTCTGTAATCACTAGCAAAGTCTCTATTTTGACTCATTGATGCTGGACAGAATTGGACTACTACTTCCCTAACTTATGAAAAAAAATATTTTATATATATATATATATATATATATATATATATATATATATATATATATATATATATATATATTTTTTTTACAATATTTATAC
Organism: Clarias magur; assembly: GCA_013621035.1. NCBI lineage: Eukaryota > Metazoa > Chordata > Actinopteri > Siluriformes > Clariidae > Clarias > Clarias magur. The sequence continues at coordinate 354,990 of QNUK01000426.1, forward strand.
ATTGTTCCCATATTTGCATATTTTCTTTTTGGCTGTCTACCAAGTTTTTGTTGAGCCCTTCAACACAGAGGACAATCTGGTTCTCTGTTTCTGATGTGGACCTTAAATCCAAAAATTCATTACCCAATTCTATATAAATCAAAGGATCTTTCATTTCACTATCTCCACTAACCTTACAGTAGAGGAAAGTTTAATAGTTGGTTTAGATAGGATAGTGCCTGTCTGTACAAATGGGCTCTGGGAATCATATTCCCAACTGGTTCTTTGTGTTCCTGCCTAACAAGAACCCATTTTGGAAGCTTTAGAAAAGGAAAAGGAGCCTTGAGGCCCATCGGAGGAGCTGCAGAGATCCAAAGCTAAGGTGGGAGAATCAGTTCACGGGACAACAAACACAGCCTTTATTGAACAGTTGCAAGAAGAAAGCCATTGTTTTTATATAAAGGTATAGGAAATCCATTTGCAGTTACACATGGATTGTCACAAACTGCAAACAGGACTCCTTATGGCTTTCATAAATATGGCCAAGCTATCATGGAAAAAAAATCCATAGATGTAATAAGCTGGTCATTCAGTACCTTTAGCATGTCAGCTGACTTCATTTTATTGCCATACATGTTGCTAAGCCTAGACCTGACCAATGAAAGCAAACCCTAGATCAGGGGTGTCAAACTCCGTTCCTGAAGGGCCGCAGACCCGCAAGGTTTTGTTCCAAGGTCCAAAAGGAACAAAACCCTGCGGGTCTGCGGCCCTTCAGGAACGGAGTTTGAAACCCCTGCCCTAGATCATAAAACTGCATCCAGAGGCTTGTACAGTGCTTGTGCTTCCCTTTTTACCTCACTCATCACTCTGGAATATTGTTAATCTGGATTTATCAATCCACAAGGACTTCCATTGGTCCGAAGTCCAATCTTCATTGCTCCATATTAAATTTAAACCCTTTTTTTCTATTAGCCTTTCCATGAAGTTCACCACTATTCTTCCTGAGTGTTAATAATGCATTGACAAGTTGTTTACCCAATTCCAGTAATTCTAATTGTCATTACTTGGCTTCTTTGCTTGATGCAGGCTCACGCTCACCTACAAGACCCATAACCTACAAAAATCAGGAGACTAACATGAGCCAGTGAACTTACTCATTATACAGGGTCACAGGAGGCCTGCAGCCAATGGAAACTCAGGGCTCAAGGCAGGGTACATTGCAGGCTCATAAGCACGCACTCAGTCGTACACCACAGTGAATTTGGAAATGGCAATTAGCCCAATCTGCATGCTTTTGGACTGTTCGAAGAAACTGGAGTATGCCCTAAAAACCCACCAAGCACAAGGACAGAGTGCAAACTCCACACAGAGACCTGAGGTAAAAATAAAGAAAATGACATTTTTGTTCCTTATCCCAATGTCAGGACGACCCTCTAGTGGCCAACGTCTGCACATGCACCCTTTAGACTCTTTCGTGTCTATGGTTAGAGACTTTTATGTTGATATTGTTTCTTGATTATGAATATTTCTTGATATTGTCCTGCACACATGTGTTGTTGTTGTTGTTTATGTTCCTGATTAATTATGTAATGTAAGCTCTAGGTTTGCTGTATCTTTTTTAAATAGATCATTAATTATATTGATTATGATAAATGTACAAAGCCCTTTTCAACCTCAACTCCAGGGAGACATAAATAATGAATGACGTGATAAACCATTATTCGTTTGTTTCCTAATAGTGATGGGTTGTGCATGAACGATTTGTTCTTTTTGCATGACTCTTTAATGTGACTTTAATGAGTAGAGAGTGATTAGTTAATTTTCTATTGGGCGTACATGAACAAAGCATCGCAAATCCTCCGTAGGTTATGTACAGGAAACAGAAATAAGCGGTTCATCTCATGAGACATTTGTTCTGTTGTCGCGTGACCAAATAGACACTATGCAGTGCAATATACTGTAGCAACCAGAAGATATGACAGGTAAGTTGTTCATTCTGTTTATCGTATGTCCTTACGTCATTGTAATATTTTTCATTACTGGAACTATAGCCAAAATTTGTGTATGTACTCATGTTGGGTCAGTTTATTGAAAATGTAACATTTTATTTTATTTTTGATTAGAAGAATGAAATTAACTATATGACTCAAAAATTATTCATTTATGTTGATAAACTAGATTCAAAGAACAGAGTCTCTAAAATTATCCAAACTACGTTCCTTTTAAACCGAGCAGTTTCACTCCCTACAGTTTGGAATCATATTTAACGTGGCTAAATACCCTGTGCAGTATCATTTGCAGGGGACCCCTTGCCGAATGAAACATAGTTCGTGTCTTGTATCTATTTGTCAGTCTGTCTGTTGTATTAATTCTAATGTTACCGGTTTGTTTGTGTTCATGTTATTGTTTTGTTTGTTCTCTATTTATAAATGAAAATCATAATAAGCAATCATTATTGCCCCAAATATTAATATATTATGGGCAGTGTATGACAGAATACAATAGACAAGCTCATGTTAAAGCCAAACAACTCATCAAACATCAAATCAGTTTCCGACCACTTTGTGCTGTATCACACACAAGCTTACTTGTGAAGGGGATTTGTCCTTCACATCTGATTGTAAGTCTGCTGCAAGTGACATGTCAGTTTAGCCTTTCATTTTCCATGTTCTCTTTAAAAACTTTTAGTTTACACATAAAAGAATTTTCGTGTTAAACTTAAATCTATAAAATAGTATGTATGGTCACTCATATTTTGTAATGCATGGTATTTCGTTTTGCTGTCATGCTTATGGCACACAGTTACTGTACTCTACAGTCTTTCATTGAAAGCTCATGTAGATAATATTACCAGAATAGCATTTTTAATTTCAGAAACATTGCCAAGATAAATAATATAGTCACTAAACAATGCAGAAAAACTAGTTCATGCTTTTATCACCTCTATGTTGGACAATTGTAACGCCTTACTGACTGGTTGTTCAACTAGGTGCATAGACAAGCAGTTAGTTCGGAATGCAGTAGCGATAGTCCTCACTAGAACCAGAAGATACAAGCACGTCACCCCTACCTTATCCACACTGCACTAATCGATTTTAAAATCCTACATCTGATGTATAAAGCATTAAATGGTTTCTCAGTGCATTATCTGAGTGAATTGCTAATGTCTTACTATTCACCACGCATACTTCGTCCAAAGGATGCAGGGTGATTCAGTACTGCGTATTATGAAAACTAGAGCAGTGAGCAGAGCTTTTACACACAAAGTCCCAGTTATGGAAAAACCTTCCAGTTAATGTTCGGGACTGAGACTGTGTCTAAAAACCGAAATAGGCTAAAAACCTATTTATTTCGCCCAACATTTTTGTAAATGGATTTGCCTTAGGTAAAGGAGTAGATCTGGGGGACTATGGTGAACTGGTATGTTTAGATGCTCAGGTATGTACATTCACCCTGTACATTACATGACTGTAATCATCCCCAACTGTTATCTCTCCTTCTCTTCTTTTCCTATCCCTGTCTCTCTGTGTTGAGCTACCCATGCCACTCCTGAGCCACCAGTGATCCAGACTGCTTCTGGTTGGAGATGTCTTCTGTTCTGGAATGTGTTAATGCTTTAAGTTGTCATATGTCCCAGCTCACTATAGGAGATGTATTGGGTAAAACTGAAAATGTTCTGGACATCAAGGCGGGGCTAGTTGCAGGTCGACTAGAATGAAGACGTCTTAAGAAGATACACAAAGCTCTGGCGAGAGGAAATGCTGCAAAGACCATTCTACCAGACATCACTGCAACATCGGTGTCGAAAGAATCAGTTGACATTTTCGAGGTTGCTGATGCACCAGCACCACACCAACATGCCATAGTTCAGGACTGGAATCTCCTACAGTCTACCTGAACCTCCAATAACGAATATAACTGTTAAATTGAAATGCCTGCCTCCTAACACACAATATGACTGCCAAACAATTTCTGCGATCCTTTATCACCCACAATTAGGGTGGGTTTCCTACTAATAGGGTATTCCTATTCCTATTAGGGTGGGATTCCTCTTAATGTTTCTTCCTATTGCCATCTCAGATAGTTTTTCCTTGCCACTTTCGCCCACAACTTGCTCATCAGGGACAATCTAATAATTTTGATTCATACACATTTTTCACTTTGCGTACAAATTTCCATAAATGTCTTTGATTGTGTAAAGCTACTTAGTGACACTGGCAATCGTTAAAAGCGCTATACAAATAAATTTGAATTGATTTGGATAGCGGTAGTTCCCAAAACTACAAAAGCTACACTCGATGCTGCGCTTGAAAGCGCTATGGGAAAAGGTCTCCACTGACCGGTTGTTGAAGCACGTGAAAACATGCCAAAAACCTGGCCCGTATACAACCTCAGTCAGGTGACGTCATCTGACCAGGTACACCTGAAGGTTATAAATAGGTCTGAACCGGAAACATCCTCAGGTCAATTTGTCTGGAAGGACGCCCAGTCACGCCTACAGTGCGGCATTAGAGCGCACCATCTCGTTCCCGCTTTTCAGGAAACAGGGTTACAGCAAAGTAACCCTCGACATTCCCTTTCAAAAGCTACACTCGATGCTGCATTTGAAAGCGCAATGGGAACAAGAATACCAACATCGCCGCACTCAAGGCTGTGGTTCCTCTTGATTGTGCACCTTTTTCTACAACATTCCATTAAATTATAATCAAACAAGAAGATTATCAAATGCAACACATTTATTTTTATTTGTTAAAATTTCCATGTTACAAAATATATGCTGGTAAAATTTCCTGTCCTATCAAGCAGAGAATAAGTGAACATAGAATATGTTCATAAAACATAGGGATATGAACTACTCTGTGGCCTGTCAAGTTAATTTATGATAAGATCACTTACACCCCATCTCCTAAGTAAGGCGTATGAAGTGGGTAGGCAGTAGGGTTTTAGGGGTTTTAGGTTTAGAGCACAGATCTTAAACACTAAAAGAGCAATTTGGTCTTGTTTCCCACAGAAAATAAAACACTGGGAGACACAAAACCCTTTTGACATCTAAAATGAATATAACCCTGCATATATCATTTTTTTTGTTACCTTTTTGCTTTGTATTAAAAAACTATAGTTTGTTGGATTTATGTAATCCGAGAATTGCAAAACAAAATCTTATTTCCGCATGCAACAAAAACCTTTTGAACTGATGCTGAGTTGAGGGTTTATTTCAAATAAAATACTCAATGTCTATTTGAGTCCTTCTTGTATGTATGAAATAAAAAGCTGAACTTAAATTATCCACCTGCAGCAAACTAAAAATGCTGTCTGTTTCTGTGTGCCATAATTTAAGAAGGCGGTAGCCGAGCCCTGGTTTAGAGCAAAAGCCTCTCAAAAAACCTGTGCACATTCCTGTAATAGATAGAATTTTAACACAAATATTGTGATAAGGAAAACTCTCAAGTCTTGTTAGTTGAATGCAGTGTTTGTCTATTATGCACATTTTAAGCAAGGTCGTATTCCAAAGTCATCCCTCATTAACCTCAAAGGTCTCATGATTCAGAACATTTGGATTATAGTGTCCTTTGTAGGGTTGGTGATGCAGGTCTCTACCATGGTGGTTACTGATAAATCCTTAGTTGTATTCAGAAATAAGCCGAGAAGGAAATAAAACCTGAAACCAGTCGATAACAGCTAATATTTCTATAAAAATTAAACATAGGAGGAAATAAAACTAAAATATTGCTTATAATTACTTGCATTATGGGTTTTTGTTTTGAAAAATAAGGTACACATGAAGATTAATATTTAATTATAGGATTCTTCTTACCGGGTTCGATTCCCGTCCAGGTTTGCATGGAGATTGCATGTTCTCCTCGTGCTTGGTGGGTTTCATCCGGGTACTCCGGTTTCCTCCCACAGTCCCAAGACATGTAGGTTAGGCTAATTGGCGTTCTTCCCAAATTGGCCATAGTGTGTGAATGAGTGTGTGTATATCTGTGCCCTGTGATGGATTGGCACCATGTCCAGGGTGTACCCCGCCTTGTGCCCTTAGTCTCCTGGGATAGGCTCCAGGCCCCCTGTGACCGTGAGTACAGGATTAAGCGGTATAGATGATGAGTGAGTGAGGATTCTCCTTAGTACAGACTAAAAGGCAAGAAAGGAGAAGGCAGCACAATGACTACATCTCAGACAATAATAGAGTGAAGGTCTAGAGAAAGTAATATATATTAAAACTAGATTTGAGTAGAAATAGGGGCAGGTATAGAAAAAAAACAGGTTCCACCAACACTTTGCTGGGCTCCCAAAGAGGGGTGGGATTATCATGACCAACACAAAAGGTTTGTGACCACCATCTTTGTAAAATAGTCTCAAAATGCAAAAGGTAGCTTAAACGATTTATTAAAAAAAAAAGGTTTTCTAAACTTGTGCTATTGTTGTTTACTTACACTATTTGTTAATTTAGTTTAAATGAGATTTGTGCTCCAGCATTCTGATCCTCCTCTTTAATTTCCAATGTAGTCTAATCAGCTCTCAACCGCATGCATAAAGTACCGGCAGAAGTAGACTAATGATTATGAAAGCGTTGGAAAAAACAGCAAGGAAACTCTGACCATTTGATTGATAATTGATATTCATAGATGAATTCAGTGATCTTTGTTTTGGGCTGTAGTGATGAAGGTAATCATGTCATCTCGTCATCTCCACAGCAGTTTAAGCACCTATAATTCATGTTTCATACGAATTACATAATCAAAAATTTGTTTTCCATTAGTTTATTTAAAAGCAGGTATTTCACTTTCTATAAGTATAGATTTTTCACGTCTGAGAGGCAAGTATATGCAGAGTTTTGGTAAAACCAGTACAGAATAGCGCACCCTGATTGCTTTCATTATTGTACAAAATCATAACATTTTTCATCATTGTGAGTGCACTTAAATAAAAGTAGAGACTTATAAAAGGGTGTTATGGCCTAGGTGGTGGTACTCGGGCTAGACCGGCTGATGGTGTGGTTGCCGTGGGCATGTAGGGTAGGCATGAAGGCAGAGGGGTTTTCAAGCAAAAATAGTCTTTATTTACAAACAAAACAATAAAGACAATAAACAAACAAACTAAAACTAGGGCTCAGGAAATACACGGAACCGGAACTGACACAAGGAACTGAGCGCTGACACAGGGACTAGGAGCTGACACACAGGGAAACATGGAGCTGGAGCTAACTAAAGATACATAGGGGAACTAGGATGAGACAGGACAGGACTGGAGACAGGGCTAGACAGGAGAGACAGGACCAGAAACAAACAATAGATCCCTCTAGAAAAACAAAGGTAAAACAATATAACTAAAATATAAACTCAAAGAAACAAAAAGGAATGCCCACATGACGGTAATACAAAACATATACACAAACAAACAATGCTCGACCCAGTTTCCCAGAACAAACTGCTATTTATAGGAACTTTAATGAGCCACCTCGGTTCAGGTGAGCCCTCATCACCTGACCGAGGTGCCTTCTGGGAAACTGAGTCGGCCAACAAAACTACAAAAGACAGACAAGAACAGTGACCTCTAGTGGAGGACCCTAACAAAGGGTATGTAGCTTATATAGTTTTATTATACAGGGTGGCCCAAAAGTAGGGTTACAGTTAACACTTAAACATTTTTCCTTTATTAGAAAGTTTGACTTTAATTTACATATATTATAATTACATATTAGACATTTTACATTGAACATTTAATCTCTCAAGTGCTCAAAGTGTCCACCTTCTTGATAATAATAATTTTTACATCTAAAACGTGATTGTGTAGGTGAAGCAGATAATGAAGTAACTGTAACCCTACTTTTGGCCCACCCTGTATAGTTTTTGCACATTAATCTGACAATAAATGTAGCACACCCACATTGACTGAGAGCAGTGCTGGTCATATCTTCCAACATCAGGATGTAGGGGTTGACACTTCAGCCTGCCGGATATATATATAACGGCTCATTTTTTTATACAAATAAAATTGTCAGCTACTGAACTTTATCGTCTATTTAAACATCATTTAACCAATGTTGTTTTGTTTTACTCATTATTATACAGTAAACGTATATAGCTCTAGTTCAGATTTTTCATGTTTGTTGTATAAAGTGTAAAAATGTGGTGAGCTTGGCGATAATAGGCATTTTGATTGACTACTTACTGTATAATTTGGTAAGTCATATATATATATATATACTGTATATGTATTGTCATAGGGCAGGCCTTGCAGACATAAGGGAGGCCTTGTTTCAAAGACTCCCCGAAAAGGACAAAAGTATCTGACAGAAGTCTGACTCCTCAGCTTCCTCATCTTCGGCTGACCTGGCCTGTTGATCAACCTCGACCACTTGCTGCTACCTCCACAGACTGCATCCTTTCCACCTTGGAACCTTGGATTACGAGCATAATTCATTCAGGAAGTGCCCTTGTATTTGTTAGGAACCTCCACTAGAGGTCACTGTTCATGTCTGTCTGTCTTTGTGTGTAGTTCCTGTTGGTTGACTCAGTTTCCCAGAAGGCACCTCAGTCAGGTGATGAGGCTCACCTGAACTGAGGTGTCTCATTAAAACCTTCTATAAATAGCAGTTTGTTCTGGGAAACTGGGTCGAGCATTGTCTGAGTGTCTGATTGTCTGTTGGTGTTTGTTTGTTTGTGTGTTTGTCTGTTTGGATTACCATCATGTGGGCATTCCTTTTTGTTACTTTGAGTTTATATTTGGTTTATGTTTTGTAACCTTAGTTTTCAGAGGGCTCTAGTTTTGTTTTCTTGATGTTCCTTGTGTCTGTGGATTCATGGAGCTGCTTTGTTCACTGTGTAGTTAGGCTGTGTCTCCTCCTGTGTCCTGTGTAAGTACTGTTTTGCCTTCTGGTCTTTTCCCTTGTATGTGTAGCCACATGAGTGCTTAGCCATTAGCAGGGTTAGCCGCTAGTAGGCCTGGATGGCTAGTAGGGTCAGCCCCTAGTAGGGTTAGCCTCCAGTAGGCTAATCTCTAGTGGGAGTGACTGCTAGTGGTTCTGGTCACTAGTAGGTTAGCCGCTAGTTTGGAATAGCCTCATGTGTGCCCTGCCTTTTGTCTTCCGGTCCCCTAGGTCAGTACTAACACCATTAGCCACTAACCCGGTTAGGTCAGCCTCCAGTGTCCCCAGTGCAACATGTAGCTACTAACCTCACTAACCCAGCTAGTCTAGTTCCTGTCAGTCTCTGTGCCCCTAGCCCTGTCTCCTGTCTAGCCCTGTCTCCTGTCTAGCCCTGTCTCCTGTCTAGCCCTGTCTCCCCAGTCTCTGTGCCTCCAGTCCTGTCTCTCCAGTCTCCAGTCCCTGTCTTTAGTTCCCCTCTGTGTCTTAGTTAGCTCCAGCTCCATGTTTCCTCATCCCTAGTTCCCTGTGTCAGCTCCTGGTTCCCTGTGTCAGCTCCTGGTCTCCTGTGTTCAGATCCCTTCCTGTTTGTTGTTTTAGTTCCTTTGTTCTGTTTTTGAGTTGTTTGTTTGTTTAAATAAAGACTTTCTGTTACACCCCTCTGCGTACATGCCTACCTTCATGCCCACGGCAACACCATCAGCCGGTCTAGCACTACAACCAGCTAGACCCATGACCGTATTCCAAAACACTCGTTAATCAAAGCAAATTTTCCCATGAAAAATAATGGAAACTCAACTTATTCATTCCACAGCCCAAAAAATAAATACATAAAAATAATGAATACAATATATAAAGTAAAAAAAAAAACCCTGCACTTCACCTTTTAAAACAAAGTTAAAACAAATCCTGACATAAGTGTTTCCGTTTATGCGTGCAGGCTCTGTGTGTGTGTGTGTGTGAAACCGAGAGATCCATTTGCTCCTTCTCTGTATCAGCCTGTCGCTTTGTGTGTGCGCGCGTAATTTGACACCGTGCCCCTTGGCGCACTCTCTCTCTCTCTCTCTCTCGCCTTTATGCACGCAGGCGCTATGTGTGTGTGTGTCTGTATAAAGGCGTAATTTGACACCATACCCCTTCACACACACAATCTTTCACAAATACCCACAATTCCAAGAGAGAGAAAAGCCGTTGGCTCAGTTGTGATCACGTGACACTTGGCATCAAAACAAGAACAGCAGCATACTCATGATACAGTACATGATACTCAGTACTCGTAAACCAAGACTTGCTCATTTTTTAAGTCAAATTTTATTAAAAATAAACCTTGTTATATCGCAATCTGAGGTTTAACTGTATTATTTATTTAACACTCATTTACTCACTTCACTACTGAATGATTTACCACATCCCCGTTCTCCCTCACTTCAATTATATAAAGCACACATTGTTCTTCATTCTAATGTGTCTTTGTTACCATTTACCATTGTAAGGTTTTGTAATATTGTAAGACATTGTAATCTAATGAGAAGATTCCTGTGCCCTGAGAACAGCCCCCTCACTGTGCTTTCTTATGCCGTCTGAGACCTTCAGACATCATGTCTGCGTGTATGTTTGTCTCTCATGTTGTCAGACTTGATGTATTTTACTCTTTCCTAGTCAATTGTGGAGAGAGATGTTTGGCTTAATGGTCTGGGGAACTTGTTTTGAATGGAGTCTATTGATAAAAGACCAGAAGGCCTGGAAATGGCCTGCTGAATTCTTAAATGGAGGTTTGGAGTTCAGGGCTTGGTCTCTAGAGTTAAACTTTACAGAAAGAAAGTTCATTATCAGTTCCTGTAGCTTAAATAAAACCACAGGCGTCATGAAGACACCACAAAAGGGGGCATATCTTTTAATTTTGCACAGGGTTTTATATTAGTTAAAATTTTTATGTTGATTTTGTAAACCTCTTCTATGCCAATGTCTGACTGTTCATTTAATGTCATTTTTTATTAACAAATCGTAGTAAAATCTGTTACAATTTAAGGGGGCACTGTAAGGTTTTATAATATCCCATAGTTAAATTTTGTTGGTCAGAATGAGCTTTTTCTTGTCTCATGAGACTGAATTGAGCTGTCTCATTACAAGGTTGACTTTGTCTTTTCTATTTCTCCTAAACCCCACTTAGTTTTATTGAATATATCAAAAATCCTCAATTAACAGCATACAGTGTAACAAAATTCACACAATATAACAGACACCAGCAAAATCTGGCAAACCAAGACACTAAATGATACAAAATGTCACACGTGGACAAAATTGTTGGTACCCTTCGGTCAATGAAAGAAAAACTCACAATGGTCACAGAAATAACTTTAATCTGACAAAAGTAATAATAAATAAGAATTCTATGAATGTTAACCAATGAAAGTCAGACATTGCTTTTCAACCATGCTTCAACAGAATTATAAAAAAAAAAGAACTCATGGAACAGGCCTGGACAAAAATGATGGTACCCCTAACTTAATAGTTTGTTGCACAACCTTTTGAGGCAATCACTGCAATCAAACGATTCCTGTAACTGTCAATGAGACTTCTGCACCTCTCTGCAGGTATTTTGGCCCACTCCTCATGAGCAAGCTGCTCCAGTTGTTTCCGGTTTGAAGGGTGCCTTTTCCAGACAGCATGTTTCAGCTCCTTCCAAAGATGCTCAATAGGATTGAGGTCAGGACTCATAGAAGGCCACTTTAGAATAGTCCAATGTTTTCCTCTTAGCCATTCTTGGGTGTTTTTAGCTGTGTGTTTTGGGTCATTGTCCTGTTGCAAGACCCATGACCTGCGACTGAGACCCAGCTTTCTGACACTGGCCAGCACATTTCTCTCTAGAATCCCTTGATAGTCTTGAGATTTCATTGTACCCTGCACAGATTCAAGACACCCTGTGCCAGATGCAGCAAAGCAGCCCCAGAACATAACAGAGCCTCCTCCATGTTTCACAGTAGGGACAGTGTTCTTTTCTTCATATGCTTCATTTTTCCGTCTGTGAACATAGAGCTGATGTGCCTTGGCAAAAAGTTCCATTTTTGTCTCATCTGTCCATAGGACATTCTCCCAGAAGCTTTGTGGCTTGTCAACATGTAGTTTGGCATATTCCAGTCTGGCTTTTTTCTGATTTGTTTTCAACAATGGTGTCCTCCTTGGTCGTCTCCCATGTAGTCCACTTTGGCTCAAACAACGACGGATGGTGCGATCTGACACTGATGTTCCTTGAGCATGAAGTTCACCTTGGATCTCTTTAGAAGTCTTTCTGGGCTCTTTTGTTACCATTCGGATTATCCGTCTCTTTGATTTGTCATGAATTTTCCTCGTGCGGCCACGTCCAGGGAGGTTGGCTACAGTCCCATGGATCTTACATTTCTGAATAATATGTGCAACTGTAGTCACAGGAACATCTAGCTGCTTGGAAATGGTCTTATAGCCTTTACCTTTAACATGCTTGTCTATAATTTTCTTTCGAATCTCCTGAGACAACTCTTTCCTTCGCTTCCTCTGGTCCATGTTGAGTGTGGTACATACCATGTCACCAAACAACACAGTGACGACCTGGAGCCCTATATATAGGCCCACTGACTCATTACAAGATTGTGGACACCTGTGATGCTAATTAGTGGACACCCCTTGAATTAACATGTCCCTTTGGTTACATTATTTTCAGTATTTTCTAGGGTACCATCATTTTTGTCCAGGCCTGTTCCATGAGTTTATTTTTTAAAAATAATTCTGTTGAAGCATGGTTGATAAGCAATGTCTGACTTTCATTGGTTAATATTCATAGAATTTTTATTTATTATTACTTTTGTCAGATTAAAGTCATTTCTGTGACCATTATGAGTTTTTCTTTCATTGACTGAAGGGTACCAACAATTTTGTCCATGTGTGTAAAACCTGACAAAGATATTAAGTGTAACACTGCTCAACTCGAAGTATGATTCATACAGGAGTTACACAAAGGCCACAGCATTGTCAGAATCTTCCTGTGAAAAAAAATTAGTCAAAAAGGAGATGAAAAATTTCAAAGGAAAATTGGTTGCTTGCTGTATGTAAGGGATACTGTCACAACTGAGTACGGATGAACGGAGGCGAGGCATAAGTGCAGAGACGGATGTTCAGCAGTTGTTCTTTTATTTTAAACCAAAAAAACCAGGGAATTAAACAAACATAATACTTGGATATGAAATAAACCAAAACACCTATCAACAGACAAAACCACATACTCTTAGAATTAACATAACAAATGCAAGACGCAAAACAGAACTGAAACAAGCTATTTATAATAAAACTAATGATCAACTCGGTTCAGGTGAGCGCCCATGTCACCTGACTGAGGTGCATAATGGGAACTGAAGTGAAACACAAAGGAACTACAAACACAAATCTCTGGGCGCTAGGCGCCCTCTAGGGGTTACCCCTGACAGTACCCCCCTCTCAAAGGGCGCAACTCTGGAGCGCCACAGGAGGTCCAGGGCATCCCCCCAAGGTCCAATGTCTGCCCCTCTCACCCAGAGGCTGGCTCCCATGTCCTGCTTGAAGAAGCTTGCTGTCCTCTTTGATGCGAGGCGGCGGCAGCGGAAGCTTGCCGTCCTCAACGAAGCACAACGGTGGCGGAGGAAGCTCGTCGTCTTCAGCAAAGCAAGACGGCGGCGGCGGAGAAAGAGGAAGCTCGCTGTCCTCGGCGGCACATGACGGCGGCGGCGGAGGAAGATGAAGCTCGCTGTGCTCCTAAACGCTGCGCGGCGGCGGCAGCTCGCTGTCTACAACGGAGCAACTACGCGGCAGTATATAGAGCTCGCTGTCGTCGTCGCCATAGCGCGGCGGAAAAAGGAGCTTGTCGTCGCTCCATAGCTCGTCCCCTTCGTCCTCACTAACTGGCATGTAATAGCGCACGCTGTCGTCGTCGTTGCTAAACGGCCAATATAAGAACTCGCCATCATCCTCATCGCTGAGCAGCGGGAGAAAGCGCTCGTCCTTGAAGCTTAAACCGCGCGGAAGCGCTTGCAGGTCTGGACCTCCAATGAGGCTGTGGGGCAGGTCTGGGCCTTCCCTGAGGCCTAGCTGAGTCAGCAGCTGTTGGAGTTCTCCTACCTGCTCCTGCAGGCCTTGAATGCGCTTTTCATTTTCTTCCGCGCATCGTCTCATGCTGCTCCCTGCTAGCTGCTCTCTCAGCTTTTCCTGCTCCGCCTTTACCTGCGCTCCTCTGCACGTTTTTCTTCTCCCCGCTCCTCTCCGCTTCTTACCGCCACGCCGCTTAGGAATCTGCTTGCCCTCCACATCATCTTCCCATCGCGCAAACATCCTTGCCCCCCCCCAAAAGAATCTTCTTGTTACTATCTCTGCATTTTAGGAGGAGAATATAAGGATCAAGGAGAAGAAGAAGAAGAAGAAGAAGGCAAGGCAAGTTTATTTGTATAGCACATTTCATACACAATGGTAATTCAATGGTAAGAGCTTTACATAAAAGAGAAGAAAATAATGAAAAAAAAAACACAGTTAAAAATATTTAAAAAACATTAAATAATGCAGTCAGTATTAGAACAAGATAACTGTGGAATTAATTGTTTAAAAAATATAATTACTATATAATAATAAAAAACAATAACATTATGTAATAATTGATAATATAAGCAGGAAAACATTGGGAGAGGTTAATAAGAATATGGCATATATATAAAATAATGACAATAATGGTGAAGTTGCTTTATTGAGAAAGTGTTTTGTTAGAAGCCACAAGAAGTAATGTCACCTTGTAACTGGTGTGTCAAACAAATGAATGCATTTGCCTTTGTCAAAAAATTTTATTGTAAAATTTGGTGTGCAAAGTAAATCCTCATGCTTTTCACTTTTACAGGGATAAAGGCAATGTCAAAGACTTAAGAAGATGAGAATTCAGGTGCAGATTGGACATTACATACCATACAAGCTGGAAAACAAGAACAAACAAATATAAATAACAGTAACTATGAAAAAGAACGTTGAAAAGAAGCCAACAGTCAACATGTATAAGGTGAATGTATCTTTAGTGCAGAGTGCAAGCGGGGACTCCGGCAGGACTAACATTATGACAGTTATATGACAGCATAACTAAAAGGGAGAGCCAGAAGGAAACACAGACATGAGGGCTCCCTGAGACGTAAAGCAACCAATCACCTCACCGTCAACAAACCTGAGTGATCAATGAGAGTGGGGAGGACAGCATCTAAACATACCAGCTCACCAGAATACTCTACATCCATGAGTCCCCCAGATCTGCTCATTTTCAAAAAAGGCAAATATATTTACAAAAATGCTTGGCAACATAAAAAGTTTTTTTATTCTAGACTTAAACACTGAGACTGCATCTGAGTCCCGAACATTAACTGGAAGACTATTCCATAACTTTGCAGCTTTGTAAGAAAAAGCTCTGCCCCCTGCTGTAGATTTTATAATGCGCGGTACTGACGAGCAGCCTGCATCCTTTGATCTAATTAGGGATTGTAAGATACTAGAAGTTCACTCAGATACTGCGGCGCGAGACCAT
The DNA here is from genome assembly GCA_013621035.1 of Clarias magur. Taxonomy (NCBI): domain Eukaryota; kingdom Metazoa; phylum Chordata; class Actinopteri; order Siluriformes; family Clariidae; genus Clarias; species Clarias magur. The sequence goes on from QNUK01000426.1 coordinate 370,391, forward strand.
TTAATGCTTTATACATCAATAGTAGTATTTTAAAATCAATGCGAAATTTCACAGGGAGCCAATGCAGTGTCGGTAAGATAGTAAGCAGTGCTCATATCTTCTGGTTCTAGTGAGGACTCTCACTGCTGCATTCTGCACCAACTGAAGCTTGTTCATGCACTTAGTTGAACAACCAGACAGTAAGGCGTTACAATAGTCCAAACTAGAGGTGATAAAAGCATGAACTAGTTTATTAATAACAATATATTCCTTATCTTGGCATTATTTCTGAGGTGAAAGAATGCTATCTTGGTAATATTATGTACATCTGCTTCAAATGAAAGACTGGAATCTATAATCACAGCAAGAAAAGGTAAAGGTTAACATCAGTAATACATTTAGGATTAAAGCTAGCAATCAATGCTCAAAATTGGCTTTATTTTGCATTACTGTTGAATCATCCCCTCTCCAGGTTGAGCTGCTTTGTTTACTTGTTTTTTGATTTTGAGATTCTGTCTCTGGATAAAAACTGAAGATTCTGTCTCTGGATAAAACCTGAATACTGTGACTTGAGGTGACACAGATGAGTGAACAGACTTACAGAGCTCAGACACTTTATAGCAGAGATGAAGGTTTTATGTTGTGTTTACTTTCTTGTGGCAAGTTGTGGGTTGTCTGTAGGGATATTAATCGAATACACTTACTTTTTCAAAGTGTCAACTGGTATGTGGCTAATTTTTATTGCAGAAAACACTACACAAATCTGGCTGTAATCAATAATACTGGAGAACAACAGAGATTTGTAGGTCTTGCTAACAAAGAAGGCTGGATTGGGTTGTATAGAACAGATGTGAACAATAGCCTCTGGAATTGGTACATAAAAAAGCAGTTCCGTACACAAACTGGGAAAGTGGCTATCCTTCACTTGACCCTGATACATTCAATTGCACTTTTGTTAATAATGGATACTGGAAGAATGACTCCTGTGGAACTAAGCGCTCTTTCTACTGTTCCAGATATTTGATTTTGGTGAAATGAGAGTAAAACGTGGGAGGAGGCTTGGCAGTACTGCACTACTAACTACACTGGTTTGGCCTCTCTGCCCTACACAGAACAAGTGCTTTCAGCACAAATAGAGCTTAAGCTGACCCAGACAGAGAGTTTGTGGACTGGTCTACATTTTATGGCTGGAGACTGGTTTTGGCTCAACCTTACTACTGTGGAGCCCTCAACACCAAAACCAATGTTTGGGAGAACCAAGACTGCAATTAGAAGCTGAATTTCCTATGCTGGAGGTGAGACAGAAACAGTAGGATGTTTAATGTATTCTGTAAATTTAATTGTACTGTGCTAAGATGGAAGGTTTTCTCTCAGAAATAATAAGTACAAAATAAAAAAAAATTGTCCAGTTGGTTAAACATTATGATACCTTACTACATTGTTCATCAAATATCAGAAATTGCAGAGAATACTATAGGATTGATGATATTTCTATTTCTTTTCCCTTTCCAGAGCTTTTTTTTATTTTTTTATTTATTTTTTTTTTTACAAATTGTAACCTCCCGTCAGGAAGAATCTGTTTGTCTAGTTCTGTAGTGTAAACAATTAAGTGTAGAGAATGCTTGTAATTTCATTTATACATAACTGGCATTTGAATATTCCAATTATATTGTTGATATATCAGTGAAATTAAATAGTAAATAAATAAATAATGTAGAATATAATGCTGTTTTTATAGTAAACATGTCTTATTAACCATGAAAGAGAGTTTGCTTTAAAAACCTTTCCTTTGAGCAATGAGCTCTTTTTGAATATTTCAACATCTGTCCTGTAATGCAGTTTCTAATTGAATATTTTTAATTCTTTATTATATCGATTCTGCTCTACTGTGCCAGCTGATTTGTTGAAATAAAAATTAATTAAATAAAAATCTGATCTTGTCCATGAAGGCTGATAACTAGGTGCTTATGATGCGGGGTTTGCTTTTTATTACGATGATTTGTTTGATCATCCAAAAAATTAATGCGAATAAATTATCGTGATCACCTTTGAGACGTACTTGAACACTGCTCTTCAGCACTCCTTGCCCAATATTAGTTTCCAGAGTTTCTTGACAAGGTTATGGTTTCGAACAAACTCCTCATTTGCCTAAAGCAAAAACCAAATATAATATGTTCTGAAAGCAGAAATTAACCTTTTATCCAGAAATTATCCTAAAATATTACAATAATTACATTTATTGATCTGGAGGCACGTGACATTCATCAAGACCTGCATATGTAACATAGGTCCAATATTACACACACACAGTGTATTTATTTAGGATTTTTCCAAGAACACCGGCATGATTAAAAAAAAAAAAAATACACCGTATATGAAGTACTAAAATGTTGTAATGTTGTCACTTTGTCTTTCTTGTTTGCACATTTGCTCACTCACTTTATCTCTTTTACATCGGACTTAGATAGGTTTTTTGTTAATTTATAAAGTACTGTGTACTAAACTGTATATGGTTGAAATGACAATAAAAGGTAAAAGTCTACTTGACAAAGCAAAAATTGAAAGGCAGCACATTCTCTGTGTCTAAGTTAAACTGGGCGGTACCAGTTTGGAGGAACCTAGTGGATCTGAGGCCTAAGGAAGTGTATATAGGGTAAAATGGCTAATATAAGAAATATATGTTGGCATAAATAAAGAACATGTGATGTGGGTGGCCTTGCTGTATAATCTAATGAATTTCAGTGTATTTAAGAAGCCAGGTATTTAATTAATTAGGTATTTTTCCAATAGGATTTTTACATTTTGTTCTCTGGCAAAAATAACGATGTGTCAGGGATAACCCCTAGAGGGCGCCAAAGCGCCCAAAGACTTCTTGTTTTGTAGTTCTGTTTAGTTTAAACTTCAGTTCCCATAGTGCAACTCGGTCAGGTGACATGGGCGCGCACCTGAACCGAGTTGGTCATTGGTTTTATTATAAATAATTTGGTGTAGGTATGTTGAGTCGTCTAGCATTTGCTACGTTGATTAGGTGTGTGGCTTCGTTATGTGGATACGTGTTTTGGTTTCTTTTTATATAAAGTATTTTAGTTTGTTTTGTTCCCTGACATTTTTTGATTTAATAAAAGAACATTCTTGCTGAACATCCGCCTCTGCATTTATGCCTCGCCTCCGTTCATCCGCACTCATTAGTGACACAATGATCCCCACTTTACATACTAATAATAAAAAAAAAGATGATTTTTTTTTTTCAAGGCTGCAAAAGGTTGAATCCACAGATAAAGAAGAATAAACAGTGCAAGTGTTTGTACTGGCTGAAATATTATTAGATTACAAATTTCTTATATAATCATTACAAGATGTATACGTGGGGAATGATAATATGCCACAGAAGGCAGTGAGCAGTGTGATATCTTAAAATGTCTTAAGAATTTCTGTTTTAAGAAATACTGTTGAAGAGGAAAAAGAGTCAAGAGACAAGAGACATGTAAAAATAAATGTTGTATATAAAATAATGCATTAATTGCTAATAGGAAATGGAAAAAATGCAAAACTAATAAAGTGTGAAGGTGGAATCTACACTAATAATAAGACTATTAGTAGAGTTGCATTGTTGAGAAGATGCTTTTTGGGGAAGCCAAAAATATTGTCATCTTGATGTGTGTGAATAAACTGTGGGAGCTTTTGGCAGACTGGTATGAGTGAGATTTAATTTGTGGATGCTTGGTTCCAGCACTAGGAGGGGATGTTTGATACCTATAGATAGTTAAGATACGATATACCGTTTATTTGTCCCCCTTTAATCATGAACTAATCATGAACTATTAGCAATAAATTTCATAATGTTTTGGATATATTCTGTATTCTACGGTAATTTAATACTCTAACAAATGTGTACCATAATTTCTATATATTTTCTGTGGTGCAGGTGTGGTTGCAATAAAGGACCACTATATAGCAAAGTAACATATGCAGCTAATCCAGGTTTAGCACTTCCATTTAGCCCTTCACTGTGGACTTCATTGTCCAAATTCCAAATTTCTCCTTTTTTCCTCTCTATATAGGCATCTCTTGTTTTTAATATTTAGTTACTTCATTAGTGATAGTTTAGTGTGAAAATAGATTTAATGTCTATTAATGATGACCATCCATCCATCCATCCATCCAACCATGGATGGATGGATGGATAATGATGACATAGTCAGGTGATACAGACAGGTGTCTGGCTTCACAGTTTATTCTTGCTTCAGCGTTGCTTGGAGTTAGGACTGTAAAAATGCATTAGCATCCAGAGCCTAACAAGAGGATTACTTTGAATAGTGATGCAAGCGATGTGCTGTAGGTTTAAGGGTGGTGCTGTCCAAGGAAGAGGGAGGACCAGAAGAGCCCTTACAAAAGCAAGAATAGAAATATGCAGTCACAAGAAAATAACATTTAAGCATGGTCACCTTCACAAAATATTTAAAACATTACCTGTCAGGTAAAGAGTTTGTGTCACATATGAACCATCATATATTGCATGATTGCGTAATTTTTGGGCCTCTTACCGAGACCACTTGTAAATAAGTACCTCTTGTGTACAAGTGCATTCAAATTCAAATTCAAATTTTATTTGTCACATACACAGTCATACACAGTACGATATGCAGTGAAATGCTTATACGACCGCTCCGTGACCTTACATTTTTACAAATGAAAACTATAAAACAAGATTCCAGCAAAGTTTCAAAAATATATATAAAATCTGAAGTATAATATATTACAACTAATTGTAATATATTCACAACAAAAACATTCTAGTTGGGGTTGTTTCTTTTTCAAAGAAGCCTTTTTAATTTCTAATATGGAAGCTCAATCCATTGCTAAAGCTTTGACTGAGGAATGGACAGGTTGTTTTGGGGAGTCACATAATATTTATTTGGACCAAGGTTGTAATTTTAAAATCTACTGTCCTTTAATAATTATGTTGGCATTTGCATCTTTATAAATGCCAGTACCTCATTCACTCTAAATAAGGTCCAGTTTGGACAGGAAATTGTTTCACCTGTTAACGTTATTTTAAATATACAGTAGGTAGGTGCAAGTTCGTTGCCTCAGTTGACGGTTATGTGTCTAGGTTAAAAGGAACATTGTCTTCTGTGGTGGAGGCACTCACTAAGAAAGCTTCTTAGATCAACAGTAGAAGAAGTTTAGAGAAATAAAAAAAATAGTAATAATATTTATGTAATCATTTATTAATTGCTTAGTCAGAGATGGAAAACATGGGGTAAGAATTAGGTGAGAAGGTGGACTATGTAAAAAAAAAAATAGTTGAGTGACTTTATAGAGGTTATTTGTTGAAAGCCAGGGTCATGATAGTGTGTGAAACACAGGAATACATTTTCCTTTGACACAAATTTTACTATGAAAATCAGTGTGCAAAGTAACACAATATATTTTGACTGCCACAAGGTTAAGGGAAATGTATAATACTTAAAATAGGCAAAATAATTCAGGTGAGGACTTCCCTAAATATAGTAAACAACCCATCATATAATAAGACCATTGGCATGAATATTGACTGTAAACAAGAGCTAAAAATTCAATTACATTTACTTGTTTAGTGCTTTTAAGAGTAGACATTGTTAAAGGCAGTTTTACAGAAACAATAGGAAAACTAAGAGAAACATACAGGATTGGGATGTGCTTAAAGCGATAATCACACTAGAACATTCTTCCATAAACATACAGGTTTATGGCTCATTGCGTGGCTGGGTCCATTACCGACTATGTTGAACATATTGTGCCATACAAGTCAGGAAGGTTCCAAACCAGAAGACCTGGGTCAATGGTAAGGTATGTAATATGCTGTGTGATCCATTCCCTGCAATTAGAGTACAAAACAGCAAGTTATAGACTAAGAAAAGCTGGCAAGGAGGATAAAAAGCAGTATAGAGAGGAACTGGACAATGAACACCTACCACTCAAACCTTGGACGCTACCTCTGCAGCACTTCACGTATAGTAGCCCTCTCCTACGTGGCAAACAAAGATGTAGGATGATTTTCATTGGCTCAGGTTGATGAAGTTCTCTCACACAAGCGTTAAACCTTTAATTCCCATCTCTCTCACTTGCTGTTAGAGTTTCTCACTGGCAGGTCAAGTTTGGAAATATAATATCAAACAGTACTGTAATAAACAATAGCATCCCACAAAGACACTGTTCATATCATACTCTCATAAGGACTGTTAACTTTTAATTTAAGCTGTTCCCTTTCAAAAGCTACACTCGATGCTGCGTGTAAACGCTATGGGAACATCTCTTTGTTGCCCGGTTGTGAAGCCTGTGCATGTCAAAACCGCCGAATACCTTCGGCTTATAATCTGTGCCAGGCATGACGTCACCGAATAAGGTGCACCTGCAGGTTATAAATAGGAGTGAACCGGAAACATCCTCAGATCTTTTTGTCTTCAGGACCGCTTTGTGTTTGCGTGTGCATGTACAAGTCGTAACGAAAGCAAAAATAAAATAACAGCATTAACTCACCGATATGGCAGAGTTGCCTAAGAGATGCGTGCCTCCGTGCGATAGATCTCTTTCGGACGGCGATCTTCACGAGTTTTGTCTCGAGTGCTTGGGGGAAGAACACGCTCGCCTCGGGCTTCAGGGAGACTGTGAGTACTGTGATCTTCTCCCTATTAAGGTGCTTCGCGCGCGGCTCGCTTTCTTTAAAGAGAAAGCGCGAGCCACGGCGCATTCCTGGGGCTCACGTGCTGATCTGGCAGACACGCACAAGATAGAATTTCCGATTGGGAAGTTTTAGCTTCTGCTTTGCAAGCGCGCTCCGGTGCTTCATGCGAAGGAGCGGAAGAATCCTCCTCTCGAGCTTCCATGGAAGTAGCCTCCTCACAATGCTCCTCCAGTGCTGACAGAGCTTATGAGGAATTATTAGAGGTCATAACGCGTGCGGTCGAGCGATTGCATATCGACTGGCCGCAGAAGCGAGATTCCCCCAAGCGTTCGAGATTGGACGACAGGTTTCTGTCGGGTGGCCGGGGGGAGGAGCCTCAACGTCTCTCTCTCCCCTTCTTTGGTGACCTCCATGATGAATTAACTCTTTCATGGAGCAGGCCGTATTCATTGCGTGTTTTTGTACCATCGACTTCGACTTATTCGAATATCGTTGATGCGAAAGCACGTGGTTATACGTTGATGCCCCAGATAGAAGAGACGCTTGCGGCCTATCTCTCTCCTGGGACATCATCTTCCCTGAAAAAGTCTACCCTTCCCTCCAAACCGTGTAGATTTACATCTGCTTTGGTGGGGAAGGCTTTTCAGGCAGCAGGTCAGGCTGGCGCTTCACTGCACACCATGGCGGTTTTGCAGGCTTACCAAGCTGACCTACTGAAGGACCTGAGCACCGGCGTGGTTATTGATGACAAGGCGTTTGCAGAGCTGTGCCGAGCTACAGACCTGTCTCTCCGTGCAACCAAGCAGACGGCCCGCGCTGTGGGCCGTTCTATGGCTGCCATGGTATCCACGGAGAGGCATCTTGCCTTCCGGCCTCTTTGGCGACGCTGTTAATTCCGTCGCCACTAGGTTTCAGGAGGTGAAGCTATATGAACAGGTCTTTGGGAGGTTCCTTCCCCACCGTGCTCAAGAACCGGGACCGTCGGCCACCCGGCCCCGGCCAGGTCTGGCCCCTATCAGGTGTGGGGTGCAGAAGGAGAGCGTGACCAGCCGCACACCCCCTCGTAAAGACTGGGGTGGGGCTCGCCGCTCTTCTCAGAAATCTGCTTCAAAAAGACCGGATCTGAGGAGCTTCCTCTCTTCGAAGAAGAAGCCCTGAGGTTCATGCGCTTGGGGCTGTGGGGGTGCCCCCCCCCCCCCAGGGAGAGGCGCCTGAATTTTCATCACAGAACAGGGCTTCCTCCCTGGCACTCCCGGGAGGCCAGTGTTCAATCCCTGCCACCATTGGTGTTTCGGGCAGTGCCGGCCTCCAACGAAAAAGTTGGGTCTTCGGGCATCTCCTGCCATACTTCAGGATACCCAACACCTAACACCCCGCCATCCAGCCGAAGTGTCAAAGCTCGTGCCCCTTTCGGAGAAGCTGGCAGCGTGGAAACTACTGCCAGGCATATCTCCTTGGGGACAAAAGACTGTAGGCACAGGCTACAGGATTCAGTTTGCACATCGTCCTCCGCTTTTCAATGGCATGGTCTCCACTTCCGTGAAATCGGACCGAGCACATCTGCTGGCCCAGGAGTTAAAGACTCTGCTGGGCAAAGGGGCCATAGAACATGTTCCCCTTCCAGACAGAGAGTCGGGCTACTACAGTCGGTACTTTTTGGTGCCCAAGAGAAGGCGGGGGAGGTTGCGTCCGATCTTGGATCTTCGCGGCTTGAACCGCTATCTCAGGAAATCCAGATTCAAAATGTTGACTATCAAAATGATTGTTTCTCAAATTCAACTAGAGGATTTGTTTGTGACAATCGATCTCAAGGATGCATATTTCCATATAAAAATATTGCCACAGCACAGGAAGTTCCTGAGGTTCGCTTTTGGGGGCGAAGCTTACCAGTATCGGGTCCTTCCATTTGGCCTAGCTCTGTCTGACCCTAACGACTGGCTGACCCTAGCTCAATCTTAACAGCTAGCGCTTCGGCATCGGGATGTCATCCTAGCTCATCTCCATTCTTTATGATTGAGACTCAATGCCACGAAAGGCGTTCTCTTTCCTGTTCAGAGGACAACATATTTGGGTGTCACATGGGATTCGGTCACAATGCGGGCACAGTCGTCTCCTGAACGGGACCAACTAAGACATCCTGGGCTTTCAGCCAGCGTGATTAAAACTATTTTAAGTGCCAGGGCTCCCTCCACTAGAAGAACTTGTGCCCTCAAATGGAGTGTATTTGAAAATTGGTGCATGGCAACACATATAGACCCAGTTCACTGCCAGATTGTTTCAGTGTTGGAGTTTCTGCAAGAAAAGTTGTCCTCGGGCTTATGCCCTAGTATGCTCAGAACATACGTAGCCGCTATTTCGGCTTGTCACGCTCTGAATGATGCGGTTTCTGTGGGCAAGCACCATTTGGTTGCCCGTTTTATTCGTGGAGCTAAACAGTTGAAGCCACCCACTAGAGCGACGGTCCCTTCATGGGACTTAACTATCGTACTCGAAGGCCTGGCCAACACCCCTTTCGAACGACTAGAGTCCGTGCCTGTCAGGCTTCTGTCTCTTAAGATGGTTTTTCTTATGGCTATTACTTCTTTGAAGAGAATTGGGGATCTGCAGGCTCTGTCAGTCTCCCCATCCTGCCTAAACTTTGCCTCTGGGCTAGTCAAAGCTATTCTGCATCCTTACCCGAACTATCTTCCCAAGGTTCCATTCTCGACCATGCACCCAGTGGTTCTCGAAGCCTTCTGTCCTCCACCTTTCACAGCTCCGGAGCAGGAAGCTAGCCAGTGTACGTAAGTCAGTACTAGCCAGTGGCGTAAGTCAGAGCAGCTCTTTATTTGCCATGGGGGTCGCAACCGGGGGGCGGCTGCCACTAGACAGACTCTGTCACACTGGGTGAGAGATGCCATTGCCCTAGCCTATGAGGCGCGTGGTCACACTTCGCCTCTGGGAATCAGGGCTCACTCAACCAGGGGGATTGCCTCATCGATTGCCTTGGCAAGAGGCGTCCCCCTGGAGCAGGTGTGTGATGCGATGGGCTGGTCCTCTCCACACACATTTGTTAGATTTTATAGTCTGGATGTCAGTGCTACTCCGGGTTCACGGATCACGAGAGTCAGCATCCCAGAGCTAGGTCTGAGGCCTCCTCGGCTTGTGCGCACATGCTATACAACCTGTGGGTCCAGACACTTGCGGTGTGGCGGCGTTGGTATTCTCGTTCCCATAGCGTTTTCACGCAGCATCGAGTGTAGCTTTTGAAAGGGAACATCTCGGGTTACTTTGCTGTAACCCTGTTCCTTGATAAAGCGGGAACAAGATGCTGCGTTCCAATGCCGCACTGCTGGCGTGCCTGGACGTCCTTCAGACAAAATTGACCTGAGGATGTTTCTGGTTCACTCCTATTTATAACCTGCAGGTGCACCTTATTCGGTGACGTCATGCCTCGCAGAGGTTATAAGCCGAAGGTATTCGGCGGTTTTGACATACACAGGCTTCACAACCGGGCAACAAAGAGATGTTCCCATAGCGTTTTCACACAGCATCTCGTTCCCGCTTTATCAGGGAACAGGGTTACAGCCAAGTAACCCGAGACGTTCCAAAAAAATGAAAGAATATTTTGCTGCCTCATTTTATTAGGTAATATTATCCATAAGCACAGCTGTGCTGCTAAAAGGTTAGCAGCAGTATTTAAGGTGGCATCGTTACTTGAATCTTACTCATCGCACGAGTTGCGACTGCACTGTAAATCAATGATTCTCCTTTTAAATTGTTGTGAACCATTCCATTTTTCGTAATTGGTTTCTTATGCAGAACATGCCAATTTCTGATAATTGGATCTCGAGACTGCGGTACGGTAGTGTAGATCTTGTACCTCCAAGGTCTGTCTGGTCTGAAAGGTCTGACGGGTGTCTAAAGATAAGCTATGTTATGATACAGTATAAATTGAGGTAAACAAATGCAAGTGCATATTAGAGGTCCGAGATAAATTGACACATCTAATGTTTCTCAAGCGGAGCAAGAGCTTTTATTAGGGGGTTATGGAGAATTTCAAACTTTAATAAAAAAAGTATTATTAAATGTATGAGTGCTGCCCATGTTACATGTTCCTTGATATGTTATTTTATTTATGTGTGTATGTATGTGTAAATAAATTCTGAATAAATAAATGTGTAAATAAATGTGAAACTGACATGAAAAAAAAATCAGCTTTGGTGTTCTTAGATCATGGTCTGTATGGTCTGTTAAAATCGAGTAAATAACAGTGCCCAGCGAGCTTGACATGGATTGAGGCTCTTGGCTGTTTTAAGAAATTCCAGATTCTTGTGGTCAGTGAGTATCAAAAAGGGATGAGTGGCTCCTTCAAGCCAGTGTCGCCACGCCTCTAGTGTCAGTTTCAGTGCTAGTAGTTCTCTGTTTCCCACGTTTCATAGACACAAAGGCCACAGGATACATTTTTGGTCTATCTTCAAATTGCTGATATATAACAGTTTAGAGTCAGAAGCTTTTACTTCGACAAAAGGTTTGGTAGGGTTAGGGTGTTTCAAGATTGGTGCTTGAAAGTAGTGAAAGCATTTTTGAGCATTTGGAAGGCCTCTTCAGCAGCATGATCTCATGCATTTCGAACCTTTCTTAAGCAGAGCAGTGAGTGAGCATGCTATGGAGCTGAAATTCTGAATAAATCGTGGATAAAAATGAGCAAAACCTAAAAAATTTTATTCCTTGACTGTCCTCATGATGTAGCCCAGGAATGAAACAGATGTGACGTGAAATTCACATTTTTTCAGTTTAACATAGAGTTGATTCTCCAGAAGCCATGACAATGCTGCTTTGACATGTTTAACACTGGAACACTGGAAGTTCGAGGGGTCGCAAGAGAGTCTGTATGATATCACGCAGTACTTGAAATGGCCAGAGGTAGTGCATTCATCACAATTTTCTAATGCACACTAGTACTAGGCACTCTGCAGATCTAGTTTCGTAGCAGCTCGTTGTGCAGTTCTCAGGCACATGGCGTACATTGCCTGTAGGGGGCAGTCATGTTTTAATCTCAGGTATTGTGTGTCTATTGAAGCCGATAATGTGTTAATCTCTCTCAGGCACCGATTGATAGAAAGTGACAAAGCTCGTAATGTGTCAAGCTCAAACTTTAAATACTGATATGTATTTTCCTTTTTGAATAATAATATTTGCACAATCCTGTTGTACTTAACACACATTTACAGCTACATAAATACATCAATCACAAGCACGTTTAATATTAATAAAACACTCAAAGGCTAATAAAGTGATTAAGAGAAAATTTCATGAGAGAGAGAGATTCACAAACATACATGTAGCACAACTGACATCTTTATTCTTTCTTTTCTCCTTTCTTATTCTTCTTGCGCTTTCTCCATTCATTAATATTATCATTATTAGTAGTAATAGTAGTAGTAGTAGCACTAGTAGTAGTGCTATGAATTATTATTATTATTATTATTATTATTAACTTTACTTTTTTTTAATAAATATTAAAAGTGCTACATGATTAAACTCAGTGCAAATATGTTTAAATCACTGTATATGACATGAACAAAGTGGAGTCAGCTTTGGCAATGCCTTTTTTTCTCTTTGCTTTTGTAAAAGAAATGATATTGTAGCAACCCAAAAACAATATGTATGTAAATGGTTCTTGTCTCCACACACATCCATAACACTCAAAATTTAAATTAATTTAGTAAATAAATAACTAAGAAATATGTAAAGTATCTATCTTTTTTGTGTTTATCTTTTCAGTTTATTATACACCTTAGCACCACTTCTTATATTCTTATATTAGATAAGCTCCTGTTTTTATGCCCTACAAAAATGTTTTCATGCAGCTAAATATGTGGTATGACCATAGTGATGTACCAGTTTATATACAGCGCAATCTGCATTTGAAAGAGTTTAAAATTAGCTAAATCAAACAGAATTACATCGGACAAAATAATGGCTTGTGAAAATGCTGAGTAATACTGTAAATTTGGAAAACTACTGTGTCTGGTCATGCCCTCGTTAATATCCATGTAAAATTAGCCTAAATGCCATTTTGTCCACATATATTATAACACTTACTGCTTGTCATGTCTATATTCAAGGAAGCAGACGCAGAATCCATTAACTCAATGTGTCTTTATTCTTTCTTTTTTCTTTTCTTAAGTCTCTACCGTTTTACCCAGGCGAAACTGGGATCTAGATTCTCCCCAGGCTGGGTCTGCAGATGGGCCAACAAAAAAGAAACAAAACAAAACATAAAAGGTGCAGTCAGTCGCTCGACACCTCCAACTCAAATGAACCCCACCTGCAGACACTGCTCAGTCCCGGGGGAAAACAAAAGGAGACACCACGTATTGCAGAACATGTCGACGGAACCTTTACAAACATTGCACGTCAGTGAACAGACGTTGCTCCACGTGTTCGACTGGAATATATTGACAGACACACAAGGGAATCACAGGTGCTCATCATTTAGTGATTAAGTGCAGGTAGTACACACATAGACACACTAGGTGGGGACAAAGCGTCAACTCAGTAATCCGGTGAGCTAGATCTTATTTCCCTGTGCTGCGGTGGTACAGGTGTTACACTGCTGCAAAGACTTAAAGTGACTATCAAATTGGTTTCGCTGGTGGCAAATAGGGGGTTTTAAGATCAATTAAAACAGAAACGGAGCTGAAGTCTCTGTTTATTTTCTCTCTCTCCAGCAAACCATTAAATAAATAAAATACAAATGTTTAATGGTTGCAATTAAATCAGACTGCATAGTTGGATTTGATACTTTTTGATTTTGATACTTTTCTTTTTATTTGAGAACAGCTGTATTATCCTTTCTCTGGAGAATAAACAAATATTGTTTTAAACACTGAACTGAGTTCATGAAAGTCTTGCGCAGCGGCAGACTGTCAATCTAGAGCACCAGGACTTTTCGCGGTGGGCCGCTGGTCAATGTGGGCTGGCCCAGTCAGTATGCAAATGACGGAGACTGTATTATTTCAACTCTTTTTCTACGCATATGGATAAGTGTGTTGATCGTATAGGCGCTGCCATGTTTGTGTGCCCCTGGTCTTGAGTATATCCATAGTAAAGCAACTAAATTAGAACACTCAGAAAGAACCTTTGTTTATATTTACTAATTTCACTGAATAATCCACAACTTTTCATAAAAATGTAAGAACTATTGACGCATGGCTCAGGTGAAATCAGGCTTCCCAGGACTTGTATTGAAGTGTCAGCTGTTCTCACCTATACACTCAGATTCCTCACAGAAGTGAGGGTTTCATTTTAGAGAAACAAAAAATAAAGTGTGGTTTTTAGAACACTTTCCAACCACTCGTGGTCAAATAATGGATGAAAAGAAATATTCATTGCTGGACACAAACAGCAAAAAGCATAATTAATGACTTTTATATGCTATTAATATGCTATTATAAAAAGCCTGAAGTGCTCTGTGTGGATTCATGCGACAAGTAATTTTCTCTGGGAAAGATTCTTATGTGCATTGTAGGGTTCATAATGTAGACAAAGAATGACTGCTGCATTCTCCACCCTTATTATGTAGGGTTTACATAGTGTAGACAAAGAATGACCGCTCATCATGTAGGGTTTTAGCTCTGGGTCAGAGGTGAATCGAATCTTTAATGAGTCGGGTTAATTTGATTAACTGATTTACAATTTATAGCAAACACTTCATATACTATCCGTCCATCATATAGCACAATTGAGTGTATCTTACCAATCCTGTTTATCCTGCAGTTAACGAGGATAATACAAAACCTGGTATTTAGCGATTACAAGCAAGGCAACGTAAGATCTGGGCAAATGTTTACACTTTAAAATACATGACCAAGACAACAGTTCTATATAAAGAAACAAGAACTTATTTGACTAATCTACGATACATGGAACTACGCTACTTAAGCAGACACGCCCACACATACACACACTTACAGTTTTAGAGGGTTGAAACGGTTCAGAGGGTGAAAATTGACCCGGTCAATTTGTGGTGTAGTGACGAAAAGACGATGGCAAAATATGCCAGCAGAGGTGGCGCAGCGCCCGCAAGGGCTGAAGCATGAGCAGTCAAACGTGGGCGAGCTTGCTTCCTTCAGACGACCATGACAATGACGCGCACGGGGCAAGAGCTGCTTGAAAGTGCTAGTGATCAAGCTTGCTGGTTACCTAAGGTAATAGTGACCAGGTAGGCAGTTTTTCTCATATATCTTAAACAACGGATAAAGTTAAATATACACAATAAATTAAAGAATAAATTAATAGCACCACACTTCACAACAGGCCTGGACACACCACACCTGGCAGCATGTTTATTTAATGGTCCTGATACTTCTGAACTCTGTGCAATCATTTGTGTAGCACTGGTAAGATATCAGGGCCAAGAAAAATAAAATGAAGACAGAAAGAAAGACAAAAAGACAAAGCTTCTTCCCGAAGGTGACATGCATTAGTTAAGCGTGCGCTCTTGGTTTGTGTTAATTGTGTTAAAACACAAAACTCTCTCTCTCTCTCTCTCTCTCCCTCTCTCTCTCTTATAAATCCATGGTAAGGGTGAATGCCCTGAGAGAATAGAGTTTTTTATTTGTAGTTTACAGAGTTGATTTCGGAGTAGAATCACGTCCCTGGATCAGTGGCTCAACTACCCCATCTGGTGGCTGAAACTTGACTACCCAATCTACAGCCAAATACGGGTGAGCCAGAGAGGTGCAATGTCTTTATCCTGCAGTGCTCACTTATATTCCAGATGCAACCTTCCCAGGTTCTATTTGAAAGGGCAGATGTTGCATTTATGGTGTCTCTGCACACAGGCAGAACACTAGAGTGGGCCACTGCAGTGTGGCAGCAACTTCTCTCAGAAAACGTCACCCTAAGTGTCTTCACTGAAGCACTTAGGGCCACTTTCCATCATCCGCATACGGCGACCAGTGTATTATTGCCTCTCTTTTCCATGAGTCAAGAGGTGCGAGTGGTAGCTGACTTTACAGTCCAGTTTCGTACCCGGGACAAGCTCACCCAGCTTGGAATGATGGAATGATGCAGCCCTTATGGCTGCTTACACACTAGGTTTGTGCGAGTGACTGAAGGATGAGCTAACCATTCGTGATTGGTTGAGATTTTGACTCAAAACTCAAGACCCCGTCATGCAGGGCTCTTCCTACCATCTACGCTCTCAGGCCCGGATGGAGGCGTTCATTGATTTGGGGGCCATAGGAAATTTTATGAAAATTCTACGGGAGGGTAACCACAGAGAACAGCCCCAGTTATTCTACGGCTCGGACGTCATTCTGAGCGAATCTTGTTTCTGGTAATCCAGGAGCCAGAGCAGAGATTAGTGCTGTGGTTTTCATGGCTACATCATCAGAACCCTCGCATCAAGTGGCCGATCTGTTCTGTTATGAACTGTGGACGTCAGTGCCCCCTAAGGTGTCTTAAGGGCGCGCAACCCCAAGTCCCAGCGCTTCCTGCGCTGAAAGGAAGACATAACAGGAAAGACTCAGTCTCTGTCTTCCTAGACACCGGTGAATGAGAGAGAGAGAAAGAGAGAGAGAACGACACTCATTAGTTAAGCATGCACTCTCGGTTTGCGTTAATTGTGTTAAAACACAACTCTCTCTCTCACTCATATAAATCCTCGGTAAGGCCAAGGATCCTTTTTTTTATTTATTCATATTTTACATTACATGCAGTTTGTATTTTATTAGATTCTTTTTAAATGTACCCTATGTATCTACTGTATAAGCATATTTACCAGTCCAAATTGAAATCAGTGAAGGAATTTGTTCTGGTTTTTAGATAAAGTCCTTCCATGTGCCATCTGGCAGATATTCTATGAAGCACAACACATTTATTTAAATTCTAAAATGGTGCTTTTCACTCTGTGGTGGGTTGTTCAGGTCTCTCACTCGTAGTTGTGGCCAACTGCAGAAGTGGTAGATGAAGACAGTGAGCATTACGGAAGATGGCTCATGGATTTGATGGTTCTATAACACCAGGAAAACTGAGGATCATAAAGCTGAATCTAGGGGTATCCAAGAATAAGGCAGCAATTTGTGGTGTTAAGGGTGGTGTACATTTATTTACTATTCTAACATGGCATCATAATCAGTGAAGTTTCCTGCTGCCCTTGAGTCAATGAGTGCATGTGAGACAGAGAATAGTGTTTGAATGTTTTACAACAACTTTGAGGCTTAATGATTCCTGGCGATTAAACTGTAGTCCCTGAATAAATGATATGGTATGGACATCTGCTCTGGGTTTGAATGCAGGAACTTCTTGTATGGGGCGTTGATTATGTTAACAGAGATGCCGCAATTGGTTGCTGCAGAAGTTTAAAATAAATCCTTTGTGACTTTGCTCTTACCCAGTGTATAAATTACTTGTCTTTGTAATATTTTCGGAATTTACAAAACAACAGAGAGAAATAAAATGGCAGCAAGGTAGAGAGGTGTTAGCTCTGTTTAAAAACGAAGGAGAAGAATTGGTAAAAATGAAAAAGCTAAAAAGGTAAAAAAAACAAAACAAACGCCATGCAGTGAGGCACAGAATAGCAGCAGGGAAATGTTAGTTACACCACCCCCATATGTGCCCCGAGAAGGTCAATTCCTGATACTTAAATAATTGGTAGAAATTCTAAGAGAAATGCAGTGATACA
This sequence comes from Clarias magur, assembly GCA_013621035.1. Lineage (NCBI taxonomy): Eukaryota > Metazoa > Chordata > Actinopteri > Siluriformes > Clariidae > Clarias > Clarias magur. Next base: position 387,712 of record QNUK01000426.1, read on the forward strand.
TGCGTGATACTAAAGTAGAGGCAGGATGGGAAAATGGATAGAAAGGAAGGCACACCCTTATACTGTTATAAAGATGTAAAGGCAGATTTACAAACCATGAAAAAGCAATATGGAAATTAGGGACAAGTAGAAGAGGAGGTAGGATTACAGATAAGTGAATATAGGATAAGCAGGAGCACTAAAACACCTGGACAAATATGTAAGGGACCACCCCTAGAAGGCACTGTGTGTCTGATGAGTTTGTCTGTGTAGTTTTTGGTTCGTAGACTCAGTTTCCCAGAAGGCACCTCGGTCAGGTGATGAGGGAGTGCTCCTGAACCTCGCACGAGGTAGGTCAATAAACCTTCTATAAATAGCTGTTTGTTCTGGGAAACTGGGTCAAGCATTAATTATGTCATGTGGGCTTTTGTTTTGTTTTGTTGTTTGTTATCTCCGTTTGGAAAGGCTCTAGTTTTGTTGTTTATGTTGATTTGGCTTTGGTGTTGTGGAGCTGTTTGCGTTTTTGTTAAATGTATTAGTCTCATGTCTTGTGTAAGTACTGTTCTGTGTGTCTCCAGTGTTTGTTTGCCTCGTGTTTTAGTTCCTTGTATGTTTAGTTATCTGTAATAGTAAGTTTAGCCACTTGAGTGTTAGCTGCTAGTTTTTAGCTGATAGTAGGTTTAGCCGCTAGTAGGCTTAGCCTCCATTAGGTTTAGCCTCTAGTCGGATTGGTCGCTAGTGGCTTTAGTCTCTAGTTGGCTTAGCTTCTAGTATAATTTGGCCTCTGATATGGATTAGCCTCTAGTATGGATTAGCCTCTATTATGGATTAGCCTCTTGTGTGTGTTTAGCTTCTTATGTGTTCGTTTCCCCTGTAGGTTCAGTTACTAACCAGCTTAGCTACTAAACCTCTTAGTTACTAACTCGGTTATTTCAAAATCCACTTCAACAATAACCAGATTAGATACTAACCCGTCCCGTCTCTAGTCTCTCCCGTCTCTAGTCTCTCCGCTGGTTTTGTCCATTTGTTCAGCTCTAAGCCTGTGTAAAGCACTGAAGGGCCTGCTTGCCGAGTATCCAACTAGGGTTGCCTCGAACGCATTATGGGACGATCAGTTGGGGGATGCAGAGAACCCAACTTTATACAGATAGAAACAGCTGAAGAGAAGCACAAGAGGTAGAAGCAGGAAACAGAAACCGAATTGTCACCCAAATCGCATTCCAGAATTATGTCTGAGATCTCTTTGCTGACTGTGCGCACACGGCACAACTCTGGGGGTCCAGACACTTACAGTGCAGCGGCGTTGGTATTCTCGTTCCCATAGCATTTTCACGCTGCATCGAGTGTAGCTTTTGAAAGGGAACGTCTCGGGTTACTTTGGTGTAACCCTGTTCCCTGAAAAAGCGGGAACAAGATGCTGCGCGCCAATGCAGCACTGCGAGCACTGGATGTCCTTTCATACAAAAATTGACCTGAGGATGTTGCACCTCATTAGATGATGTCACCTGACCGAAGTTATATAAGCCAAAGTTTGGCGTGCTTGACACACAGGTGCTTCACAACCGGTCGAACTAAGAGACATTCCCATAGCGTTTTCATACAGCATCTCACTCCCCCTTTTTCAGGGAACATGGTTACAGCAAAGTAACCTGAGACGGTTTTCACTCTCACCAGTTTAACTCTAAAGTTAGTACGCATACTTTATTTTAAACTGGTGACTCAATTCATAAAATGATTGTATTCAAAATGTTCTTTACCCACAACTTTTTAAATGAATTTTTATTATTGTGGATTTTGCAAAAAAAAAAAAAAAAAAAAACAATTATACTGCACAATAGTTTCATAATCAGCAGTATGGAAGTGACAGTAATATTGGACCAAGAAAGGGAAGTTTGTAAAGAACATTAGTCATTTTATACAAGCAACAGAAAACAAAACAACAATGAAATGAAATAAATAAATAAATAAATAAATAATTTTAAATGTGGCACCTGTGCCCCAGTAGAGGTTTATGGTATACTTTCATCTTGTTCAGTGTGTGAAGTGCAGGATGTTTAGACTTTCTTCCTCAGTCATCAGTGATAATTTGACTTGTGATAGGTGTGTTAGTGAGCACTCTGATGGAGAAGATATCAGCATTAGAGGAGCGCATCCAGACTTTAGAGGGGGTTAGAGAGTGTAAGGGTTTTTATACACAATGTTTTTATACACAAAATGTCTCGGGTTACTTAGCTGTAACTCTGTTCCCTGATAAAGCGGGAACGAGATGCTGCGTGAAAACGCTATTGGAACATCTCTTTGTTTCCGGTTGTGAAGCCTGTGTATGTCAAAACCGCCGAATACTTCAGCTTATAACCTCTGCCAGGCATGACATCACCGAATACGGTGCACAGTCCACCCTTGCAATTTATGTACAAGATTACCACAGTGTTGTCCACCCGCACTAGGACATGGTAGCCTCTCAACTGCTGGAGGAAGTGTTTCAGGGCCAGAAACAGAGCCATCATTTCGAGGCAATTGGTGTGCCATGCAAGAAGATGACCTCTCCAGCTCCCTTGTGCTGGACGGCCATCCAAGACCGCACCCCAGCCCATGAGGGAAGCATCTGTCATTAGCATCTTGCGATGACAAGACGGACCTAAAGTGGGACCTAAAGTCAGAAACCGGGGTTTGTACCACATAGAAAGGGTACGAAGCCCCGGCGCTGTGACACCCAAATATGTTGTCCTCTGAACAGGAAAGAGAACGCCTTTCGTGGCGTTGAGTCTCAATCATAAAGAATGGAGATGAGCTAGGATGACATCCCGATGTCGAAGCGCTAGCTGTTAAGATTGAGCTAGGGTCAGCCAGTCATCTATACAATTCAGAATACGGATGCCCTGGAATCATAGGGCCAAGGCTGCATCCGTGCATTTTATATGTGCGGGGTGACATATTTTCTATATGAAAATATGCATCATTCAGGTTGACTGTCACAAACCAAACCTCTGGCTGAATTTGAGAAACAATCATTTTGGCTGTCAACATTTTGATTCAGCCCAAGAAGATGTAAAATTGGACGCAATCCCCCATCTACCGTCTGGCAGGGGAACATGCTCTATGGCCCCTTGTTGCCAGCAAACTCATTCTGTAACTGCTAGGTCAGCAGATGTGCTCGTTCCGGTTTCATGGAAGTGAAGACCACGACATTGAAAACGCGGAGAATGATGTTCAACGGACGGGGGGTGTTAGGTGTCCGGCATACTGAAACAAGGCAGGAAGGAACCGAGCACCTAACATTTCGCTGGAGACCGCTGCTTCCCGAAACACCAGTGGTGGCGGAGATTAGACAACAGCCCCCATAGGGTGCCAGGGAGGAGTCTTTATCCCTTATTGGAATTTTTACACGTACCTCCCCAGGGGGAGACACCCCCGTGGTCCTGGGCACGTCAACCTCAAGTGCTCCTCAGGTCTGGTGTTTTTTTTTTTCTCTTTGAGGCGGATTGCGAAGCGCGATGAGTTCTTCCCCTGTCTCCATGAGGGGGTAGCTGGCTCAGCACACTCTCCTTCTGTGACTCACGCCTCGTGGGAACCAGTCCCGACTCCTGATCATGGCAGGGGAGAAACCTCACAGAGGTCTGCTCGTAGAGCTTCGCCTCCCGAACCTAGTGGCGGCGGTGTTTACAGCGTCGCCAAAGAAGTCGGAAGGTGAGAGGGAAGGCATCGAGGAGGAAAACATGATCCCTGACCTCGATGCCCGTGAGGTTAAATCACAGATGTCTCTCTGTGGCGACCGTGGCAGCCATAGAATGGCCGATAGCACGGGTCATCTGCTTAGTGGCACAGAGAAATAAATCGGTGGCTCGGCGCCATCAATAGACCCGCCAGTGCTCAGAACTCTTAGCAGGTGAGCTTGGTATGCCTGCAAAACTGCCATGGTGTGCAGGGCAGCACCAGCCTGACCCGCTGCCTGAAAAGCTTTGGGGATTAAATTTTTTTTCATTTAATTTTTATTATTTTATTTATTTATTTATTTTTGCGGCGAGAGAGGAAATCTATTTGGCCCCTTCACGGTTTCTTTTTAAAGAAAGTGAGCCGCGCATGAAGTGCCTTAATAGGGAGATCACAATGCTTGCACTTTCCTTGAAACCCAAGCACTCAAGAAAAAGTCATGGAGATCGCCCTCCGAAAGAAAATCACAGAGGGACGCATCTCTAAACCAACTCTTGCCATTATTGGTAAGTAAAGTTTTTCTTTCCTACCGTGATTCTGTTGCACGCACACACACACGCAAACACAAAGTGGTCCTGAAGACAAAATGATCTGAGGATGTTTCCGTTTCACTCCTATTTATATTCGGTGACGTCATGCCTGGCAGAGGTTATAAGCCGAAGTATTCGGCGGTTTTGACATACACAGGCTTCACAACCGGAGAACAAAGAAATGTTCCCATAGCGTTTTCACACAGCATCGAGTGTAGCTTTTGAAAGGGAACATTTTATTGCGGACAAAATACCTGATGTATCTTCCACCATTAATATGTAGGGTTTACAATAATGTAAACCAAGAATGACAACTACATTATTTACCTTCATTATGTATTGTTTTAGTTCTGGGACAGAGGTATATTGAATCTTTAACGATTCGAGTTAATTTTTGTTAAACTGAATTAAAATTTATAGCATACACTACTCGTCCAGCATTTAGTATGATTTAGTGTATCAAACCAATTATGTTTACCCCGCCACCGACGATGATGATACAAAATCTGCAATTTACCAAATTATGAGCAAGGTAACGTAAGATCTGGGCAAATGTTTAAGTCAAAAAATGGAGAGAAGATGAGCAGATTGCTTGCCGGTCAGATGCAGGGCGAAAGTCGATGGTGGACGAGCGATGAAAGAGCTTGCTTCAGATGTGTAGTTGACATTAAGCCGTTGGAAAAGGGCTTATAAACATGACAACGTTGATGCACTAACAGTTAAAGTGCCACAGGTGTGTGCTCCTGCATTCGTCAGGTTTGCCTGAGCTGGCTTTAACACAAACACATTTGTGCACCGGCAGGTCGTAAGAACTCAACTTAGCACCATCTAACAGTAAGTAGTGGAGGAGTCAGTACATTCTCCATTGAGATTTCCCACCACACCTTTCTCACATTCCACTCCTCCTAAGTTTGTCTTTGTCCTTTTAATGAAGTTCTTAAAACTCAAAGCATTTTTTAAACTAAGAAAAGAATAAATATGGGTCACTTAAGCACAACATAGCACAGACGCAAATGATCAAGAATTTAATTGTTGTTGTCGTTTTCTCAAACATGATCTCCCCAACTTGGCGTCTATAAAGATTCAGACAGACTGAATTTAAGAATGCACCCTAGGAACCTAAAACACACACACACACCGATGAGCAGATGCGCATTCACACCTCTGAGCGTCTTTTGTTTTGTAAATGAGGTATCCTCATTCATCTTCCAAACCCCACCAGCGCACATACTCTTTGTTTGAACTGTATACTGTAGCTATGTTGATTAGGGCACTTGGTTATACTCAGTACTGTAATGCATGGAACATTTACATTCAGGTTTATTTGTTTTTGTTTTAAATATTGCTTATTACCTTATGCAGCAAAATAAACAATGTTATCATTGTGTAAATTATTAACTTATTAATGTCTTTTAATTAAGGACAAAAATAGACCATGAGCTTGTGTTTAGGGCTGTTTTTGAGCAGCTGTGTTTGCTCTTTTGATGGAGTTCTTAAGACCCAAAACATTTATTTATACTAAAAGAAATATATATATATATATATATATATATATATATATATATATATATATATATATATATATATATATAAAATTAACATAAGCACAAACTAGCACAGATACATATTATCAAGTGTTTAACTGTTGTTTTTCATTTGTTTCTACCACAATAATAACAATAATAATAATAATAAAATAATAATAATGAATAAATAATTCAATTCAATTACATTTTATATCTATAGCGCTTTTAACAACTCACATTGTCACAAAGCAACTTTACATAATAAAAATAATTATTTAAGTTTGTATGAGATCAAAATGATAAGACTGTCCCAGAAGAGCAAGCTGAGGACGACAGCGACAGTGGCAAGAAAAAACTCCCTGAGATGGTAATAGGAAGAAACCTTGAGAGGAACCAGACTCAACAGGGAACCCATTCTCATCCTCAAACGTATAGCAGGGATTGAGCTGCATCATACTGTGTGAGATTGGACGTTCAGTATAACAGGAGATGTGTTTAAGTTGAGTGAATTGAGTCCAGTTTGTTATTGGAGGCTCAGGTAGACTGTAGGAAACTCTAGTCCTTAACTATCGAGCAACTGAAGTCACCAGTCCTCAGAGAACAGCTGTCTGCATCAGCCGAGAACAGGACCGTCTTCATGGAAAAGTGGAACTGTCCCCAGTCACCACACACATCCCAGGCAGACAAATAATAACGTGTTCTTGAGAAGTATTCAAATAAATAGGGCTTGAATGGGCGTGTTTGCTGTGAAATCTAGATACGCCTTTCTGGCAGGAGAGGGAGGGGGGATCACGCCGTCAGGAGGGGTGATCAGGAGTTTGATATACTCTGTTTAACAGAAACCTCGATTAAACAGGACGAGTATGTAGCTTTAAATGAAGCTAGTCCTCCTGGATACAGCTACATACACCAGCCTCGGCTAACTGGTAGAGGAGGAGGCGTCGCAGTTATTAACCATGATAATCTGGTTATCGTACAAAAACACGGACACAAATGTAATGCATTTGAAGTTTTCTATAGTACCAACAAGTGTAGCTGCAAATATGAAGTCTGTTTTGTCTTACACAGTTACCCACAGTTGTGTTTCACACACATGCACGCACACAACGGAAACACTGTTTTATCAGAAAAAATAAACAAGAAATCTCTCTAAGACACTCGATTAAGCGACACACTAATGGAATCACTGTTTTAAAGTAAAAATTAAACAATTTAACCTGCTCTTTGATACTGTGTAGAGCAAAGACAGTGTGTGTGTGTGTGTGTGTGTGTGAAGGAGAAAGGAGGAGGGGACTGTGTGTGTGTGAGTGAAGGGGCACGAAGTCCAGTGACACGCTTGCACACAGACACAAAGTGCTGGCTGATACAGAGAGAAAATGTTAAATCTTTAACCTCTCTACGGAGACTTTCTTTTGCCTTACACACGCTTATACACGCGTGTTATAATAAACAGTACACGCGCGCTGTACACATCCATACAGACATCAAATCAAATATGTTTTACATGCACACACATGGTCACAGTGTTATAGTAAACAGTACATGCGTGCACTATGTTGATTATACCAGAGAGACACGCACTAAGACCCAGCAGTTGGCTCACTTGTGATCATGTGACAACGTGACAAGCAAGAAGAGCATGCATGCTACATGATACTCGGTACTTGTAAACCAAGACTTGCACTTGAAAACCATGTTACTCGCAATCCGAGGTTCCACTGTATTCTTCGGATTAAGTATAGGAAAGTATAGGTATATTTACAATTCCACTGTCTGCTCCTTACAGAGTGCGCGTGGGCAGACAGTGTGTGGTTCTGTTTTTAGCTTTGTGGCTAATAAAGATGTGGGCATGTAAATTAAACAATGGAAATGTATTTTCCTTTAGTGCAAAGAATGGCAAATTGGTGCCTGGTTGAGTGATAGACTGTCTACTTTCTGTCAAGTATGTGTACACTCATTATATGCTGTTCGTTTTGCATCTGGTAATGTTAACTGGTGTTTGTTTAACTCTCAGCTGTGGATCTTTTTCTTGGGGCACTCAGCTTGATATCACCATTTAATATTTCTTTGTGTTTCTGTTGAATTGTTATTTTTGCTTTTTTTCTATTTTTGTTACTTTTTAGTGTTCAACATATATATATATATTTTTTTGTTTCGGTTTAATTTAGATGTCTTCCCATTTGTATTATTGAATGTAACTTATTTTGTTCGTTTTTTTCTAGGCACTGTTGAACCAGAAGATACACGCACATCATCCCTACCTTATCTTCACTTCATTGGCTCCCTTTGAAATTTCTCATTGATTTTAAAATACTACTTTTGACATATAAAGTATTAAATGGCCTCGCGCCGCAGTATCTGAGTGAACTGCTAATGTCTTACTATCTGCCACGCCTACTTCAATCAAAGTATGCAGACTGCTTGTCAGTAACCGCATAGTATAAAAACTAAAGCAGGGGGCAGAGCTTTTTCTTACAAAGCCCCAAAGTTATGGAATAGCCTTCCAAATAGTGGTCCGGACTCGAACACGTTCTCAGTGTTTAAGTCTAGGCTAAAAATCTATTTATTTAATCAAGCATTTTGTAAATAGTTTTGTCTTAGGTAAAGGAGCAGATCTGGGGGACTCATGGACGTAGAGTATTATGGTGAACTGGTATCTTTAGATTCTGTCTTTCCCACTCTAATTGATCACTCAGGTTTGTTGACGGTGAGGTGATTGGTTGCTTTACATCTCAGGGAGCCCTCCGCGATGCTCTGAGATCTCGCACCGCTGCCTACAACGCGGGACTTGCATCGGGGGACATGAACCAGTACAAGGCTGCGTCCTATAACATCCGGAAGGTGGTTAAAGAGGCGAAGCAGCGCTACGGAAGGAAACTAGAGTCACTCCAACAGAGTGACTCTAGGAGCCTGTGGCGGGGACTAAGGACAATAACGGATTATAAAGCAACAACATCCGGTATGACGAACGCGGACATGACTCTGGCAGACGAGCTGAACACCTTTTATGCTCGCTTCGAGGCTGCAGCTAAAGACGTTAGCGTTGCTAATGCTAGCGGCGCTAACGGCTGCAGAGAGGAAGTCACTGCCAGCACCGGAAACGCGTTCATCATCTCCGAACATGACGTGAGGAGAGCCTTCAAGAGAGTGAACATCAGGAAAGCAGCAGGACCAGACGGCATCTCAGGTAGAGTCCTCAGAGCCTGCGCAGACCAGCTTGCTCCTGTGTTCACAGAGATATTCAACCTCTCCTTATCTCAGTCGGTGATCCCCACATGCTTCAAAGAGTCCATCATTGTTCCTGTTCCGAAGAAACCACATCCTGCTTCCCTCAATGACTATCGACCTGTAGCCCTCACATCAGTGGTGATGAAGTGCTTTGAACGGCTGGTCAGAGACTTCATCATCTCTTCACTACCCAACACTCTGGACCCACTACAGTTTGCATACCGCCCGAACCGTTCCACAGATGATGCCATCTCTCATCTCCTCCACCTGGACACTAGAAGGGGAAATTATGTTAAAATGCTTTTCATCGACTACAGCTCAGCATTTAATACCATAATTCCCTCCACACTCACCACCAAGCTGGAGCACCAGGGACTCAGCTCATCTCTGTGTCAGTGGATCTCTAATTTCCTAACTGGGAGACCACAGGCAGTAAGGAGGGGTGGACACGTCTCAGCCTCTCTCACTCTCAGCACTGGAGCCCCACAGGGCTGTGTTCTGAGCCCCCTGCTGTACTCTCTGTACACACATGACTGTGCGGCCACTACCAGCTCCACCACCATCATTAAGTTTGCTGACGACACCGTCGTGGTGGGCCTGATCTCTGACAACGACGAGACAGCCTACCTGAAGGAGATTGGAAATCTGGAGAACTGGTGCCAGAGGAACAACCTTCTTCTAAATGTCAGTAAGACAAAGGAGCTGATAGTGGACTTCAGCACTAAGCAGGAGAGGAACTACCAGACCCCCGTCATCAACGAGAGCCCAGTGGAGAGAGTGGACTGCTTCAAGTACCTCGGTGTTCACATCACGCAGGACCTATCATGGTCCTGTCACATCAACACCGTGGTGAAAAAGGCCCGACAGCGTCTCTACCACCTCAGACGCCTGAGAGACTTTAGACTGCCCCCTAAGGTGCTCAGGAACTTTTACTCCTGCACCATAGAGAGCATCCTGACGGGAAACATCGCATCCTGGTTCGGGAACAGCACCATGCAGGACAGACGAGCCCTACAGAGGGTGGTGCGATCAGCTGAGCGCATCATCCGAACTGAGCTCCCTGACCTGCACTCTATCTACAGCAAGCGGTGCTGGACCAAGGCCAGGAAGATCATGAAGGACCTCAGCCACCCCAGCAATGGACTGTTCTTTCTGTTGCGGTCTGGGAAGCGCTTCCGCTCCCTCAAGGCCAATACAGAGAGACTGAGAAGGAGCTTCTTCCCGCAGGCGATACGGTCTCTCAATCAAACCAATACACTGGACTAAAACACCTCTGCATTTTCTTGCACACACAGAACGGACAATTATGTCAATGCACATTGCACATATATGCACATATGCACATTTGCACACTTCAAGGACTTCTTTTCACACCCCCCCTCATCTTATTAAAATACTACCTCAAGTTTTTCACAGACTATAGTTGTAATATATTACATTACATTATACTTCAGATTTTATATATATATATATATTTTTTTTTTGTAACTTTGATGGAATCTGTTTTATAGGTTCCATTTGTAAAAATATTTAAGGTCACGGAGCGGTCGTATAAGCATTTCACTGCATATCGTACTGTGTATGACTGTGTATGTGACAAATAGAATTTGAATATTACCAGAGTCACTGTCTGTCCGGAAAATGTAGCATTCAGCTAGCTTAATAGCGATATCCGGTATGCCGCTGTCCAACCATGTTTCTGTGAATATCATGATGTTAGAGTCCATAATCCTCTTGTAGTTGTAGCATGTCCATTTTGTTGATTAGTGATCAAACATTAGTGAGGAAAATGCTAGGTAAAGAGAGCTGATGAGGCATGGATGCAGTGTTCTGGAGATCTTTGGGATGAGTCGGAGATTGGCGATAGAAATAGTAGAATGGCGTAATCCAATGTCTATAAGTTCCTGCCTGCTGTAGGATGTTCAAGCAAGGCTGATCTGAGTAAACGACCCGGCAAGAAATAAAAATATAACTGTAAAAACTGGAGAGACTGTCTTTATTTCTATTTGTTTACAATGTACTATTTTCAAAGTTTTTAACTCTGGATCCAAGTTGGCCAAGCAAGATCCTGAGCGAGAACAAAGAACGCGACCTGAAGCGGTGGCCCCCAGGGAAACGAGTTGGTGTCAGGAACAGGCTGAGAGCCCATGCACACCGCACACCTCTGCCTAGCATCCTGCTCACCAATGTCCAGTCACTGGAAAACAAGCTTGATGACCTCAGGGCCAGTTTAAAGTTCCGAGAGACATTCAGGTCTGAAATCTCCTCTGCTTTACCGAGACATGGCTGAACCCACCGGTGCTGGACCCCGCCTCCCAGCCGGCCGAGTTCTTCTCAGTTCAACGCATGGATAGAACATTGGAATGTCAAGGGGAGGTGGTGTGTTCCTCACACATGTTCCTGGACACCTAACCTTGAACTGTTGACCAAAAAATGTTATCCTTTTTATCTTCCTTGGGAGCTTACATTGGTTATAATCAGCACCGTTTATATTCCACCATCAGCCGACATGCACATAGCCTTGTGCAAGTTGCATGAGGCTGCCACACAGCACCAAAAACAACACAAGGACAACAGAGCCAACCTCAAACGTGCATATTTATCAGCATATCTCCTGCGCCATCAGTGGCGAAAGGACACTGGACCACTTTTACACTACAACCAGAAGATGGCTATAAGGCACAATCTTGCCGACAGTTTGGGAAATCCGACCACGTCGCTATCTTCCTCATGCCAAAATATAAACAAAGGCTCAAGCAGGAGGTTCTGACCATCAGACCATTTCCCAATAAGAAGATGTGGGTGGATAAGACCATCTGCAATGCTCTGAGATCTCGCACAGCTGCCTATAACGCGGGACTTGCGCCGGGTGACGTGAACTCATACAAGGCTGCGTCATACAAGGCTCGGAGGCGGTAAAGGAGGCGAAGCAACGCTATGGGAAGAAACTAGAGTCACAGTTCTCTTGGCAGGGACTAGGGACAATGACTGACTATAAAGCACCAACATCCGGTATGACGAACACGGACATGTCTCTGGCAGATGAGCTGAACACCTTTAACGCTTGCTTTGAGGCTGCAGCTAAAAATGCAAATAGAGCTAGCAAAGCTAACTATGCTAACAACGCTTGCGGCTGCAGACAGGAAGACAATGTTAACACCAGAAACATGTTCATCATGCTCAAGCATGATGTGAGGAGAGCTTTCAGGAAAGTGAACACCAGGAAAGTAGCAGGACCAGGCGGCATCTCAGGTTGAGTCCTCAGAGCCTGTGCAGACCAGCTCACACCTGTGTTCACAGAAATATTCAACCTCTCTTTATCCCAGTTGGTAATGCCCACATGCTTTAAAGAGTCCACTGTAACAATAGGAACTATTGTTAAGATGTTTATTGCATCACGGACGGTAGTTAATGTTACACAGGTTGGACGAGGAGTGAAAAAAGACCAGAGTGTTTGGTGTATGTTAACGTTTGTTACAAATAATAAAATGAGAACCCCAGTTGACACAAAGACTAAGATATTCTGATGTCTTCATTTAAGAAAAGACCGAGAATGTAACATGGTGGCAGCGGGTGAAAGCTGGTAGAAACTACAGGCTAAAAGGACAAGCTATCGTACCGAGCTAATATAAACAGACCCACCGCTATTCGGCATGGAGGGATTAAAATCGCTTAATCGCATTAAAATAGATACCAGTCCAGCTCAGAGACTATTCAGCTGACGTACCAGAACACTCACGCCTACTAAAACAAGTCTCCTGAAGCCGAAAGTGGAACGAATGTATAACAACCTGAAAGAAAGACAACAGCATCAGCGTGCTTATTACAATAGATCTGCTAAAGATCTAGACATCCTGAAAGCAGGTGATTGTGTGAGAATACAACCAGTCGAACCACACACTGTCTGGAGGAAAGGCAAAGTTCTAAAAGCAATTGATGCTAGATCCTACAAAGTGCAACTAGAGGCTGGTGGTGTTATCAGGAGAAATCGGAAAACACCTCAGACATACTCTAGAAGATATGCCAGAGGAACTCAATGACATAGAAATTACTTAGCCCAATAGGTTGGAGCAAGAATCGCCGCACGATGTCAATGACAGACATGCACACAGGGACACTACTGAAAAAAACAAACCTGTTATCACGAGATCCGGTCGCACTGTGGCGCAGCCACAACGCTACAAGGATTTTGTGATTTACAAGAAATAGATGTGTGATACAGTCTGTGGGGAAAAGACAAATAGAGAAACAGGACTGGAAGCCTCCCTCATCCTCAGCACTCAGAGCCCCCTGCTATACTGATTGTATACCTACGACTGCGTAGCTACTACCAACTCCACTTCCATCTTTGAGTTTGCTGACGACACCGTTTGTAAAATTCTCTTATTTCTCTTAATTCATACTGAAACTTTCTTTTTGAAACTTTAGGTCATCAGTTGTCGTATATGCATTTCACTGCTGACAAATAAAAAAAAAATGTCATTTGAATTTAACTTAGTTGATGGCATCACATTTTATCCAAACTCAGATTTAAATCACATGCAAAAAGAAGCAAAGAACAACTAAAACTAGGAAGGAGTGGTAACATGAGGGCAGAATTTCCAAAGTTATAATAAAAAAAAAAAAAACCTTATACAGTATGTGCCAAATAAGGCTAATGTTGGACACTACTTGCTAGCTTCGATCTAATATATATTACTGATACTGACCTCGTGCACACATTCCAAATGATAAAAGATTAATCTTCCATTTAAAAAAGGCATCACAATTTGAATTGTACGAGGTAACTGGAATACCTGGAAAAAAAAAAAAAAAAACAACCACAGGGAGAACATGCAAAATCAACACACAAAGACCAGTGGTTAGATTTGAATCACCATCTAAACCTGTGGATGTCCAAGGTGACAAGGCAAATGTCTAAGCCACTGTGTGACCTTTTATTCACTGTGGCTTGTTCATTGTTTTCACAGCATTATGCAATGTGACCTTTATCACTGTCCATAGTTTCAAAGATTTTGTAATGATGATGTTACATGATGCAGGTTACAGAGATATAATAAAATTAAAAGAAAAATAATATTTATAAGAGCCCTTCCTCAGGGCTTCTGAGGAGGTCAACAAAATAGGAGTTTGTGACAGTGCTTAAGATACACAGATGGGAAGACCTCCCTGTTAAGAGATAGCATGTGATGAGCAATTAGGAACTTTGAGACCTGGTGAGGCTCTATAAACTAAAAATAAAAAACTCTTGATCCTCTTGGGGCATTCGCCCTTAAGGCAGCTTGACAACCCCAGTTTGAGATGGAACGGGTTGGCCTGTTGATGCAGGGGTTGTGATGTAGCCAGGGGAACTCTAGCACTACTCTTTGTTCTGGCACCCAGGCAGAAACAATATTCGCTTAGATTGATATCCAAGCCATGGTGTGTCTGTTGTGGGGTTGTCTGCTGTGTCACTAACCCTGACTTAATTGGCTGGATAACCAGAGAGATCAGCAGGTGCGACCAGCTAGGCACTGGGAGCAGTGTTTTTGGGGTGGAGGAGATATTCAGTTAAATTTTGGTGGCACGGTGGTGTAGTGGTTAGGACTGTCGTCTTGCACCTCCAGGGTCCGGGTTCAATTCCCGGCCAGGCTCGATTCTCGTCTCTGTGTGCATGGAGTTTGCATGTTCTCCCCGTGCTTGGTGGGTTTCCTCCGAGTACTCCGGTTTCCTCCCACACTCCAAACACATGTAGGTTAGGTTAATTGACATTCCCAAATTGGCTGTAATGTGTAAATGAGTGTGTGACTGTGTGTATGTGTGTGTGCTCTGCGATGGATTGGCACCCTGTCCAGGGTGTACCTTGCCTTGTGCCTGAGGATAGGCTCCAGGCCCCCTGTGACCCTGAATACAGGATTAAGTGGTATAGATGATGAGTGAGTAAGTATATGAAATGTGAATAAAGATCGTACCTGATGAACAAGCCAAGGGCGACGGCGACAGTGACAAGGAAAAACTTTCTCAGATGGCAATAGGAAGAAACCTTGAGAGGAACCAGACTCAACAGGGAACCCATCCTTATTTGGGTGAAACAGAACTGTGTGTTAGGTGGGAGGCAGTTCAGTATAACAGTTGATGTTAATTGATGTTAATATGGAGTCCAGTTAGTTATTGGAGGCTCAGGTAGACTTGTAGGAAATTCCACTCCTGAACTATCAAGCGATTGTAGCCAAGTCAAGTCCTCAGAGAAACTGCTGTCAACATCAGTCGAGGCAAGAACCGTCTTCTTGGTAGAGTGAAACCCAGACACCAGACGCATGATAGATATGTCCAGAGGGCAGAGGGAGCCTGGATCACTGGCAGCTCAGAAGCAACATGTACAGACAGAGATACAGAGAGAGGGAGGGAGAGAGAGAGGAAAAGAAAGAGAAGGGGAGAAAGCAGAAGAGTAGTACTGAATAAAAAAAGAAAAATAATAAATATATTATTCTGGGTATAAACGCTTTGTTGCGCTCGCTTGTGTGTATCGTGTCCTGGTCGCGCGCCACTCCAGACTCCACTCCAGGTTTTCTGACTGTTCCCACACCTGCATCTACCTGACTTTTCACACGGTCGCTTCCGCCCTGGGAGTGCCGTCATCAATCAGTGCGACCAGATATGAACCAGACAGAGAAATATTTTGTTTGTGCACTCACCAGTAGTAGGGGCGTGGCTGCCAATTATTTCGGGAAGAGGGAATTTATTCACTGTTTTTGGTTTAGGGAGTCAGGGAAGGTGTTTTGACTTGTTTTGCAGGTAATCACTTTGATTTTCAAGCACAAAAAAAGCCAACAGCTTTATAATGCAAAGGAGTTCTTTTAATTAAAAACAACTAGTTTGAGGCTTATATCTGCTTGCCTACTTTTTACTTGACTAGATTTTTATAATGGTAACTTTACTGGTACCTAAGTAAAAATTCACTAGGTTTTCTGACGGTCAGTACGGTACTTTTACTTGAGTATAAACGTTTATTACTCTTTCCACCTCTGAGTAGGAGAGATAACAGTTAGACATGGTCAAAGTCACAACATTGTATAAGGTGAAGGTATATTTAGTGCAGAGTGCAAGCAGGGACTCAGGCAGGACTAACTATACCAGCATAAATAACCTTTTTTTTTTCTTTAATAAAAGATTGTAAAAGTCAAAGTCTCTCTCTCTCTCGCTCTCTCTTTATTACACACACACACACACACACACACACACACACACACACACACACACACACAGCAGTAATTGATATTATATACTATACTGCAAAGTTTTAATATGTACATTTTGATAATCATTTGGTTCCTTTTGCATCCTCCCCATCCTTCCAATTGGATCTGTTTTGTTTACTTAGTTTTTGCATGCATTTGTGATTCTGAGTCTGGATAAAACCACACTGTGAGTTTAGGTGACAGAAAGAAGTGAAAAGATTTACAGAGCTCAGGCACTTTATAGCAGAGATGAAGCTTTTCTTTAGTTTTTACCTCCTTGTGACAAGTAATGGGTTGTCTGTAGGGACATTATTAGAATACACTTACTTTCCTCAAAATCTTGACTGGAATGTGGCTAATTGGTATTGCAGTAGCCACTACAAAAATCTGGCTTTAATCAATAATACTGGAGAACAACAGATACTTGTAGATTCTGCAAACCAGACAACAGGCTGGATTGGGTTGCAAAGAACAGATGTGGGCAAAAACATCTGGAAGTGGTCCATGGGAGAAGATGTTTTATACGTCAATTGGTTTAATGGCTATCCTTTACTTGGTTCTTCGTATAAAACATTCAATTGCACTTTTGTTGAAAATGGATACTGGAAAAATGACTTTTGTGGAACCTCTCGCCCTTTCTACTGTTCCAGATATTTGATTTTGGTGAAAGAGAGCAAAACATGGGAGGAGGCTAGGCAGTACTGCAGTACGAACTACACTGATTTGACCTCCTTGCCCTATATGACACAAGTGCTTTTGGCACAAGCAGAGCTTAACCTGACCCAAACAGACAGTATTTGGACCGGGCTGCGCTTCATGAACGGAAACTGGTTTTGGTTGAATGGGGAGCCTCTAGAGACATGGTTTTTGACTCTTCCGAACACACCAGTTAATTTGCCATCATGCCCAGCTCAACCTTACTGCTGTGGTGCACTCAACATTAAGACCTATATCTGGGAGAATCGAGACTGCAATGAGAAGCTGAATTTTCTCTGCTGGAGGTGAGATAAAAACAGTGAGGATGTTTAATGGATCAGTACAAAATATTTACATTTCATAAGAAATTATACTACCTCACCTCATTTATTTTATGAAAAAAAAAATGTTCATCAACTTTAGACAAGAATATGTCTAAAATTGCTGGAATAATGCAAACAATGCTCTCTTTCTCCCTCTCTCTCCACAGCTAATTTTTCACAAAGCGGAAAACCCTTCAGGAGGAATATTTTGCGTAGTATTTTGTAGTGTATACAATTAATTGAAATGTGAAGTGTGCTTGCAATTTTATTTATAGATAAGTGGCTTTTGAATATGAAAATTGTGGCATTGATATATTAGTGAAATCAAATATTAATTTGATATATTATTCAGCTCTCATAGTAAATGTACCATGTGAGAATTTGATTTTGACATAATTTCCTGTAACCAATAAGCACATTTCAACATCTGTCCTGTAGAAACAGCTCCCCTTTATCTTTCGTTCTTTGTCATACCAGATATGCTTCATTGTACCAGCTGAAACAAACAAAAAAAAAATACAAATACATTACAAATCTACATATAACACAATTGTTTATTCTTTTTTCTACAATTGTTGATTAACATGTTGCCCAGCATGACGATGCCCATATACATAGAGTGAGCGCTATGAAAAGATGTGGTAAAATTGAGTGGAACAACTAGGCAGATAACTGTACAAAGCCCTGGCCTCATTTCAATGAAGACCTTTGAGATGAACTAGAACACGGACTGCGCTCCAGCAATCCTTGCCCAACATCAGTGTCTAACCCCAATAATGCTCCTGTGGATAAACCAGAAAGTCAGAGATAGTCACATACTTTACTGCTAATTACTAAATTAATGTTAAAAATGGAAATAACTAGGGGATAAAAAAACAAGGTATTTCCCACCTTTTTTATTATTATTTCCAACCAGCATTTCTAAAAAAAAAAAAAAAAAAAAATGTTTGGGCTGGTAAATTCCTAACATTATTTTAAATGCTTGAATCTGGGGTTAAAAAGTTTTTTTCTCACTAGTCATTTACATTTTAGAGGGGTGTTTGAGGATTATTCATTTTAAACTACAGCTGCTGCAATTACATGCTTTAAAATAAGTGAAACCGAAAGAAAATCAAGTATGTCAGAATGAATTGTATTATTGAACTGTATTTTGCTGGAAAATTAACAAAAAGATTTTATAGATTTTAGACCTATATGACATATGTTTAAAAATTATGAAATATAGTTGGTGAACTTTATTGAGAAACATAAGAGTAGATTGAAACATATGAAAAAAAAAATTAAATGAAAATTGTGCTTAAAGGAAGAGTTACAGTCATGCAGTCATGGGATCAAGATCTGTCGGGCAGGAGGCCGGGCGAGGCTCTCGTTGCATTTGGTGCATTTTTTTTTCTTTCAGTTCGAAAGTACCAACTAATTTGAAGAACACCCTGACCACTTTTCAGCGGTATGTTTTGAAACTTACTGTAGATGGTGACAAACCTCTACTTACCCCACCCCCAGTAATCAACCTCTGACAGAAACATCTGCATAAATGCCACACCTGTTTTGTTGCCCAAATGCCTTTGGACAACTTTACAAATTACACATATTCTCATTTTTCAAATGACTATTTTATACTTTTTTTATACTTGCAATTTATTAGCAAATTATTTTATTATTGATTATATATATTATATATATATATATTATATATATATATATATATATATATATATATATATATATATATATATATATATATATATATATATATATAATATATATATATATATTATATAATATATATATATTATATAATATATATATATATATATATATATATATATATATATATATATATATATAGTTATATACTGCACTCATTCATTATCTCTCCACCTTCGTTCAGTTCTTTAAAACATCCATACATGTAAAAATGCTATGAGAAAATACATACAAAAAACGAAAATAAAAAACAAAATACTGACTTTCTTGTAAAATTGGTAATAAAACTGTCAGGCTCGCTAGAGGGCGTGATGGATCCAATTGCAGATAGTGTGAGTAATTCCCGGGGAGAACAGAAGTGGCGCTAATGAGTGCTTGTGATAACTGAAGCAGGCAAAGTGGCGGTTTTAAAAAAAGAGGCGTGGGTACAACTCCGCGCTGCAGTGTGAATGGGAAGAGTCTCGTTGGAATGCGGAAGTACCAGCGTGAATGCACCGAGGCGAGTGACGTTGGGCGTGACGTAGGCGGTGCGTGAATGCGGAAGCGCGCAGATCCGGCGCGAGTGAGATGCAGCTTGAGATATGTCGGATGCCGGCGTATGCAGCGTGAGCCTTGTGTTGAGGCAGCAGCGTGTAGCGTCGGCGCGGGGAGAGAGAGAGCTCCGCGATGAATGCCGGCGTGGAGAGAAGGAGCTTGAGCTCGGCGAGGAGCGAGGATTAATTGTAGTCGTGGAGCAGGCGGGGGTCGAAGCCGAAGAGACGTGAAGCAGTCCGTGATCCAGGCTCGTAGTCGGTAACAGATAAGAGGTCGGCAACACAAAGTATCAAAAGCTAGAGTCAGAACGAGAGGCGAAATCGTGGTTGGGAAAACAAAGCGTGGTCGAGATCCTGGTAGACAATGAAGAGAAAATAACGCTGGAATATTGGGCTAGTGAGGCACTCAATAATCTGGCGACGTGGCGGTGTCAGAGCATGGTTTAAATAGGTATGAGCTGATTACTGATAGTGTCCAGGTGTGCAGAGAAGAGGGGCGGTGCGATGTAAGGAGCGGCAGGGAACATGGAACAGGCGTGCTTAGATGATCATGACGTGACTGTGGCTTGGCGTGTCATGACAAAAACAACAATAAAAAGAACAAAAATATGTATCTATTTATATACATATCCAACTTAGACACTATTTACACACCACCAATTAAAACACAAAGTTTAACAAAAACTTGTCTATTTTTTATCAGCCCTTTAATCATTGTCCATTTTGTCAATGCATATTGACTTGTGAATGTCAAAGTTCGGCAAAGATGGCCTCTAATAGGCGACAACAGTCCGGCCACTGGCACCAGTGCAATGGTCCCCACATCTGCTTAGAGCCTGGTACTGTAAATATAGTTACCACTAGCAAGAAAAACAATACACATGATGCTGTATGAACTCTCACCGAAAGACCTAGTAGCTGTTGCTCAGGTGCCAGATTACACACAGCCAGATTTATAACTATGTATTACATTTTGATATATAGAATGTTTTTTCTGATAGATAACAAGTACAGTCTTTTTGTGGGTTACTATTTTTCACTGGAGAGAGGCTTTTCTGTTTGCTAATTAGAAAGCGCAAACCATTGCTAGAGTTTTGACTGATTGATAGTATTCATTTGGACCAAGGTTGTAATTTTAAATCTACCCATTTTTAAAATTATGTTGGCATTTACATATTCATAAGAATCTCTTACACTCTGTATAAGTCTCTGTATATTTCTCCCATGGTGGCGGCATTTGAGAGGCAAGAAGCTAGTTCTTTAGAGCAGCAAAAAGCATCTGATGATTTTCTGACTCATTTTCTCTATTAGCCTAAGGGGTAGTTATTTTGGGTACAGAATAAAATCAAGAAGCATTGTGCGTTGAAAGCTTCATATGTGTTATAAGGGTTCCTTTAGAGTTGCTGGTAATTTATTATACATTAAGAATAAAAAGAAGAATAAGAAGAAAAACAGGAGTTAAGAGAAATGTCAAAAAAATGTTTATTTATTAATTTATTAATTGCTAATAAGAAATTTAAAACTGTCATGAGCCAGCTAGATTCACAGAGCACCTCACACCCACTCCGTAGTTTCCTCATGCGTGCCTGGTTTACAGAGGATTCCCCAATCTCTTTACCCTGCACTCTTGTTATGTCACAGGGCATTTCCGCACACATACTCTGCTCATCCTGACTCTTCTCATCTGACATCCCGTTCCATCAGGAACGGCTTCTGTGATGCTAATGACCCTTGCTGTGTCACAGTGCCTTCACTGAGGAGATGAGGACGGTCATCTCCCACTCCCATATAGGAAGGGAGGCTGCCAGACAGCTTTTGGAGCTCCGTCAATGCCCCTGATCTGCATATGATTATGCTATTGAGTCCCGAACCCTGGCGGCCACATCTCAGCGGGACACTCAGGCACTTCATGACACCTTCCTGAATGAGCTCTAGAAACTGGTTAAGGACCAGCTAATTTCCCAGCAGCTCCCTGAAGATTTGAATATGATTTGTTCCATGAAGCTTAAGAGACTGTGCATCCCCACTCTCCTTCTGAATGCTTCATTGTTTGTTCATGCCCTTGATTGTACGCCGCTTCCTCTAATCACCCGCCGTTCCACTCCGATTTCTCTAACGACCTCTGAAAACCACTCAGAGGTGGTCACCTTCCTCATCATGGACATCATGGTCTCAGTGCCAGCTGGTTCTCAGATGCTCATGGCTTGTTCGTCACAACCCACACATGGATTGGAAAAACAATGGCATTCTTCAATGGAACCCCCTCTGCCTGAAGTCTGCTCCCTCCCATACCCTAGCCTCTGGCTCCCCCGAGGAGTTCCCTGACCTCTCCACAGTGCCACATGGCTACATCAAACTCAACGCAGTGTTCATCAAAGTCTCTGGCCATATCTTTTCCCCTTCAATGCCCCTACAACTGTGCTATCGACCTTCTGCTCGGCAAGGCTCCAACCTGGGGCGCCTGTTTTCACTATCCCAACATGAAAGGAAGACCATAAATTAATACATTTCCTAGGCTCTAGCTGCCAGCATCATTAGGCTGTCCTCATCACCCATTGGGCTTCTTCTTTGTGGCCAAAAAAGATGCAACCCTACACCCTTGCATTGATTACTGGGCTAAATTACATCACTATTAAGAAACGCTTCCCTCTGCCCCAGATGTCCAATGCCTTTGCCTCCTACAGGATGCCCAACTCTTTACGAAACTGGACCGCCACAGAGCTTATCACCTGGTCAGAATTAGAGAAGGGGAGTTTCTGATCATGCCGTTTGGACTGGCCAATGCTCCAGCAGTGTTTTAAGTCCTTGTTAACAATGTCCTCAGAAAGTTTTTCATCTTCGTGTATCTTGATAACATCCTCATCTTCTCACATTCCCTGGAAGAACATAAGATACATGTCTTATGGTACTCCAAAGACTCCTTGAGAACCAGACTCCTGAGAAATGCGAGTTCCACACCAGGACAGTCTCCTTCGTAGGCTTCATTATCACCCCATCTAAGATTCAGATGGACCCCACCAAGGGCGGTTACAGACTGGCCGGCTCCCACAACACATAAGGAGCTTCAGCTTCTCCTGGTGTTCGCCAACCTCTACAGATGGATTATTTGTAACTATAGTTCAGTGGCCGCATTTACATTTGCCTACTACAGGCAGACCCTTCGTTCGTGGTCGAGGTAGATGCGTCCGATTTGGGCGTTGGGGCAGTCCTATCCCAAAGGTTATCAAAAGACAACAAGCTGCACCTGTGTTGTTCGCACCGACTCTCTCCCAAAGAGCTACGGCATTGGTAAAAGGGAGCAACTGGCAGTTAAACTTGCTCTGGAAGAGTGGAGGCATTGGCTTGAGGGGACTGAAACCTCTTTCCTGGTCTGGACAGATCATAAAAACCTGGAATATCTCTGGATGGCTAAATGGCTAAACTCGCCCTGTCCTATCGCCTGGGATCTAGGAACATGAAACCAGATGTCCTTTCTCTGCAGTTTTCTTCGGCCCAAGATTCAGCACCTGAAGCCACTGATCTCCCTCCTCAATGCCTTGTGGGTGCAGCGTTACTAGATGTTGAAATACGGGTCAAGAATGCATTCCAGCAGTGACCCGGCACCCCATGGACGCCACCAGGCAAACTCTTCGTAGCAGAGACGGAACGGCCCCACGTTCTGGAATGGAGGCGTAGTTCTAGACTGGCCTGCCACCCTGATGTGGCACAGACTCTAGCTCTTCTCCAGCAACATTTTTGGTGGCCTACAATGAGAGAAGACATTCGCTATTTTGTTAGTTCCTGTGACTCGTGTTCATAAAAAAGTTCCTTTGGCAACAAATGACATTATGTATCACAAGGTTAAGAGCAATGTGAAATGCTTTAGCCAAAGAAAATACAGTTGACTTTACTAAACATAGTAAAGCACACATTCAAACAAAAAGGAGACTTGCAGCATGAACATTGTCTATAAGCATGAGCTATGAATTAAATTCAATTTATTCCATTCCAGTCAATTTGGCTAGTGCTTTGAACAAGTGACATTGTTAAAATTACATTAACGACTGGGTTGACTATATTGTGCCTACCATACAAGTCAGTAAGTTTCCAAACCATAATTGGTAGAGGAGAACAATTTTACCTTTAATGTGAACAAAAACATGTAAATTATTATGGAAATGAGAAAAGAGAAGAGACATCAGAGCCAATCTGTGAACTTGAGGTGAAGAGAGCGAGCAGATTCAAATACCTGGACTTTACATCAGTGATGACATCACCTAGACACCACCCAGCTGGTCAAGAAAGCACGACAATAGCTGTATTTTTTCAGGAGGCTGAGGAGGACCCACAATGTATCATAGTTTTTGCAGGACCCATGATGCCCACATTACCCACATTATTTTCTACAGCTGCTACCTTTTTTATGGACCATTCCATTGTTTATTGGTTCTCATGCATAACTTTCCATTTTCTGATGATTGGATCTCAAGACTTCACAAAAGTGTATAAGAATTTCAACTAGATTATATACAGTTTTATGTAAAAGTTTAGGCACCCCTTGATAAATAACAGATTTTGGTGATTTTTTTTAATGAAAAGATGTTAACACAGTCTCCCTTGGAAAGGCTCCCTGCTTTTTGGAACGTTATAGAGCTGTCTATGATGCTGGTCATACTTTGTGTGCACTTTGTTTTAGGCAAGCAAGAAGATGCTCTCTTATGGGGTGCACTGGCTGTAAGATCGTCGCCACACAACTAATCAGACAAGATAGACTAGTGCTTGTAGCAAGTAGCAATTAGTAACTAAAATAATTATGTAAATAAATATACAACTATATAAAAAATAGGAAACTAAATAGGAACTATAAGAAATCTGGCTTAGAATTGCTGGCAGTACCATTTACATATAATGTAGATGAGAATTTATAGCAACAAAAAGCACATGACATACAGTATTCAGTAGGAAGTCAATCAGAATGCCTATTACCACCATGCTCACAGCTGTGGCAAACAGACAGCGACCAAAATAAATCACATTTCAAAGTCATGTCAGAAGTCAGAAGTGACCGCCAGGGACATTTTGCAAAGGTACATTTTGCAAAACAGATGCAATTCTCATAGGTTTTAATAGTATGTAGAGTTTAAGTCATGAAAAAGTCATAACAATATTTTATATCTAAGAAATATTACACTGATAGTAATTTCCACATCTGAGTACTTTATACAACAAACATGAACAATCTGAACCAGAGCTATTGGCATTTACTGTACAATAATGTGTGTTTTTTATGTTTAAATGTTGTTTAAACAGACAATCAAGTTCACTAGCTAACCATTTTATTTGTACAAAGAATGATCTGTTATATAGCCTATCTCTGTTTGTATATTTTTGTTGATTTTAGTTTTAAAAATACATTTAAAGACATGACATAACTGGAGAAATAGCTTTTCAGAATAGAAAATAAGAATAAATCAATATGTAAATTGTCTTACATCTGTTTAAATGTTTCATAGGATTTTTTCCCCCAGGGATTTTGTAATATTTTGATGGGTTGTTTATGCTGGGTCAAAGTTCTAGGTTTTTTCAGGTTCTTTATTCACACTGTTGGGGTACTAACATGAACATTGCTATGAATACTAAAAAGTGCTACATGGTTGAACTCAATGCAAAAAATGGAAAAAGAAATGTCTCTGTTTCTAGATCTTTTGTCTGCATCACAGTGACCTGAAGCTCAGTGCTTTCCTTGTACATATATGCCTAAGTATTCATTTTTAGTTATGGACACATTTGGTATAGTGGGTATGGAAAGTATGGAAAGTATTCAGCCCCCTTAGATTTTTCACTTTTTGGGATCACTTATGTAAATGATTTTAGCAAATGCCTGCAATATATCAAAGAGTAAAATTTAAGAGGGTCTGAATACTTTCCGTACCCATTGTATATTATGTTTTATCTAGAAGCGCTGCAATTTTCACTTGTTTCAAAACCCAATGTTTTTGAAGCTTCAGATAATCCCCAGGCACTCTGAGCTCATGTACCTGCCCAACGCAGCCACACCTTCGAAAGGATTTCTGAAATGTATCGCTGGCTAAGTTACACTGCAGTGGTTAAAACAGTGGATTAATTTCATTTGGGTTATTTCTAACAGGAAATCTACTGCATTTACATTATGTGAGGTTGTGTACATTTTAGGACTTTTTTAAAAAAAATCAAAATGGTTCTATCTGCTTCACAAAATGGAATGTGTCAACCCATTAAGAGTGTTAATTTACCCACTGGTTGGGTCAAATATCAAAACCCAGCACCTAAACATTTAACCCAGCAGTTTTTAGAGTGTAACATTAAAAATATTTCATTTGTAAAATAGCGTAAAGAAATAAGAGGTTGTGTATAGAGTGATTAAAAACAATACAACAAAGGTTATGGTAAATCAATTTCTTAGACTCTTCCATTGAAGGAATTAAAAACAATAACAATGTCAATTTTAGAATCCGTACAAGCTCAGTGGTCCGCACAAACCCTCTCGCAGGGGAGCCTGAATTTGGCATTTTCAAGGGGGTGTGGCTAAGAAACATGCATCTTGATTTATTCACACAGTTGTACCTGTTTTACAGTACATGATATGATATATGAGGTGGCACGGTGGTGTAGTGGTTAGCACTGTCGCCTTGCACCTCCAGAGTCCGCGTTCGATCCCTGGCCAGGCTCGATTCCCGTCTCTGTGTGCATGGAGTTTGCATGTTCTCCCCGTGCTTGGTGGGTTTCCTCCGGGTACTCCGGTTTCCTCCCACAGTCCAAAGACATGTAGGTTAGGCTAATTGGCGTTCCCAAATTGCCCGTAGTGTGTGAATGAGTGAGTGTATGTGTGTGTGTGTGTGTCTGTGCCCTGCGATGGATTGGCACACTGTCCAGGGTGTACCTTGCCTTGTGCCCTAAGTCTCCTGGGATAGGCTCCAGGCCCCCCGTGACCCTGAATACAGGATTAAGCGGTATAGATGACGAGTGAGTGATAATATAATATAATATAATATAATATAATATAAGAAAATTGCCAGCTGGCACATCTAAAATAGATGCCAAATAATTTTTATAGTCTAAGTATTTTATTTTCTAAACTTCTGCTATGTTGTTTACTTACAATACTTGTTCATTTAAAAATGTCATTTAAATGAGGTTTGGGCTCTGGGATGTTGTGCCTTTTTCCTATGTAGCCTAATCAGAGCTCTACTGCCCATTCGGTTCATCTTCATAGTTGGATTTTATATTTTTCGAGTGTAATTCATAAATTATGTCCATAATAATGAAATGAGATGCCATAAATTGTGCTTTAAAATTAATCTCATGAATTCATTTAAAATCGGCATGTTTAAACCTGCAATTTACAAAAGACAGCATTTTGACCAAAGGCTAAGCCTTCAGAATTGAGGGGTTTAAAAAGAATTAACAAGACCGAGCAGATGTCTCCGCCTAAAATGTATTTCGCCAGCACAATGAACTGAAGGACGTATTCTTTCCTGGTTTTAATCTGTAATTTTCTGAAATAATAAGTGAAATGCATTTCACATATATGCTTGAATATTCCTTTTTATTTATGGACATGTGTATTATGTTTGATCTGCATTGTTGCAAGACGCGAACTAACTAACTAAAACTATAAAGAGAAACTTTTTATTATGGATTTTAAAGCACAATCTCATTTCATTATTATGAACAAAATATGAAACGCATAAACACACATTCATCATGAATGATCTATTGTAAAACAAAATAAAACTCATGTTTTCTTCAGTTTTGGAAACAATATTGTTTTAGGCTAACTAATTATACACAATTATTTGTTGTACTTGGTCTGGCTTTTGGATAAAGTCCATCTGGCTATATCTGGATTCAGCAGGATCAGATGACAGACCAAGGGCAGATCGATTTGCTGTTGGTTTGTTTAAAAGGTTGATTCTGCTCAACGTTTACCAGAACTGGGGAGGTTCAGTGAACTATGATGATTCCAGGTGGAAAAACGCACTGCCCTCCAATCTGCATCAAGCAATTTCCGATGCTGTTGCCAGGAAATTCCACCCCGCAGCAACAACTAAAAGCAAATGAGAGAAAGAATTAACAGACTTCTTAGAAAGAAAAGATTGAGATTTTCTCTTTAAAAAAAAAATGCTGGAACTACTTTTGCAAAGACTTGAGTGACCATTTGCCATAGACTTTCTGCTATATTCTATAATTTAGTAAATTTAATAAAACCGTAAAAAAATTAAAAACAAAATTGTGTATTTTCCTTATTTAATATTAATAATGCTACAGGATATCGCGGTATAGAAGATGAGTGAGTGAGTGAGTGAGTGTATTATGTTTCAAGACATCCTTAATTTACATTTTTCTCCTAATTATATGTAAACAAATACTTTGACAACATACACTTACATACTTATCAACAATTATCAAGAACTGCATTTCATATGAATGTCACATATGAGACGTGCGCATAAACACACACAAACTTCCCAATGCACACACACACCTATGAGACGTGCAAAAACACACACAACAGGTCTTCACTTTGTAATACACCTAAATAAAAAATAAAAATAAAAATAAAAAGGAATATTTAGGCCTATACACAAAATATATTTCACTTAAATATTATAGATTCAAACAGGGAAAGAAGACGTGCTGAGCTTCAGTTCATTGTGATGACAAAAGATCTACTAAGGAAATGGTTGTCGTTTTTTTTTTTTTTTTTTTACAAAATCTGCATATATTCAATAAATTTGTGAATTACACCAAAAGTATCTCCTCAGACTATTAAGTCTGATAGCCCCCTCAGCAAAAGCAGTTTGATAGCTTCAGACCTACTCTTTAAGAATTCTGGTAATTTGATTAAACTGGGTTAATCATTATAGCATACACTTCATCAGCTATCTGTCCAGCGTTTAGCACGATTTAGTGTATCACAAATTATGAGCAAGGTAATTTAAGATCTGGGCAAATGTTTAAACTTTAAAATACATGACCTGGACATTAAATAACAAGAATTTATTTGACTAAACTATGATACATAAAACTACGCTATTAGACACACACATGCACGCACATAACAGTTCAAAGTTATTGAAGTTTTCTAGTACTGTTCACTAGAACTGAGAAAGTCACAAGACCAGAGCCTTGGGTTTAAGCTTACTGTTTAGTTATGAAGCAAACACCAATTTCAGCAAGGTATGAAACTTTGTTTGTTACTTGCATTGCGGTCTTCTTCGATGATTCATGTTCCGTGTTAGGGAATCACGGCATTGCTGATTGGCTGGTGCACAGGTGCTGTGATGACGTCTCTCGGGAAAGCCCTTCGCTGATGCATTGGTTGCTTGGTTACTGACGGCGGAGCTCTGGCACTTCTTGTGAATTATTCGTTGCGGAACTGTTCTGGCACGAAGTTTCTTGAAGATGTTGAGAGCGGATGAGCAGTTTTCCGGTCAGACGCAAGGCGAAAGTCAACAAGGGGTTTTCGACCAATCGGATGTGCCCCCCCCCCCTTAGCCCCCCCCCCCCCTGCATTGTCTCAGAGGACTGACAAGCTTAGGAGATGGCGTCGTGCAGTCTGCTCAAAGGGGCCCTGGAATTTAATCGACTGATGGCCCATTCTGGAGCTTGTTCATCCCCACAGGTGAGTAGAGGGATTTTTATTGATAAATTGCACGCGTTTATCAGCCTTTTGATCAAAATACTGCCTTTTGTAAAGTGACAGCATGGGCCGCGGGTTTTCGCGCGGCGAAGAACAGCTTTATTTTAACTCACAATCACATTCCAGCTATTATTTCCAGCCGTGATCAAATAATTGATGAAATAATTATTCAATGACGGACACAAACAGCAAAAAACATGATGATTATTATTATAAAAAGCAAGAAGCACTTTGTGTTTATATAAGAATATTTACTTTTATATATTGTTCATGTCTTCTGATGGTGCTCAATGTTGACACATTTTTACGTTTTAATGAAGATATGTTATCATATTCACGAATCAGGACATTCGCATAGTTAACACTATCAGATAGCCTACTATCAGGAAATGAAATTAATTTCAAGACCATTTAAACCGAGGCATTGCCACGTGTTTCATTGTTTTGTCCCTGTTAAGGCATTACAAACACTATATAAGAAACTTTTAATTATGAATTTTAAAGCATGGTTTTGGGCATCTCATTTCATTATCATGAAAATAATATGAAGCACATATACAGTGGGTGTGCAAAGTATTCAGACGCTCTTAAATTTTTCACTCTTTGTTATATTGCAGCTATTTTCTAAAATAATTTAAGTTAATTATTTTCCTCATTAATGTACACACCTCGTATTGACAGAAAAACACAGAATTGTTGACATTTTTGCAGATAAAAAAAAAAAAAAAAGAAAAACTGAAATATCATTTGGTCCTACTGTAAGTATTCAGACCCTTTGCTCAGTATTTAGTAGAAGTGCCCTTTTGGTCTTATAAAGCCTTTGTCTAATAAATACATTTTGGTCTAATAAATTTGGGGATCCTCTGCCATTCCTTATTGCAGATCCTCTCCAGTTCTGTCAGGTTGAATGGTAAACGTTGGTGGACAGCCATTTTTAGGTCTCTCCAGAGATGCTCAATTGGGTTTGGGCATCAGGGCTCTGGCTGGGTCATTCAAGAACAGTCACAGAGTTGTTGTGAAGCCACTCCTTTTCACCATCTTGGAGTCCTCCATGTAGTAGGCAACGGCGGAATCATTTATTTATGGGTCCTGATACCACCGCACTTCATGCAATTATTTAGGTAGCACCGGTGTCAGGGCCAAAGACAGAAAGAAAGAAAAAGAGAAATAACGAGGAGGAAGAGAAGGAAAGAAAAGATAGATAAGCGCACAGAAAGAATACAAGACAGAGGCAAAGACCCAGCCTCTGGTTCATTAATTAATAATTTCACGGTATCTCCAAACGGAAAGATCTTCCTGTGCATACTACAATCACTCTCACAAGCTCCTATTTCATTGACCCCCAGGGCTCTTATAATATTATAACATCTTATGGTGCAGCTCTCCATACCGCACCGCATAATAGTCTTGTGTAGTCTTTATGTTGTTTGGTGTAGCACCAAGGGCCTGGAGAACGCTCATAGGTTTCATAGCCTAAATCAATATTGTTTCCAATGCTGAAGCAAACCTGAATTTAATTTTGTTTTACAATAGATTTCCCATGATGAATGTGTGTATATGTGCTTCATATTATTTTCATACAGATCGTGCTTTATAATTCCTTTCATTGTGCACTGTAAAAAGCGTATATGGTTAAAACTATGATTATTATATTAATAAACTACTTGCATCTTATTGCATAATATTTGCTCTTTTTTAAACAGATGACTTCTCACAAAAATAGGTCTCTTACAGAAAGACTACAGGCATGCCACCATGCATTGAAGTTTACGAATAAATTATATAATTCTACATGTTTGCCTTTTCTAAGTAATTAAATATGTAGTTCATTGATATTTAATGTCTTTAATGTCATTAATGTCTAGTGGTTAGAAAAAAAATAAGTAAATAAAAATGATCTCAACTTGTTGACAGAGGGTAGTAGACATTATTTACGTATGGTTTAGATATACCAACAACATTGCTTTTCATATGCAAAAAGACACGTGTGTGTATGCTGTGCATGACACACCAGACATTATAAAACTTATATTATACAGAAAAATAAAGTAAAATCCCCCAAATATGCTAACACTACTTGTAAATAATCTTACATAATCACTATTAATAACACTTTAATTTAAGGAACTTATCAAATTTAAATCCCTTGGTGTCATGCAAGAAAACATGATGTGTCGTATAGGCCCTTTACAGGTGATTGGCCTTTATCAAAAACACTTATACAAACTCACATTTATCAAACACTGGTAAATATATATTTCTCCTTAAGTTGGCTTATATGCTTATAACATTCAGTTAATAAACTTGTTTAGTCATTTAATTCACCAAAATGTTAGCACTAATGGACATTACTACATAGT
Source organism: Clarias magur (assembly GCA_013621035.1). NCBI lineage: Eukaryota > Metazoa > Chordata > Actinopteri > Siluriformes > Clariidae > Clarias > Clarias magur. The sequence goes on from QNUK01000426.1 coordinate 419,183, forward strand.
GCTTTTGCACATCTTAGTGATATAATTGCTTTATTTCATCATTTTTCTATTGTGCAGAATAACAGAACACAGTTATGAGAGTAAAAACTGTTTATTTCTTTATATAATCCCCAATTACACTACTGCACATATCGTAATGTCATTAAGGTTGAATGTTTTCTCAGTATGCTAGAGCCATGATCAGACTGCCTGCTTCACATTTGAAATGCTGGCTTCCAAGGAACTCCTTTCAACTCTTTTTAAGAAACTTGTTGAGTTTTAAGATCAGGCATTCCACTTGCTGAATGTTTAATATAATAGATGCAGTAGATGCCAAGCTGGGATAGTCATTCACAGAGGTGTGGCCTTTTTAAAAACATTTGAACCATTCAAATATTTTACTACAGCTACGATGCTCATCATGGAGTGCCAATTTGGATATCCAGACGTGTGAGATGCAAATTTGTGTCTGAAATGCAAATAATCTTACATTCGGTGGTGGTGAGAATGGCATAAGGGGTGGCCTACAGTCCTAGCCTGAATAATATGAATAACAACAGAGCATTATAGAACACCAGCAAGACATCAGCACAAGATAAACTTTCTCAGATTACAATTAAATCCCCATCTTAGATGTGGCTTAGTTAGATAGCATAAGTGTACATTTATATGTCAGTAAACATCAAACAAATATGGTCAAAATATAGCAGATTTTTTTTATCTTTTAACCAGTAGTCATGGACATTCTGTTTCTATGAATACCTTGTAAGAAATTAAAAGGTTGATATGGAAGCTGCATCAAAAACTATTTTGAGTAGGAATTCCTATGAGAAAGGCTGTTGAAGTGAAAGCAATTTTTCACTTTTCATATGAAAAGCATTTCATTTTCATACATAGGCAATCAGGAGAAGATTTCGCAGTCGTAACGTAGCGTAGTTCATATGAAAAGTAAAAAAGCTTTACTTTTAGCTGTTAATAGAAATAGCTTTAAGAAATAGCTTTCACTCCAATAGACTTTCTCATAGGAAACATCATAGGAAGCTTTAAGTGGTCGAGCTTGAAGAGGTTCCTGTAAATGTTCTCACTTTCTGAAAAGCCTCTCTGGCGTTCATGCTACTGAAATCCTGTTCCAGTTTTTCTTATATACAAGCTTTGCTTTTTTAATATAGTTTTTCACAGATCGATTGATGTCCTTTAGTGCAACCCAGTCCTTACAATGGAAAGCCTGCTGTTTCTCCTTAATTTTAAGCTTTATTTGACACGTCATCCACGGTCTGGAATTAGGATATTTTTTTACAGTTACAAATGGAATGGTAGTCACCATGCAAGATGAGACTCCTGAAATTGCGCAAATCACGTCACTTGACCACTGGTTGATGCAATGAATGATCGGTTTCTCCCTCTTCAGCCGTTGTCTGTATTGCGGTAACAAAAACAACATTATGATCCGCAGAGTCTAGTGGGGGTTGTACACGAGCGGAATACGCATTGCTGATATTCCCATAACACAGATCCAGCACCTTATCTCGCCTCGTGGGGATGTCAACATATTGTTTAAAAGCTGGGTGAACCCTATCCAGATTAAAGCTATTAAAGTCCCCCATAAAAACACTGTGCATCAGGGTATTTATTCAACATAGCCTGTGTACTCTGGAGAGCCAGCTCAGCTGCCACGTTAGTATTAACGCCCAGTAGGACATAACTGATAACCACCGTGGGAAATTCCCGAGGGAGATAATAAGGGCACAGCGACAGAGTGAGCATTTGAATATCAGGTGTACAGACCCTCTCATGGATCTTGATGTTGTTACACCCCTCTCCTTACCGGATCCCCTTGTTCGGTCCGCTCTCATGATAGTAAAGTTGTCCAGGCTAACCTCTTCATCCGAAACAGAGTCACTCAGCCATGTCTTGGATAATGCAATAATGCAAGCATCCTAAAAATGTTTCCCTGTTCGGCATCTAGCGTGTAAAATGTCCATCTTATTGCAAGCAGTTTGCGGCTTGCAGTTTCACTTTACAAAAGGCAGCGTTTGATCAAAAGGTGTTAACCGCATGCAATTTTTAAATAACAATGAATATAAAATATATATAATTAAATTATACAATTACTGTATATCAAGTAATTTAAAAATGTTTTAGTTTACTGTGGAGCCTTGGATTGCGAGTAGCACGGTTTGTGAGTGTTCCGCAAGACGAGCAAATATTTTTAATAAGTTTTTACTTGAAAAACATGCAAGTCTTGGTGTACGAGTGCCGAGTATCATGTATCACGTATGCTTTCTTGTTTTGACACCGAGCATCACGTGATCACAACTGAGCCAATAATTTTTTTCTCTCTTGCACTGCGGAATTGTGGGTAATCGTCTCCTCTGCTGGCTCGTTTCTTACTGATATAAATCAACATCTCCCTCTCTGTTTCAGCGTGTCTGTTGTTTGTGTGCGCGTACGTAATTTGACATTGACACACACACACACACACACACACACACACACACACACACTCTCTCTGGCTTCACACACATATAGACCAATCTGCATTTGAAATCAAACATAATCTTTCCAAGTGATTAAGCAAATATATGACCAAATTACACTTAATTTTGTACGTCCTCGTGTTCTGGTGTTTATGTTGTAATGTGGTCCTGGGTATAGATTTGTGGCACCATTTTAATGGTTAGTGATCAGTGCAGACATTCACAATGTTTTTTGGGGGAGGGAGGGTCCTAAGCTATAAAAGAAAGTGAACAAAACCACTGTAGTAATTTGCAGTTCCTACAGATATTAGTAGCAACTGACATGGAGGCAAAGACGTTTTATTCTACGAAGAGTGTTGCCGTTTGTGCGGGCAAAAAACAAAGGGTAAGAAAGCCTTTTAATAATATATAGTAGTTATTCAGTTACCAATTTTTCCACTGACTTTATTTGACATTCAGATTTTGTTGTACTTGTATCCTAACTCTTTACTGTCTGTACAGCATTCTGTAAAAGAAAACAAGTTGCCCCAAAGCACCAAAAAAAAAAACACCCGGCTCGTAAAAAAGAAAACGGTATGTATTTTTCTTGCAACACCATTAAACAATCTGTACATGTCAGTGGTATGCTCCCCGCTGTAACCAGCAGATCAAAAGCACAGTTATCGGCTATGACATATAGGCTTTTGAGATTGAAGCCCAGAGTCGGTTGGTTGGAGGCATATTTAAAGGAGAAGATCATCACAACCGCCAACAGTAGATCAGTCTACATCCACAGTCCAGTTGATGTTCCTCTATTGGTGCCAACTCAACAGTCGTGTTGGCAAATTGGACGCTAATCCATCGCATTGTTGGAGACCATTCCACATCAACCATAAGAAGCTTGGATGACATTGATTTTGGCTTTCCACCAGCCACCCCGCCATCCCTGACCGACCGTACCAGATTGCAGCTTGATACGGAAAATGTTGCATCAGATGCAAACCATCGACTGGCAACTGGTTCAATACTTGACTTTCACAGTTCTCCAGTTGTAGAACATTCAGTGTCATCTCTGCCCAACATCTTACAAGGACATTCAGCAGTTTCATCATTCTGTTTGAGATTGCCAAGAAACGCTTCGCATTCTCACTATCCTGTTCGCTGGTCTCTCATCCATGGAGTGATCATACCCAATATGACTTCAAATCATGTGACCATCGAGAAAGAGAAACAATTATATCTGAATTAGATGGCAGATCAAGGGCAGATTGGTGTTGGTTTGTTTAAAAGGTTGATTCCGCTCAGCATTTACCAGAACTGGGCAGATTCAGTGAACTATGATGCTTCCAGTGGGAAAAACGCACTGGCCTCCAATCTGCGTCAAGCAATTTCTGATGCTGTTGTTAGGAAATTTCACCCCGCAGCTCACAACAAAGGCAAATAAATGTTAAATTAATGAACTTAAGAAAGAAAATATTGAGTTTTCCTCTTAAAAAAAGCGTACTCCTCTTACTTTTGCACTTTCATTGACCATTTGCCATATACACACATGGACAAAATTGTTGGTACCCTTTGGACAATGAAAGAAAAACTCACAATGGTCACAGAAATAACTTTAATCTGACAAAAGTAATAATAAATAAGAATTCTATGAATGTTAACCAATGAAAGTCAGACATTGCTTTTCAACCATGCTTCAAAGGAATTATAAAAAAAAAAAATGAACTCATGGAACAGGCCTGGACAAAAATAAATGGTACCCCTAACTTAATAGTTTGTTGCACATCCTTTTGAGGCAATCACTGCAATCAAACGATTCCTGTAACTGTCAATGAGACTTCTGCGCCTCTCTGCAGGTATTTTGGCCCACTCCTCATGAGCAAGCTGCTCCAGTTGTTTCCGGTTTGAAGGGTGCCTTTTCCAGACAGCATGTTTCAGCTCCTTCCAAAGATGCTCAATAGGATTGAGGTCAGGGCTCATAGAAGGCCACTTTAGAATAGTCCAATGTTTTCTTCTTAGCCATTCTTGGGTGTTTTTAGCTGTGTTTTGGGTCATTGTCCTGTTGCAAGACCCATGACCTGCGACTGAGACCCAACTTTCTGACACTGGCCAGCACATTTCTCTCGAATCCCTTGATAGTCTTGAGATTTCATTGTACCCTGCACAGTTTCAAGACACCCTGTGCCAGATGCAGCAAAGCAGCCCCAGAACATAACAGAGCCTGCTCCATGTTTCACAGTAGGGACAGTGTTCTTTTCTTCATATGCTTCATTTTTCTGTCTGTGAACATAGAGCTGATGTGCCTTGGCAAAAAAGTTCCATTTTTGTCTCATCTGTCCATAGGACATTCTCCCAGAAGCTTTGTGGCTTGTCAACATGTAGTTTGGCATATTCCAGTCTGGCTTTTTTATGATTTGTTTTCAACAATGGTGTCCTCCTTGGTTGTCTCCCATGTAGTCCACTTTGGCTCAAACAACGACGGATGGTGCGATCTGACACTGATGTTCCTTGAGCATAAAGTTCACCTTGGATCTCTTTAGAAGTCTTTCTGGGCTCTTTTGTTACCATTGGGATTATCCGTCTCTTTGATTTGTCATGAATTTTCCTCGTGCGGCCACGTCCAGGGAGGTTGGCTACAGTCCCATGGATCTTAAATTTCTGAATAATATGTGCAACTGTAGTCACAGGAACATCTAACTGCTTGGAAATGGTCTTATAGCCTTTACCTTTAACATGCTTGTCTATAATTTTCTTTCGAATCTCCTGAGACAACTCTTTCCTTCGCTTCCTCTGGTCCATGTTGAGTGTGGTACATACCATGTCACCAAACAACACAGTGACTACCTGGAGCCCTATATATAGGCCCACTGACTGATTACAAGATTGTAGACACCTGTGATGCTAATTAGTGGACACACCTTGAATTAACATGTCCCTTTGGTCACATTATTTTCAGTATTTTCTAGGGGTACCATCATTTTTGTCCAGGCCTGTTCCATGAGTTAATTTTTTTAAATAATTCTGTTGAAGCATGGTTGAAGAGCAATGTCTGACTTTCATTGGTTAACATTCATAGAATTTGTCCACATGTGTATTGTGTTAGATACCATTTATTTGTCCAAAACAATAGGCTTACTGTGGACAAAGCTTCGTTTTTTGCATGGACACAAGAGATTTTGTTTACTGTGTTGCTGTTTTTTTGAAGTCTGTTAGAAACACAACTTATTCCTACAATTAATTGCATTAAGTGTGAACCCAGTTTTTCTCAAGAGGTGAAACAAATACCCCTGCTGTCCATTATATGTACAGCTCATGGAGGTCACATACTGTACGTCTAAGGCCAATGCATAATTTAAGCTGATTTTAACTTATGCAAATAATGAAATCTATACTGCAGTGCTGATCAGCAAATTTCTGATTGGTCAGAAAATATTTATTTATTCATTTATTTATTTTTTACATGTCAGGTTTGTAGTATTCAGTATACAGTTCACAGTAAGGGTCATTATCTATGACTCTTAAGATTCCTCTTAAAGTTTAAAGTGTTTCTCCTTCAGAGAAAGATTTAAACTATTTAAATAATGCATTTGATTAGACAAAGAATGCCTGAAGATAAGTGAAGATCAGTGTTCTAAGTACACCAGTGCTCGGCCAGCTGTTAAGTTTTCAGGCACATGACGAACATTACCTGTAGGGGTCAGTCGTGTTTCAATCTCAGGTATTGTGTGTCTACTGAAACTGATAATGTGTTAATTTCTCTTAGGCGCCTATTGACAGCAAGCGGCAGAGCTCATAAACGTATCAAGCTCAAACTGTAAATACTGATATGTATTTATTCTTCATTTTCTTTTCTCCTTCTTCTGTATCAATATTGATTCTTCTTTGACTGTGCATTCTCTATTCATTATTATTATTATTATTAGCAGTAGTAGTAGTAAAAGTAGTTTTAGCAGTAGTAGTGCTGTGAATTTTAATTTAATTATTATATTATTGTTATAGGCAGCACAGTGGTGTAGTGGTTAGCACTGTCGCCTTGCACCTGGAGGGTCCGGGTTCAATTTCGATTCCCGTCTCTGTGTGCATGAAGTTTGCATGAGCTCCGTGTGCTTGGTGGGTTTCCTCCGGGTACTCTGGTTTCCTCCCACTGTTAAAAGACATGGGTTGTTATTAACCCAGCTGCTGGATAAATATTGGACCAACTACATGCTGGGTTAATTTAACCCAGCAAAATGAGTTATTTATTTAATGCAGCAAGATGGGTAAAATATTCAATCCAAATACTAGGTCATATCTAACTATAATGTTGGGTTAATTCTACTTACTACACAAATAGGTTATTATTATTTTTATGTTTTACATGTCTATGGGTAAAACAGTTTAAACAGTTAAATTACTTTGATATACTAGTCTATTACAAGAAAAAACTCTAAGTTTTGCAAACCATACTTATATGCAATAAACAACACCCAATTAATTGTACAAAACATAGAAAAATATTTATATTTATTTTTCAAAAGCACAAGATCAGATAATACAAAACAAGTACAACAGCGACATCATTACAATACATTACTGACAAGCACTAATGCCTGAGAGCAGTATGACAACGACTAATGCCTGTTATCTCACAACATCAGGATGTAGGTATACGGCCTTGACTGACATATTCCACGGTGTTGGTTCCAACCTTAGAAAGAAAGAAAGTAAAAGTTTATGGAAAATAAACTCGAGACGGTTGGCTAGTGTGCATATTTGTAAGATGATTAGTGTTTTGTAACACCTCAGCTATTTTATATGTTTGTGCTAACACTAGCAACCTAGCTAAATGCTAGCGTTATGCTGGCACTACAGTTAACAGTTTAGCTTGCATTCATCATTCATCACCCTGCAAGCATTCTACAATGAAAGCTAAAAAGCTCAGACATTTTTGCTGTTTCTTTCATACACAGGTGGGGTTCTTTGGTTTGGCTAGTTAGCAGCCATTGTCAGATAAACTAGCATGTTATAGCACAGACCAGGCTGAAAGTTTGAGTGTAACACGGTAACAGTAATAAATGTTACATACAGTGAACAAATTCAGTCATAGGTGAGTGAAGGTGTGTATACAGACCTTATATTGAACATTTACATTTCCTCTTAAATGCGTGAGGAGGAAGAAAAAAAAGACACGAAGCTGACACAGCCACTGAATACACCGGTGAACTTCCGGGGAGGGGCGGTCTTGTCTGTGATGTTAGCTGTCGCTAGCTAACACAACTCCAACCCAGCAAGCTGGGTTAAACAAAAAGTACCCAATTCCCTGTAAATAACCCAGAAATATTACCCAACAGAGGCAACCCAGTGTTTGGGTAGTAAAAACAAGCATTTTTTAGTGTGTACTGGAAGTGGGCTTGTAGGAAATAATGGAGACTCAATCATTCATTCCATAACCCCAAAAAAAGAAATACATAAAAATAATTAATACAAAATGTACCATAAAAATAAAGCAAATTAACCTGTACTTTACCTTTGAAAAGAAGAGCGTGTGTGTTCACACACGTATACAAACACAAAAGAAAATATGTTTTATACGCATATACAAGGTTACAGTGTTATAGTAAACAGTACACGAATGTTGATTATACCAGTGAGAGACGCACACTAAGACCGAGCAGGGGAGACGATTAACCACAATTCTGCAGTGCAGGAGAGAGAAAAACCGTTGGCTCAGTTGTTACCATGTGGTAGTTGTGATTCGTAAACTAAGACTTGCTCATTTTTGACTTGCTCAAATCTTTGCTTGTCTTGTGTAAGACTGGCAATCCAAGGTTCCACTGCATTAAGGCAGCTCTGAAGGCGAAAGGGTGTCAAACACCGTATTAGTACGGTGTTTGACCCCCTTTCGCCTTCAGAACTGCCTTAATTCTACGTGGCATTGATTCAACAAGGTGCTGAAAGCATTCTTTAGAAACGTTGGCCCATATTGATAGGATAGCATCTTGCAGTTGATGGAGATTTGTGGGATGCACATCCAGGGCACGAAGCTCCCGTTCCACCACATCACAAAGATGCTCTATTGGGTTGAGATCTGGTGACTGTGGTGGCCATTTTAGTACAGTGAACTCATTGTCATGTTCAAGAAACCAATTTGAAATGATTCGAGCTTTGTGACATGGTGCATTATCCTGCTGGAAGTAGCCATCAGAGGATGGGTACATGGTGGTCATAAAGGGATGGACATGGTCAGAAACAATGCTCAGGTAGGCCGTGGCATTTAAACGATGCCCAATTGGCACTAAGGGGCCTAAAGTATGCAAAGAAAAGATCCCTCACACCATTACACCACCACCAGCAGCCTGCACAGTGGTAACAAGGCATGATGGATCCATGTTCTCATTCTGTTTACGCCAAATTCTGACTCTACCATTTGAATGTCTCAACAGAAGTCGAGACTCATCAGACCGGGCAACATTTTTCCATTCTTAAACAGTCAAATTTTGGTGAGCTTGTGCAAATTGTAGCCTCTTTTTCCTATTTGTAGTGGAGATGAGTGGTACCCGGTGGGGTCTTCTGCTGTTGTAGCCCATCCACCTCAAGGTTGTGCGTGTTGTGGCTTCACAAATGCTTTGCTGCAGACCTCGGCTGTAACGAGTGGTTATTTCAGTCAAAGTTGCTCTTCTATCAGCTTGAATCAGTCGGCCCATTCTCCTCTGACCTCTAGCATCAACAAGGCATTTTCGCCCACAGAACTGCCGCATACTGGATGTTTTTCCCCTTTTCACACCATTCTTTGCAAGCCCTAGAAATGGTTGTGCGTGAAAATCCCAGTAACTGAGCAGATTGTGAAATACTCAGACCGGCCCGTCTGGCACCAACAACCATGCCACGCTCAAAATTGCTTAAAATCACCTTTCTTTCCCCTTCTGACATTCAGTTTGGAGTTCAGTAGATTGTCTTGACCAGGACCACGCCCCTAAATGCATTGAAGCAACTGCCATGTGATTGGTTGATTAGGTAATTGCATTAATGAAAACTTTAACAGGTGTTCCTAATAATCCTTTAGGTGAGTGTGTGTGTGTGTATATATATATATATATATATTATAATTTTCAGTTTTCGTTCCTTGGACCTGTCCAAAGACCTGATTTTATGAGTATTTTTATATTTTACATATAACAAATAATGTGTTTGTCAAGTTACAAGGGTGGTGAATTTGAGGTTTTAAGACGACCTAACTAGACCGAGGTGACGTCTCTGCCTAAAATTTATTTCCCGCATAACAAATAAATAAAAAAAATACAAATGTTTTAGTTCAATCCAATGAACACAAAAATATCTCAAAGCTTTTATTTTTTATTGATCATTAATTTTTTTCTTTTGTGGCATTAGACTGTAGTTTTTAGCTATTTTAGTGTGTTGATGCTTAAAGAACTTAAAGATTTGTGTCCAAACTGATTTTTAACCACAATTGGAAGAACTTTAAACAACCAATTTATGTATTTATTACATGCTTCTTCTATAAATCTCAAACCAGAGTTTATTAATGGCAGCAATTAAATCGGACTTCCTTGTTGGTTGTTGTCAGGGAAGCGTGCAGGAGCGCTACCTCTGCATGCTTTATCCTGCAACTCTGCCAGCTGTATGCCCATAAAATGACCTCACCTCATGTCCGTGTGTCTGTGGTGCCACACGTGCATTCCCTGAATGCCCTCAAACATGATATTTTTTCTTTAGATGGTATTTAAATTAAATAACTTTGTTTTTATGGGGTTTTTTATGTTTTGGTGTTCTGTGGTCTAATTAGTCCAGCTTCACGAATTGCTGAGTTTTGTCACGAACCGGTATGTCAGGCAGTTCAGGCAGGTGTTAATGCTGTGGGCAGAGAAAGCAAGCACAAGTGCAGAGGGGTTGTTTTTAAACACAAGTCTTTAATTAACAAAAAAGGAACGAACAGAACATACTTGGACTCTGAACAGAACACACACATGCACAGTCTCTTTTAGCAGTCCACATGATTATCAACATTTCAGACCTTTGTAAGCATTTCAGGAGGCTTAGGACTGACACAGAGGCTTGAAGACTAGAGACTACACGGGACTGGAAGACTAGAGACTACACGGGACTGGAAGACTAGAGACTACACGGGAACACTCCCACACACTAAAGGCCAGGGGCCCATCCTAGCATGACAGCATGGCGGTGGCACGCACAGACGCAGCAGCCCGGTGCTCTCCTTGTTGGCATAGTTTTTTCATTTTGTTAGTGCTACTGAGTGTTTCGGCATACTGTTACCATATCGAGGCTATTCGGTACAGTCGGGATGAACTCCTCAGCGTTAGCGGTGCCGTACATCACCTTGGCCCCGATGTTTTCATCCCTCCCGAGATTGCTAGACCACCTCCAGGGATTCTGGTGGCAGCGAACCGGAGGAGGAGACGTTGCGAGCGGAGGCGGAAGAGAGGCAAGTGGGCAGGCGTGAAGGCTAGGCTAAAGGCTAACCCCTTCAAACCGCCGCTTCCATCCATTTTTCTCTCAAACGTCAGGTCGATCCGCTACAAGATGGATGAAATAAGATTGGGGATGACGACGCGGAGGTTCCTGGCAAACTGCTGCAGCATGATTTTCACAGAGACATGGCTGGATAACACCGTCCCGGATGCGGCTATTGGGCTGACCGGCTTCACCGTGCACCGAGCTGACAGGACGGCAGACTCGGGTAAGAAGACCGGCGGGGGACTGTGCATCTATATTAACAACTCCTGGTGCACCCAGACCATGGTAACGGATAGACTCTGTTGTCCGGACGTGGAATTTATGCTGCTAAAATGTAGACCGTTTTATCTTCCTCGCGAATTTGCATCTGTTTACATCTGTGCTGTGTACATACCACCTGACGCTAATGCTAAGCTAGCGCTAGCACAGTTACATGATGTCATAAACAACAGCCTGGCTGCACATCCGGACAGTATCTTTATAGCGGCGGGTGATTTCAATCATGCTGACTTGAAGAGCGTCCTTCACAAATTTCATCGCAGCGTGAAATGTGCAACCAGGGGAGATAAAACATTGGATCAGGTATACACTAATGTAGCAGATGCATACAAGGTACAGGTTTATCCCCATCTTGGCCTGTCTGACCATCTGTCACTTCTGCTACATCCAAAGTATACCACAAGGAATAAAACTGCTGGATTCAGTGTAAGGACTGTAAGATCATGGCCTGAAGATGCTATCCCTAGGCTTCAGGACTGCTTCTCCTCCACAGACTGGGACATATTCAAGGACCACGGAACCATTACACGTGAGTCTCTGAATGAATACACCTCATCAGTCTTAGACTACATCAATTACTGTGTGGATAATGTGACATTCTGGAAGCAAGTGCGTGTGTCCCCCAATAAGAAACCTTGGATGACACATGAGGTTCGACTGCTGATCAAAGCCAGGGAGATAGCATTTAAATCTGGTGACAGGACAGCGTATTGTACTGCCAGGATGGCACTTAGGAGGGGCATAAAATCAGCCAAAATTCAATACAAACAGCGGATTGAGGCTCATTTTCACAATTCCACCAACTCCCGGCAGATATGGGAGGGAATTAGGGTGATAACGGACTATAAGAGAACAACAACTCTCTCTTTTAACAGCGGAGACACCCTAGCAGAGGAGTTGAATAACTTTTATGCCCGCTTTGACGGAGGCAATGGAGATTCACCCCTACCCCGCCCTCCCTCTAGTGATGATGCACCAATCCTGAGCAGTCATGAAGTAAGACAGTGTTTTTATAACATCAATCCCAGGAAGGCTACAGGGCCCGATGGAGTGCCCGGTCGGGTGCTCAAGTATTGTGCAGCTGAACTGGCGGAGGTCTTCACGACCATCTTTAATCTGTCACTGTCCACGTCATGGGTACCAGCATGTTTTAAAAGAACTACAATAATTCCCATCCCCAAAAACCCTAACATTACCTGTTTAAATGATTACAGACCAGTTGCACTCACACCCATACCAGCAAAGTGTTTGGAGAGGTTGGTGATTAAACGCATCAAGGATGTTATACCACCCACACTGGACCATTACCAGTTTGCATACAGGGCCAACAGATCCACAGAGGATGCGGTGTCTATTGTGCTCCATCACATGTTGGAACATCTGGAACACAAAAATACGTATGCCAGACTTCTCTTTGTGGACTTTAGTTCAGCATTTAATACCATTTTGCCAAATAAGCTCCAAATTAAGCTCTGTGAGCTTGGACTAAGCACTGTATTGTGTAACTGGACTATGGACTTTTTAACAAATCGCTTACAGTGTGTGCGAGTGGATAAAAGTACATCATCCACAGTGCTTATCAACACCGGGGTCCCCCAGGGATGTGTACTTAGCCCGTTACTGTATACACTATACACGCATGACTGCTGTGCCGCCCTTCCTTCTAATTACATCATTAAATTCGCTGATGACATCACAGTGTTAGGCCTGATCACTGACAACGATGAGTCCTCATACAGAATGGAGGTGGAACATATGGCAGCTTGGTGTGACGCCCACAACCTGGCTCTCAACATCAAGAAAACCAAGGAAATGATTGTGGATTTTCGTAAGGGCACAAAGACCATCCACTTACCACTTACTATCAGAAATGGGACGGTTGAGAGGGTTACAAGCTTTAAATTTCTTGGCATAACTATGACAGAGGACCTAACATGGGGCAATAACATCAACTCTGCCATAGGGAAGGCCCAGCAGCGTTTCTTCTACCTCAGGAAACTGAGAAGAACTAATCTTTCTCAGCAGCTTATGGTGAACTTTTATCGTTGTGCTATAGAGAGTGTGCTGACATATGGACTCTTGGTGTGGTTTTCCAGCTGCACTAGGGCGGAACAACAGGCACTACAGCGGGTGGTGAAGACAGCAGGGAAAATCATCGGGACTAGTCTTCCGGAGATAAGTACTGTCTATACCACACGCTGCCTTCGTCGAGTGCACAACATCCTGCGGGATCAGCATCACCCTGCACATCACCTGTTTCAGCTACTACCCTCAGGTAGAAGGTACAGGTCCTTACGGGCCAGAACCACCAGACTGTCCCACAGCCTCTTTCCTACCGCTGTGAGGCTGCTGAATGATTAGATACCTCCCTCTCGGACCTTGCGCCCATTTATTTATTTATTCTTTATTACACATCATTACAATAACTGTGAACTGGACTTTGCATTGATGCAGCACACACTTGCATATTATTACACATCATTACAATAACTGTGAACTGGACTTTGCATTGATGCAGGACACAGAATACATACATACACATAAGATCGGGTTTGACCCCCCCCCTCCTTCTATAATATATATCCTTTATATCTTACCTCACATAGCCGTTATGGTTATTACTTTGCTGCACTATGGTTGCACTTTATTACTTGCCGGGAGATGTTGCCAAATGATATCTCGTTGTTATCTATACTTGTTATGTTTAACAATGACAATAAATTGAATTGATTGACTAGGGGAGCACACTGGGAAGCTATGGAAACATACTGGGAAGCATGGGGAGCACACTGGGAAGCTATGGAAACATACAGGAAACTAGGGAAACCTACAAGAAACTAGGGGAGCTCACAGGAAACTAGGGAAACCTACAAGAAACTAGGGGAGCTCACAGGAAACTAGGGGGGGAAACATACTGGAGGCCTTAGAATACACAGAAAACACCCTGCACAGTACACATCCACAAAATAAACCTAAAAACACACTTACACAGTACTCAATCCACAGAACAAAACAGAGCCCAAGTAAAGTAACATGTAAAATAAAACATAACCAAACCAAAAGACATGCCCACTGACACGATTAATGCTCGACCCAGTTTCCCAGAACATCCAGCTACTTATAACAATACTAATGAGCCACCTCAATTCAGGTAAGCTCCAGCATCACCTGACCGAGGTGGCTTCTGGGAAACTGAGTCGACTAACAAAAAACTACAAAACAACATGTGCGCACAGTGACCTCTGGTGGTAGTCCCTTACAAGTTTAAAAGAAGGAAGTACATAAAACAATGTACCCATTAGCGCGTACAAACTGCTTCTATTCTATTCTATTCTATTCTATTCTATTCCATTCTACTCCACCAATTCATCTTGTGATTAATGAACCTATTGCAACTATGCCATGTAATGCTAAAAAAAAATTCACAAAAAATTATATAAAAAAAAAACTAAAAATAATATTTTGATATGTCGAAGCAATTAGAAATTTAAACAATTATATGCAAAGAGGGCAGAATATTTAGCATGCATGTATTATTTGAATAAATTAACAAATTAGCTATTTTAATTAGTTAAAAGGTAAAAATACTTAAATAAAAAAAAAAAAAAAAGATGAAAATCCCATCAAACAACTGTATATGGCACTTTTAGGGCTAGTATTAGGGGTATTCCCACAGGAGAGGATAGTCAAAGTGATTCCGAGATGCAAACTTGTGCTAGATATGCAAACGTTCTCAACTTCAAAGACGGCATCCTGAATGTCCTACATAGAGGTGTGCCCAAAAGTTTGCATACCTTTATTTTTCAGCTGATGGTTGACTTTTGAACTATTTCTTAGTTGGTGATGTTTCCATTCTATCATCTGCCATTTACCATCAGGCTTATAGTGATGAATCCATTTCTTGTGACCTGCAATGATTCTCTTTGAGTATTTAAATTTTTTTTGCAAATATATAAACGCTTCTGTTTACACTCTTCTGTGAGTTGTTTTGGTACCAGGTACACCCTCAGACCACAAAAATAAATCACTGCACACTGCTCCTTCATGCAAATAACAAGTGGGGCCTATATTTTGTTCGTACTTGAGTTACAAATCAACTGAGGTAATACGTTCACACTTACGAAGGCGATGCCTGGGGAGACAGGCAAATTCTGATAAGACCTTGCGGCCAACAGACATTTTAATATAACCATAGTGCAGATCATTTTTATTCCCCGTTAAGTTATCTTTGTAAACCTGTGCAAAAAGTCAATGTTGATAATAAATGCTAAATTTAGGCTAGCAAGTGGTGTGCAGTTTGCTTTATTGGGCATTAATGTGGTATGTCCGCCACCTCCCGTCCAATTTTAGCTGTTTTGTTTACGTCTTTTTGTAATTCTGCATGAAGTCCGGATAAAACATGTAGCAGTTAAATGGGCTAAAAGATTGAAAGAGTTCAGATGCTTCATAGCAGAAAAGATTATTTTCCTTTCTGTATTCTTTCAGGTCTTTTTTTGGTATTCTGTATGTAAATGACCTCAATACTTTGTGTAGTTAATTACTAACATCCTTAAGATTTGCCTTTAGGTAATTTTATTTAGTGCTTTTATTTTACTAATTCCTGTTAAACGCAACTTTTATTTCTAAATAAAGGCGCCAAAAGGGATTCACGGTAGTAAAATGCATTAAGTGGAGAAATTGTGTAAGTTTAAACAAGGACCACAATTATATATACAGTATATATAAAGTTTTAGTTTGATTTTGTGTAGTTTTCCTTGGAAATGGAAACAAGGTTTGAAAGTTTTTTCATACATTTATAAAGGAATTCATGTTTATTGTATATGTTGAGCTAAATCTGTGTTTTTATATTAAGTTTGTCATTCTTTAATTATGGTCCTAAAATGTTTTAATTTGTTGTTTAACCTGTTATTTGTTTTGTATTCAGTAAAAGCTGTTTTTATTCGACGGCGTTGCTACACTGTGAGTTTCATAAGTGTATAGACACTATATTGGCAAAAGTATTCGCTCACCTGCCTTCATATACATATGAACTTGGATAACATCCAATTAATAATTTGTATGGTTTAATATGATGTTGGCCCACCCTTTTCAGCTATAACAGATTCAACTCTTCTAGGAAGGCTTTCCACAAGGTTTAGGAGTGTGTTTATGGGAATTTTTGAACAATCTTTCAGAAGCTCATTTGTGAGGTCTGATGTCAAATGCTGGATGATAAGGCCTGGCTCGCAGTCTCTGCTTAATTCAGTCAAAAGGTGTTCTATCAGGTTATATGAATATTCCTTAAGAATACCCTTAAAAATAAAATGATATTGTTAGAAGCAAATTAGGAAGAAATATGGTGGCTTAAGACTTACGGCAGCAATTTGGTTGGTTTAGGGACTTAAACATATAACTGCTCTGTGTTTGTGTTGTGTTTAACAGATACTGACTTAATGATATCTGGGGATGGACTCATTATTATCTTTGACAGATTTTTGATTTGGGAGAATATGAGTAAGACATTGGATGATGCAACTGAATACCCCAGTTAAGGTGGTTTGGCCTTTCTGCCCTAAGTGATACAATGGAAGCAAAGCAGAAAAAAACAAAACCAGAGATTAAACTGAG
The DNA here is from genome assembly GCA_013621035.1 of Clarias magur. Lineage (NCBI taxonomy): Eukaryota > Metazoa > Chordata > Actinopteri > Siluriformes > Clariidae > Clarias > Clarias magur. The sequence continues at coordinate 435,976 of QNUK01000426.1, forward strand.
CCAAACAATCAGTGTATGGAGTAGCTTATGCTTCGTAGATGGAAAGTGGATTTTGAGATTACTCAAAACCAAGGCAAATGTCTGGGAGAGCCTACAGAGACTACAAGCTTGGAATAGAATTGGTAGACAAAGTTGATAGTCTCCTGTAAATCCTTAAATGTTTTTACAGAACGCGCAAGAATACATCAATGCTAGGAACAAGATTTGTCTTGGCATAGAATTGTTTTTGCTTTTATTTTTGAGTTGGAAAACAAAACACATGCAAATCAGAATTTGTGTAACACAAGCCAACACAAAGGAAATTATTGAAGGAAGAGGGTGGTTGATTTAGTGACGGAATTCCCCTTAGCAAGAACTAATCGGAAGGCAAATTGGATGGGGCAATACGCTTACTACATATCAGGAAAAATGGATTGTCATAGTAAGTGAAGGGGGCTATTTTTAAAGAATGGGTTAATCAGAGCAATAGTGAAGTTGAGGTCTACAGAAAGGATTATTTAGTGAAACTGGGTTGAAGTAGAAATATATGGCTTATATGGATGAGCAATATACTGAAATATTTACTTTCACTTTTTCTGGGACCCTGTAGCAACCAGGAGTGGACGACAAAAACTGTGTATTATTTGCAGATAAATGGTTAATTTATTAATAAATATCTAATTAAATTGAACTCAGTCCCCAATCACTGGATGCAGGGCATCCTTAGCCCAGATGGAAATGGGAGGGTTATGTCAGAAAGGGCATCTGGTATAAATCCTCCTGTGCTGTCCTGGAGATGAATGGATGTGGATCCAGTTGTCCTCTCTATGTGAGAATTTGAAAAAACAATAACGACAAAAAGAAGTCTTCCCAATACATATAGTATTCCATAGGGATATTTCCAGAGGTGGAAATAGTACAAAAATTTTCTACTTAAGTAAAGGTACTGTTACTTCAGTGAAATTTTACTGAAGTACAAGTAAAGTTACTATTATAAAAATCTCCTCAAGTAAAAGTAAAAAGTAGTTAATAAAATATCTACTCAGGGTAAAAGTTAACGAGTAATTTTTTTTTTTTTTTAACAGCTGGAGTTGGATGAGGCATTCTAGTGTAATTCACAAAAGACAAGCGGATATAAATCTCAAACAATTGAATTCTTAATTCAATTTTTAATTGAAGGAACACCTTTGCATAATAAAGCTATTGCCTTTCTTGTGCTTGAAACTCACTTGTGCTTGGTCGCTTAAATATGGTGTGACATCCCAGTCTAGGGTTGGGCCGTACAGTAAAAGAATGGTTTAGGGTTCTATTTCAAACTGTACGGAAATTAGTCATTAGCTGACAAAACTATACAAAAACAAATATACACACAGCTTTAGGGTGGACCCAGGCCAAAATAAGAAACAAAAGGGTATCTGTATTTTAGTAGCCAGATTACCTGCAAAAATACAGGTACCTTCCCTGACTTACGAAACCAAAAACAGCGAATAAATTCCATCTTTCCAAAATAAATGGCAGGCACGCCCCTACTACTTGTGAGTGTACAAACATACAGTGAAATTATCAGTGAAATATACAACTCTCTCAAACGCAACCAACACCTCGCCTACACACCTTCTCTTCTCTCTGCATCTCTCTCCGGTTTATAAATGGTCGCGCTGATTGATTAATCAGGCAGAAGTGACCTGTGGAAGGTCAGATAGATGCTGATGGAGGGCATTCTAGAGCGCCGTGCAACCTGGACACAACACACAAAACACACACTCCCACATAAGCGCAACAAACACAGCAACACAGACAAATACAAACACATAGAGAAACTTGATGGCATTTCATTCTTGTGAATTTAGCACGTTTGTTCTCCCCGTCCATCACTCACCCAGTGCAGTGGTTTCTGGGGTGCAATTTTTTGTGCTTTTATGGGCGTGTGTTGATTAACTTCAGGTGATGCTGATTAGTTCTCCGGTGATAAAGGGTGCTGTGTATGGCTGGTGGTGTCGGAGCCTGGCCCGACTGTGACATTACCCCCTCTGCTGTTGTGGAAGCCTACCTCGTCCTCTGGGGCCCGGACTGTCTGGATGCGAGTTGTAGAGCTCCTCTAGTAGATTGGGGTCCAGAACGTCATCCCGTGGCACCAAGGATCTTTCCTCCGCGCCGTAACCCTCCAAATGTACTAGATACTCCGGGCGACCACCGCGGCGGCGGGAATTCAGGATGTTCTGGACCTGATAGGTGGTGTCTTTGTCCATGATGATCGGAGGAGGGGGCGCTTCCTCTTCTGGGCCAGGCTCTGTGGAAGAAAAAATAGGATCTTGGTATTTCTTCAATAAACAAACATGAAAAGTGGGATGAATGCGGTACTGTGGTGGCAGTTGGAGTTTATAGATCACCGGGTTTATCTGCTCTAGAATTTGGAAGGGACCGACATACCTGGGATTGAGCTTTTTACAGGACTGACGCAGACACATGTCCCGAGTCGAGAGCCATACCTTATCTCCTGGGTGATATGTTGGAGCGGTGGATCGACGTTTGTCGGCATAGTTTTTGTGACTGCGTACCGCCCTCTGTAGGTGGTGGTGAGCTTCTTCCCAGACTCTCTCGCTCTCCTGGAACCAGCAGTCCACCGCAGGGAGGTCCGATGGTTCTCCGTTCCAGCTGAACAATGGGGGTTGGTATCCTAGGATACACTGGAAAGGAGTGAGACCCGTTGTAGGTTGACGCAATCAATTTTGTGCATACTTGGCCCATCCTAGGAACTGGTTCCAAGAGTGCTGGTGCCCATGGCAGAAAGAGTGGAGGAAGCGGCCGATTTCTTGGATTTTACGCTCCGTCTGCACATTTATCTGTGGATGGTATCCTGAAGACAGACTGATGGTCACACCTAGGAGAACTGAAGAACCTTCGCCAAACCTGTGAGATGAATTGGGGACCTCTATCTGATACGATATCCTCTGGTATGCCAAAGTAGCGGAATACCTTATTAAAAAGGAGTTCTGCAGTCTCCATTGCAGTTGGTAAGCCCCGGAGAGAGATTAGCCGACACCCCTTTGAAAACCGATCTACTATGACCAGTATGCAGGTGCATCCATCTGACTTGGGAAGGTCAGTTATGAAGTCTACCCCTAGGTGTGACCAGGGGCGTTGAGGAATGGGCAGTGGCATGATTTTTCCTGCTGGCAGGTGTTGCGGGGTCTTCGCCATGGCAAATTCTGGACATCCCTGAACATATCGTCTCACGTCCCTTTCCATATTGGGCCACCAGAAGCGGTCCTGTATGAGTGAGAGAGTTCGGTCGATCCCTGGGTGGCCAGTACCTAATGAAGTATGTGCAAAGTGGATAAGGGAATTACGATCTCGTTCCAGGACAAATCTGCGATTTGGTGGACAATCTCGGGGAGTAGTTGGGGCCGGTTCAGAAATGGCTCTCGGGTATTCCCACTGGATGGGATTGACGAAGAGAGTTTCTGGAAGGATGGGCCCTGGTTCCTCAATAGTCTTGTTGGAGGAGTGTAGTCTGGAGAGAGCATCGGCCTTGGTGTTTCTCAAACCCAGTATATAGGATATCTTAAAGTCAAACCGGGAGAAGAACATGGCCCATCTCACCTGTCTAGGGTTGAGTCTCTTGGCCTCCCATAAGTACTGCAAGTTCTTATGATTGGTCAGCACCATGAACTGGTGTGCTGCTCCCTCTAACCAGTGCCTCCACTCATCGAGAGCCAATTTAATGACCAATAACTCACGATCTCTGATATGATAGTTCACTTCAGCTGGGTTGAATTTCCTTGAAAAGAAGGCGCATGTGTGAAGTTTCGGTGGGTTCCCCTGTTGTTGGAAGAGAATTGCTCCTACCCGCTTGTCGAGGCATGAACCTCCACCACGAACAGGAGCTCTGGGTTGGGGTGAACGAGGATTGGCGTGGGTATGAAGGCTTGTTTGAGTTGCTGGAAAGCTGAGGTGGCTTCCAGTGACCACTTCAATGATCTGGGTTTATCACGGAGTAGGCAGGTCAGTGGGCTGGCTGTGATGCTGTAATTTACAATGAACCTCCGATAAAAGTTGGCAAACCCTAGAAAGCGCTGCAGCTCCGTAATGGTGGTAGGTTCTGGCCAAGTGGAAATGGTGGATACCTTCTGCTCGTCCATCCTCACTCCGTTACGGACAATGATGTATCCCAGAAACTTGATGGAAGTTTGGTGGAAAGAGCATTTTTCAGCTTTGAGAAAGAGTTGAAACTGGCGTAGACGTTGAAGCACCCTCGTGACGTGTTGACGGTGTTCGGACTGAGACTTGGAATAGATAAGAATATCGTCAATATAAATGATGACAAATTGATGAAAGAAATCCTGGAGGGTCTTGTGCATGAAGTTCTGGAAGGCGGCTGGGGCGTTGATGAGGACGTAGGGCATAACCAGGTATTCGTAGTGCCCTGTAGGTGTGACAAATGCCGTCTTCCACTCATCGCCCTTCCTGATGCGGATTAGATTGTAGATGCTCCGGAGGTCCAGTTTGGTGAAGAACATGGCCTCCCGGAGACACTCTAAGGCTGCTGGTACTAGGGGTAATGGATACCTAAATTTCACAGTGGCTTTGTTGAGGGTGCAAAAATCGATGCAGGGCCGAAGACTGCCTTCCCTCTTGGCCATGAAGAAAAAGCTTGATGCCGCTGGGGAAGTGGACGGTTGGATGTAACCTTGTCGGAGAGCCTCAGTGATGTACTCCTCCATGCCCCTTCTTTCGGGTGTGGATATATGCGTCGGTGAGGTAGTGGTTATCTGGGGAGATGGTCAATCGCACAGTCCCATCGCCGATGTGGTGGCAACTGTGTGGCTCTTTTTGGACAGAAGACATATGTGAATGAGGAGTATTAGTGGGGAATTTCCACAGACTGTTTATCCACTGGGCTCTCGATCGATGTGGATTGCAGATTGAGAACATTTGGTTTTAGTGGTAGCTGGGGAAAACAATTTTCGAAGCAGGTCCTTCCCCTGTGGCCCATGAGAGGATAGGATCATGCTTCATCAGCCATGGGCGCCCCAAGACGACGTCTGAGGTGGATTCCTCCAACACCAAAAATGTGATTTCCTCTTGATGACATAGTTTGATTTGTAATGTAACAGGGCCCGCATAAAGATGGACTGACTTCCTGGACAGGGGTTTTCCAGTTACGGATTGTACCTGGAAGAGTTTTTCTGTCTGGGTGGTTTTGATCTTGAGCCGTCAGCACAGCTCTCCGGAGATGAAGTTTCCGGCTGACCCAGAGTCGAGGAGAGCAGCCACTGAAACCGTAAGGCAAGAGGCAGTAAGAATTACATTTGTGGTGAGGGGTTGTAACCTTTTGACATAAGTAGACAGAGCACTCACCTCTTGACGAGGGGGATGGATGGGGCACCCCAGCCTAAGGTGCCCTGCGTTGCCACAGTATAGGCACAGACTCTGGGTCAGCCTTCTTTGTCGTTCAGAGGGTGAAATTCTACCCCTGTCCAGCTGCATGGGTTCCTCGTCTGGATCGGAGAATCCTGGATTCCTCGGATGCCTGAAGAGAAGCGCTGCAGGATTCCTTGGGGCAGTGCGGCAGGAGGCGAGATGTGCAGCACATCGTATAGAGAGTTGGATAAACTGCACGAGACCGATGGAGTCATCGTGAGTTGCCAGCATAAGCCGCAGATTGGACTCCAACCCCTGATGGTAGGTGGTGATGAGGACTTGCTCATTCCACCCGCTGGTCGCTGCTAAGGTACGGAAACATAATGCATAGTCTTGAATTGAAAGATTACCTTGTGTAAGGTGATATAGCTGTTCTCCTGCCGATCCTTCACTGTCTGTATGCTCAAACACCTCCCTGAAATGTGAAACGAAGAGTTCATAAGAGTCCGTTAGTAGTCCAGCCTGTGACCAGATCGCCTGCCCAGATAAAAGTGAAATTATATAGATGATCTTTGCTTTGCCGTTAGAATAACATGCGGGTTGCATAGCGAAGGTAAGAGAGCACTGCAATAGAAAACCCTTGCAATTCCCTGCCAAGCCAGAGAAGGGCGCGCCATTGGGAACCGGGGATGTCGAAGAAGTGCTGGAAGCGCCGGTGAATACGGCGGTGTTGTTACGAAAATCCGGCGTAATTCCTCCACCAGCGCCTGGATGGGTTCGGGATCACTCATCCTAATCGGTGGTATGGTCCGGGCTTCTGTAATAGGGATGGACTCACACACAAGATGGTAAGTTTAAAGATGAGCAATTGTTTATTTGCAAGGAATGCGGAAATGGCAGCTTTACGAGATGTAGTGAAGGCTGTGGCAGTTCTTTATTCAAAACGTTACTTCTCCGGAAACAAAGGAAGTTAATGACTGGCGAGAAGATTGTGCCGGCGATTCTTGGACGTGACGGAAAGCACACACCACAGAGCAGCGGGGATGCAAAAGCACGGCCATTTATACACACGGTTGCTAGGCAACGCCACCGTCAGGCAATTTGTGTTTATTTAAGGGTCCTGATACCGGCGCACTTCGTGCTATCATTTAGGTAGCACTGGTGAAGGTATCAGGGCCAAAGAAAGAAAGAAAGAAAGAAAGAAAAGAAAAGGAAAGAAAGAAAGAAAGAAAGAAAGAAAATAAAAGACAGACAGACAGCAGTGCACGAAGCACAAACTCTCTCTCTCTCTCCCAAAATCCTCAGTAGGGTGAACACCCCGAGAGGACAAGTTTTGTTTTATTTCCAGAGCCCCGTCCGTTCTCGCGTAGATGGCGGAGCTCTGTTTATTTTGTGTTTACAGTTTTCATTTATTTCCCTATTAAGTTCCTTAATTAATAATCCCATGCTATCTCCAAACGGGAAGGTCTTCCCGTGTGTATCACAAGCACTCTCACTATCTCCTATTTCACTGACCCACTCTAACGCCCAGCATAAGGGCTCTTATAATTAAAAACATTGCGTGGTGCGGCTCTCCATACCGCACCACATAACAGAATGATCGCAGCAACAGAAGAGCCCGCGGGCTTGGAGCGGGTGCAGGAAATAGTTGAGGGTCAAGCGAGAGTGCTTGATAAACACGAAGAAACCTTAACCGCATTAATAAGCGCCTCGAGCAAGTTTTTGGGCAGCTCGAGGCGCGCGCCTCTTCCGGGTTTCCATCTGGCCGCCAGTTGATTCCAGAGTCAACTCGCTACCCCGGATCAGTGGCTCAACTACCCCATCTGGTGGCCGAAACTCAACTACCACCTCCACCACCGTATGCGGGAGAGCCAGAGAGGTGCAATGCCTTCATACTGCAGTGCTCACTGCACTGATATTCGAGCTGCAACCTTCGCAATTTCCAACGGAAAGGGCAGAGCGCTAGAGTGGGCAAGTGCAGTGTGGCAGCACCTCCTCTCTAGCATGCCACCCTAAGTGCGTTTGTTGACGCACTTAGGGCTACTTTTCATCATCCGCATGTGTAGTGTCGCCCCTCCTTTCTATTCATCAAGAGGGGCGATCAGTAGCTGACTACACGGTCGAGTTTCGTACCCGGGCTGCCAGTTCGGGGTGGAATGACGCAGCCCTTATGACTGCGTATACACACGGGCTCTCAGAGCGGCTAAAGAATGAGCTAGCCTTACGTGATCCTCCACAGGATTTGGAGGAGTTTTATAGGCTAGCCATCCGGGTGGATAAACGCCTCCGTGAGCGTCAGGTTGGAGGTTCCGGCAACTCCAGGCGGGGAAAATCTCCTCCATTCCAAAAAAGCCGCTCCACGCGCCTAGCCAGTCGCTCCCCCGGCTATAGGCGCGAAGTCTCACTTCTGCCCATGGAGACAGGGTCTGAGGCTTCAGATCCCGTCCCTGATTTTGAGCCTGAAGATCTAGAGCTGGAAAACATGGGAGAGCCCATGCAGATAGGCATCGCCATGCTTGCCCCTCAGCGTAGCAGCCCACGGGGCTCCCAGAGGGCAAGCAATGCCTGTGGCGAAAGTCACCACAGACGGGGTCACCCCAGGAGGGGTGGGTCAGGTGTGACCCAAAAGTCAGGACCCCGTCATGCAGGGCTCTTCCTTCCAGCCACACTCTCAGGGCGCGGGATCCGGAGAACTCGAACGGAGGCGTTCATAGATACGGGGGCCATGGGAAATTTTATTGACGGGAGGTTAGCTGCAGCACTGGGTATTCCAGTTAGCTCGCTCCCTTCCGCCATCCCGTTGGTCTCCCTTCCCGGCCAGCCAATTAAGTCAGGGTGTGTGACACACAGGACAGTCCCAGTGCTACTACGGCTCGGACGTCATTCAGAGCAGATCTCATTTCTGGTAACCCGGGTGCCAGAAAAGAGAGTAGTGCTGGGGTTTCCCTGGTTACATCGTCACAACCCTCGCATAGACTGGCCGACCCGTTCCATCTCGAACTGGGGATGTCAGTGCACCCTAAGCTGCCTTAAGGGTGGCCAACCCCCAGTTCCAGCACCTCATGCCTCAGTACCCCTTTCTACTGCCCCTCAGTACCCCTTTCTACTTCCACTGGGGGAGGTTAAACCCCGTCGTAGGCCCATACCAACCCGTGCTACACCACGCACCTTATTCCCCCCCATACACCCACCCGGGGTGACCAAGCGGCGGACCACCAGCGCGCTCGGCGTACACAGGACCCTGAACCTACTAAAGAGCTTCGTAGGGTCCAGGTCAACTCTCGGACGTCGGGAGCCGTCCGTACTGTAACGACGCGAGAGGCAGAGCCGTGCTTAAACTGTTCAGAACGGGCAGATCCGCAAGGCAAAAGCACGGCCATTTATACACACGGTTGCTAGGCAACGCCGCCGTCAGGCAATCAGCCTGAACGAGCCGCACCTGACGGCGTGTTTATTTAAGGGTCCTGATACCGGCGCACTTCGTGCGATCATTTAGGTAGCACCGGTGAAGGTATCAGGGCCAAAGAAAGAAAGAAAGAAAGAAATTAAAATAAAATAAAATAAAATAAAAGACAGACAGCTGTTTAGGGACAGAGGCAAAGCCCCAGCCTCTGTCTATTTAAGATGCCGGCGAGTGAGAGAGAGAGATAGAGAGAGCGGCACGCAGCAGTTCAGCGTGCATGCTCAATAGTTTGTTAGTGCACGAAGCACAAACTCTCTCTCTCTCCCAAAATCCTCGGTAGGGTGAACGCCCCGAGAGGACAAATTTTGTTTTATTTCCAGAGCCCCGTCCGTTCTCGCGTAGACGGCGGAGCTCTGTTTATTTTGTGTTTACAGTTTTCATTTGTTTCCCTATTAAGTTCCTTAATTAATAATCCCACGCTATCTCCAAACGGGAAGGTCTTCCCGTGTGTATCACAAGCACTCTCACTATCTCCTATTTCACTGACCCACTCTAACGCCCAGCATAAGGGCTCTTATAATTAAAAACATCGCGTGGTGCGGCTCTCCATACCGCACCACGTAACAATTTTTAGAATAAAACTGATATTGTAACCTGAAATGCAATATTACCAAACGCTAAATAAATGTAAGTAAACATTTTACCCACTGGTAATGTGATGAATAAAAACTGAAATAAACCTTTCTCAGTAGGATTATTTTGCTATTTCATATTTTGTATTTCACCTAATGACATAACAGTAGTGTAGTGTGCTAGGGTGCAATGTCATTAAATCTTAAAAACTAAGATTAAATGTTATCAATCAATATAATATTTGAATAAGTGGATAATCATTACCTAATACATTGATATTAACTTTCATGGAGCAATCTGCTATAATTTACCTAATACTAGTTAATAAAAAATGTAATTTGACAGTATGTAGTTTGGTGTTAATATACAGCATGTTTTCGCTACTTCCTAGGCAATGTGCATAATTTACTTTTTTGCATATGTTTATTTATGAGGTTGGGAAAGGAGTGAATCTGGGCTCTGAGATCGCACAAACAGAAGAAAAGATCAACAGCTTGCAGCTCTTCAGAGGTGTGATGATGAAATTAATTTTTATTTTCCTTTTGATAGGAAGTTCTGGCCTTACCCAAGGAACAATAATACAATATTTTTATAATTCTTACAGCCAATCCTGGGAAAATGCTCAGCAGTATTGCAGACAATACTACAGTGAACTGCCTACCTTCAATACTGGAGAGGAACAGCAGCAACTTGTAGACGTTTTGGGCAGAAATTATAGTGCAGTTTGGATCGGGTTAAACAGACAAGGACAAAACTCATGGCAGTGGTCTGATGCACAGCCAGTTTCTTTCTTACCATGGTCTTCTGGCTATCCGAAATCTAATTATATCAAGAACGGACACCATTATTCATTTGATTGCACAATTTTGAACTACACACAAGGCACATGGGAAAATGTTAACTGTGAGACAAATTACCCTTTTTTCTGTTATAGATATTTGATTTTGGTGAATGAGAGTAAGACATGGGAGGAGGCTCTTCAGTACTGCACTGCTAACTACATTGGCTTGGCTTCTCTGCCCGATGACACACAATTGCTTCAGGCAAAAACAGAGATTGCACTGACCCAAACAGTCAATGTGTGGACCGCTCTGCGCTTCATGAATGGAAACTGGTTCTGGGTGAGAGCACAGTCCCCTGAGAACCCGGATTTCCTGCCACCATGTCCAGCTCAACCTTATCACTGTGGGGCATTGAACTCCATGAAAAATGTTTGGGAGAACCGAGACTGCAACGAGAAGCTGAATTTTCTTTGCTTCTAGAAGTGGGTAAACACTTTTAGTTAATCCTAATGACATTGGTGTGTTTTTTATGTCCTAGAACTGTACATTTTACATACATTACTTCTAAATGGGGTTTGTAAGGCATAGCCAGATTTTGTCATTTTATTTTTGTAAAGTTGGTGCAGTAGTGGCAATCATGAACAGCATTGTTAGTTATTTCATTGAACTGGTTTCTTAAATTGAAATGGCTTAGTTAAATATTTATACAGTCCTTCTACAAATCAAACAAACAAGCAAAAAAACGATTTATGCTACAAAAATTGCGGTATAGATGATATAGATATAATAGTATTCATAAGAGCCCTAACGCAGGGCTTCAAAGGGGATCAATGAAACAGAGGTTGTAAGAGTGCTTATGATATGCACTGAAAGATCTTTCTGCTTGGAGATAGTGGGGGTTATTAATTAGTGAACAAAAAAGGAAACAAAAGAAAACTGATAACACAAAATAAACAGAGCTCCAACCTCTACACGAAATAGATGTGACTCTGGAAACTGAAAATAAAACTTAAGTTCCTCTCGGATCTTATGCCTATGCCCTTACCAAGGATTTATGAGAGAGTGTCTTTTTTTTAAATACACTCTTATACTTAACCTGAGAGTGCACACTAAACTGATGCGTGTCGCTCTCCCTCTCAGTTTCTCTCTCTTGCTGGCATCTTAAAAAGACAAAGGCTAGGTCTTTGCCTTTGCCTGCTGTCTGCTTTCTTTTTCTTGGGCCTGATACCTTAGCGGTGCTACATAATGATCATACAAAATGAGGAGGTATCAGGACCCTTAAATACAGTAGATACGCCACCAGGTGTGGCATGTCCAGACTGATTGCCTTGCTCAGGGTGTTGCCTGGCAATGCATGTCTACATTACCATGCCTCTGCCTGTTCAGAACTCTGCGGGATAGCAACCTGCGGATCTGCCCGTTCTAATCAGTACAGAGAATTTATGCACGATCCTGCCCCTCATGAGACCCGCGTCGTTACAGCTATAAACAAGGGACGAAGAATAATTCAAAGAAATAAACATCTAGGATTTCTAAAAATAGTTACAACAGCAAAATATTAAAAATAGCCTAATATATTGAATTGTGTATATACAATGAATTTGTTACGTGGACAGTTATTTGTTTGTTTGTTTTGTTTTATTTTAACTATTAAAGGGTACCTGGCTACACCTCTGGATTACAAGTGCATGTTTATGTCCTCATGAAACATTCATTGACCATACATATAATGATGTATCCCTGTGTTCTCTCTCTCTCTGAACAGATGACTTTTGACAAGAAGAAATCTCCTACAGCAAGATTACATACATGGCACACTACATTTAATTTTACTGAATAAGATGTATCTTATGTACAGGTTTCTTTATTCAGAAATAATAGAAGTATCAAGCTTGGAGAAAAAATAAAGGAGTTGTTTTTAGGTGAAGGGTATAATTTTAAATGCACGACACTATAGACATGTTATATATACAAAAAATACATAGTTATTTCATATATAATTCGATAGATAGATAGATAGATAGATAGATAGATAGATAGATAGATAGATAGATAGATATTTTACAGGTCTTCATTTATCAAGCTCGATACAAATAGATTTATTGGAAATCGTTTTAGGATAATTTATATACAATTTGCTGTTGGGAAAAAAAAATGCATGTTGCCACATCCTTGTGCTCATGTATGTGTGTAAATTCCAATTAATTTTCATAACCATGAACAAATCCAAAACATGATCAGCTCGTTGCATATTTATTAACGAAACACTCAATTAAGTTAAATAACTAGTTTTTAATGAAAATGAGTTGTGGTGTGTACGCACATTACAGTTTGCATTATTAAAATCAACATACAATCATGAGTTCAAGAATCATTTCAGAAATTTTGGTGAGTCAGATTTATTTGCTTTTGGATTAAGAAAACATTTTCACACAACTTGATATGTAATTGATATGTAAACGAAGCCCAGTAATTTTGGTAATTTATATTTTATTAATATAATTCTACTTGTTCAGTCATTTCATTTATGCTCAGTATCAGTCTTATTTGGTTTTATTATTATTATTATTATTATTATTATTATTATTTTGTTTTATTATTATTATTATTATTATTATTATTATTATTTGGTTTTATTATTATTATTATTTTGTGTTGTGTTGTTGTTTTTATTATTTTTATTTTGTTTCATTATTTTGTTTTATTATTATTATTATTATTTTCTTTCATTATTTTGTGTTGTTGTTGTTTTTCATACTGCATTGTCTATTCATTCTGCTTTTACTACAGTTAAGCAGTGCTTCAGTTTTAGTAAAAGCAATCTTTTCTAAATCCATTCATGCTTGATGGAATAAGAATTTAAAGTCCTTTTAGAGTCCTAGGAAAACCAACCTTTTATTTACTGAAAATGAAGCACTTGCAGCCTATTAATTGCTTATGTGTAGATGCATTAGCACTTGAATTGTACTTTTGTCAAGTATAAATAAATGCATTTCAAAAAGTAAAGCATGCCTTTTATTAATGGAGAACATCCAAATATATCTCATATCAAGGTTATTATTATTATTATTATTATTATTATTATTATTATTTATTTATTTATTTATTTTTACAAAGGAGGCGATAATTGTTCTCACAATCATTTTCAATAAAAAGTGGGTAAGCAAGGAAAAAACAAGGTGTTCAAAGCAGCATGTTAGCATGTATTGTAGCATGAGGAATCAGCGGCTTGGAATCATTCCAAGCCTGAAATAGCAAATAGTTGTCAAAGAAGCTTAATCTTTCTCAAAATACAAATGGTATTTTGTATACCTATAGGGAGCATGTACATTTATAATATGATAATATTAATAGATTAATTTATAAGATATACTTATGATGACATATAAACCTCCTTTTCACCTATGAGCATGCTGTAGCTATGGTTACATTTTGAAACATTTAAAGCTTTTAATTATATATACAGTTTATATTTTACTGTATATACTGTACTTACTGATCACCATATCTATATGTCTAAATGCATTAGATTGCTGCTCAAAATCTGAATTGTAAAAATGTGACCCTGAAGAAGGCAGTGCAACATTGACAAAAAATTCAGCATAAGTAAATTTATACTAAAATTTCGACTAGATATTATATACAATTTATCATAGTTATATGTTATTTCTATTTGGATTAGATTAGATTGAATTAGATTAGATACAATTTTATTGTCACTGCACATGTAAACTTTTTTGCAATCATATAAGTGATGTAAACTATTTAATTACTGAGGCATGAAAATGCTTTAGCGAATGGATCTTTAATTTCTTAAAGCCACTAGCCTCTTAAAATGAACCTTTCAAAGCTTTTGATATTTTTGAGTGGTTTAAGAATTTCACTCGATGCTGCATGAAAACGCTACTGAGAATGTCTCTTGTTCAGGGAACAGGGTTACAGCAAAGTAACCCGAGACAATCACCTGACATTTTCTCACACAACTATCTCTACAGTTTACATATAAATCTGATCTACAGTATGTTTATTATGACTAGATACTATAAAAAACATATCATACTTTTAATATATATATAGTATATATATATATAATAGTATATTATATATATATATATATATATATATTTTTTTTTTATTAGATTAGGTTAGATTTTATTAGATTACTTTCAACTTTATTGTCACTGCACATGTAGGTACAGGGCAACAAAATACAGTTCCAACCAGAAATCCAACCAGAAATACATTTTAACAGTGCAGGTAGGTATTGTATACCACGATAAAGAATTTGCATATGTAAACATTATACAGTGAGTGAGGTAATATTATGAGCAAATGAATAATAAGTGGGTGCAAGAGGAAGATATTGTATACTATAATAAGAGCTTGCATGTAAACAGTATACAGAGGAAGATTTATGTACAAAGAGTGCAATGATTTTGATGTATGCAGTGAGAAAGATATTGTATAATATAATACATAGTTTGCATATGTATACTGCATGCATATGTAACTGAACTGAAAGGGCTATATACAGAAGGGGTTGTATACACTTCATGCAATGAAGAAAGATATATGGCATGATAAAATTATATACATATGAATATAGACACAGAGAAGGGTTATGTACAATGAGTGCAGTGGTTATAGATGAAGAAACATATTGCATACTATTGTTATGATATTGCAGTAGAAAAAGTTATATACAGTCGTGGCCAAAAGTTTTGAGAATGACACAAATATTAGTTTTCACAAAGTTTGCTGCTAAACTGATTTTAGATCTTTGTTTCAGTTGTTTCTGTGATGTACTGAAATATAATTACAAGCACTTCATACGTACGTTTCAGAGGCTTTTATCGATAATTACATGACATTTATGCAAAGAGTCAGTATTTGCAGTGTTGGCGCTTCTTTTTCAGGACCTCTGCAATTCGACTGGGCTGCTCTCAATCAACTTCTGGCCCAAATCCTGACTGATAGCAACCCATTCTTTCATAATCACTTCTTGGAGTTTGTCAGAATTAGTGGGTTTTTGTTTGTCCACCCGCCTCTTGAGGATTGACCACAAGTTCTCAATGGGATTAAGATCTGGGAAGTTTCCTGGCCATGGACCCAAAATTTCAACGTTTTGGTCTCCGAACCACTTAGTTATCACTTTTGCCTTATGGCACGGTTCTTCACCAAACTGTTGTTGGATTGTTGGAAGAAGTTGCTGTTGGAGGGTGTTTTGGTACCATTCTTTATTCATGGCTGTGTTTTTGGGCAAAATTGTGAGTGGATGAGCAGCAACCCCACACATGAATGGTCTCAGGATGCTTTACTGTTGGCATGACACAGGACTGATGGTAGCGTCACCTTTTCTTCTCCGGACAAGCCTTTTTCCAGAAGCCCCAAACAATCGGAAAGAGGCTTCATCCAAGAATATGGCTTTGCCTCAGTCCTCAGCAGTCCATTCGCCTACTTTTTGCAGAAGATCAATCTGTCCCTGATGTTTTTTTTGGAGAGAAGTGGCTTCTTTGCTGCCCTTCTTGACACCAGGCCATCTTCCAAAAGTCTTGGCCTCACTGTGCGTGCAGATGCGCTCACACCTGCCTGCTGCCATTCCTGAGCAGCTCTGCACTGGTGGCACTCCAATCCCGCAGCTGAATCCTCTTTAGGAGACGATCCTGGTGCTTGCTGGACTTTCTTGGACGCCCTGAAGCCTTCTTAACAAGAATTGAACCTTTTTCCTTGAAGTTCTTGATGATCCTATAAATTGTTGATTTCGGTGCAATCTTAGTAGCCACAATATCTTTGCCTGTGAAGCCATTTTCATGCAACGCAATGATGGCTGCACGCGTTTCTTTGCAGGTCACCATGGTTAACAATGAAAGAACAATGATTTCAAGCATCGCCCTCCTTTTAACATGTAAAGTCTGGCATTCTAACCCAATCAACCTGACATAATGATCTCCAGCTTTGAGCTCGTCAACATTCTCACCTGAGTTAACAAGACGATTACTGAAATGATCTCAGCAGCTCCTTTAACGACAGCAATGAAATGCAGTGGAAAGTTTTTTTCGGTATTAAATAAATTTTCATGGCAAAGAAGGACTATGCAATTCATCTGATCACTCTTCATAACATTCTGGAGTATATGCAAATTGCTATTATAAAAACTTAAGCAGCAACTTTTCCAATTTCCAATATTTATGTAATTCTCAAAACTTTTGGCCACGACTGTACATGTGTGAAACCTGTTACTGAGAGTGATATTTCTACAAATATTTATTTTCAGGAAAATTTTGTACCACAGCTTGCTTTATTTGCTAAGATTGACCATAGGTCTTAGAAGGCAAAATAAGTTTATATATGTAATCACTCATTTAAAAACATGCATAATTAATAATCTCCAGTAAAATAGATATGCTATAAAATAGTTAAGTCCCGTATACATATTGTATTTTAACACTTCATATGTTATAAGCCCTGTGAAATAGATAATTTTAATCTCTGTATAATCATACTCATTTGTCCAGGTCATGCATGCACTTTTTAAAACCTCCATTACTATAAAGAGCAGGTGAGTTTATTAGATTCAGAATGTTTTAAAAAGGGAAAAAAGTGCAGTAATTATTCCAATATAAAACTATCTTCACAACTGTTTAAAATGGTACATGCACAGTGTCTTTATAATCAAAATATCTCTATATATTTCTTTAAATCAAGTCTTCGACCAAAATGAAGGGAAATCTGCTCTTACTGCTTTAAGTGTAAATGACATACATTTTTATACCTCAACACAGAATGTTAATAGTTTTATATGATTTTCTGCCACATTCAAACTATCTCGACAGTTTACATATAATTCTGATCTACGGTATATACATTTTTGTCTTTTGATCTTAAATTCAAATGTTTCTATTGTTTTGCCAAAACAAAAGGATTGAC
Organism: Clarias magur; assembly: GCA_013621035.1. NCBI lineage: Eukaryota > Metazoa > Chordata > Actinopteri > Siluriformes > Clariidae > Clarias > Clarias magur. Next base: position 453,064 of record QNUK01000426.1, read on the forward strand.
CTTGGCATACAAATACTTTCAGATGGAACTGAGGTATGATATTGAAATTAGTGTAAATAAAATTGTAGAAATCCTGTATAAAGCCCATTTCAGCTACAAGTTGTAATGCTACGAAATGTGTTCAGTGATTGAGTACATAAGCAAGACGGTGCACAAAAAAAATAAAAAGAAAGAACGAATAAGTAATGACTTATTTCTAGGCTCAATACATGAACCTACAATCAAAAGCTATTACAAACATTTATCAGCTGTAAGGGACCACCCCTAGAGGGCACTGTGTGCGTGTTTGTGTTTTTCTGTAGTTTTGTTAGTCAACTCAGTTTCCCAGAAGGCATTAGAAGTGTTAAAAATAGCTGGTTGTTCTGGGAAACTGGGTCGAGCATTAATCCTGTCAAGTGGGCATTTGGTTTGGTTTGGTTTGGTTTGGTTTGGTTGTGTTGTGTTGTGTTTTACTTTATTCTAGTTTATTTATATGAGCTCGGAAGTATGATGTTATCTGTGTGATGGTGTTTTTTTATGTACCTTTTAGTTTCATCCTTGATTTAAGTAAGTACTGTGCTGTGTGTTTCTAGTGTCTCCCCTTGTCTTTGTCCTCCGTATTTCTCCCCTGTTTCAAAGTTCCCCCTCCTGTGTTTAACCTCTAGTTTGTTCCCCTCTCGCCTCCAGTGCTACCCTCTTGCCTCGAGTCTCGTCGGTTGGCCCTGTCTCCAGCTCCGTCCCTGTCTCTAGTGTCTCACCAGCTCTTAGCCTTCGTTGCTTAAAGAGCCCTGAGTATGCTACAAGACCCAGGTGTTCCCTAAAAGAGCCCTATGTGTATGTTGGGTTGTTTTTTGTGTTCAAAATTAAAGACGTTTCCTGTTCAACAACTCAAAAAGTTATATCCAAAGTTATATCCATTTCTTATTGTAGTACGTATGCTAGTGCAGGGAAAACATTAAAATGTGCATGGCATTGGTAGCTCATGATCAGGACTGAGAACCTCATACTAGGGTTAGGGTTAGTTTTAACCCTAATCCTAACCCTCATACTGTATATTCTATATATATATATATATATTGTAGAAATGGTGAAAATATGAAAAAAGGCTGTACTTCATGTCCCACAAAGGACTTTTAATGGTACATATGTTAAATATCATTAAGATCAGATTGAGATTTCTGAAGGCAGCTTTTAAATAAAAATGTTCTTGTTCCATGTTTGTGCATGAGATGCAGCTCATGACAACAAACATGCCACCAAGCAGAAAGTTTCGAGAGTTTTCAAGAGCATGTCACTGTGCATAAAATCCCTAAACGTGCTATCGTTTGACTTGCAAACCGAAAGGTAAGGGATGTTTTGGCTCAGGTGCGCCAACTATTAAATGTCACTTTTAACTCTCCCGGCTGTCCCTAAGATATGCTGTGAACATGTAAACAATGCCAGTCATGTTTGCCGCTGCTCCTGCTCGTGAATGCAAACTCATATACCATGTATCACACCGCCTTGTGTGGATTTTCCTGAAACACAACACCTCTCACTAGACTGGTCAGTGCAAGGGGTAGTCCTTTTGCTTTGTAGCCACTCATATTACAGGTCCATATGTTATTGATATAATGAATACGGAATGTTTAAAATTTTACAATAGTTCTATATTATTAGACTGCACTTGCAAAAACAAATGAGAGTGGTCAAAGTATAAAGTAGCAAACAATTATAGAATTTCATTTTGGTGCTGTTTGTTTGTTGGGAACCCTTATAATAATAATAATAATAGTAATAATAATAATAATAATAATAGAAAACAGAGCAATTATATTCTAAAAAAGGGTACTAAGTAATTTACTCACACTTATTCACAGTCTGTACCTCTTTATCCTGTATCCGGTCGCAGATGTTATGGGGGGTATTACAATTATTATTATTTTAAACTAATATAAACTAATAATATAACTCTGCTATGTGTCCAGTTATTTATTTTTGTTATTTGTTTTTGTTTTAACAGATAAAGGGCCTCTGGCTGCACTTCTGGATTACGTGTGAGTGCCTGTTTATGTCCTCATGAAATGTATTTAAAGTTGCATACAATGATACAATGAGATATCACTGCATTCTCTCTCTGAACAAATGACTTTTCACAAGAAGAAATCTCCCACAAGAACATTACAGTCATGGCACAATGCTTTTAATTGTATTGAATACGGTGTATCGTATGTTCTGGTTTCTTTATTCTTAAATAATTTAAAGATGATTGCACCGGAATGTCAGGCTTAGACAAATAATTTGAGTTTCCATTATTTTTTATCGGAAATTTTGATTTGGTTTACAAGTGTTTTGATATAAGAGCCCACTTCCAGAACAAATTATGTTCGTAATTCAAGGTTTGTAAATGAATTTCAAAAAGTAAGGCGCATGTTTTATTTATTGATTATAACATCCCAATATATCTCACATTTAGGGCTACTACTAAGGTCTTTTTACAAATGAGGTGAAGATCATTCTTATCACGTTGATTTTCAGTAAAAGGTGTATAAGCAAGAGAAAAATAAAAAGTACAAAGCAGCAACATTCACAAAAATATTCAAGCCTAACAAATAAGATTTTTGCATTTATGAAATTTTGCATCAATTTAAAAATACTACCATTGATGTATAAATCTATAAATGGTCACAGTATCTGAGTGAACTGCTAGTGTCTTACGATCCATCACGCCTACTTCGATCGTCAGTACCATGTATTATGAAAACTACAGCAGGGGGCAGAGCTTTTTCTTACAAAGCCCCAAAAATATGAAATAGTCTTTTTTTTTTATTTAGCCAAGCATTTTTATAAATAAATTTGCCTTAGATAAAGGAGCAGATCTGGGGGACTTATGGACATGGAGTATTATGGTGAACTGGTATGTTTAGATGCTGTCTTCTCCACTCTGATTGATCACTCAGGTTTGTTGACGGTGAGGTGATTGGTTAGACTTGCACTCTGCACTAAAGATACATTTACATTATACATTGTTTGACTGTTAGCATACTTAACTCCTTCTCTTCTGGTGTCTCCTCTTCTCTCTCTCCCTCTCTCTCTCTCCCTCTACCTGTCTCTGACAAGCTGTACATGTCGCTCCTGAGTGCCGGTGATCCAGACCTCCCTGCTCCTGGAGATGTCTGACTCGTCCTGGTGTCCTGCTTCTGGTAGGAGATCTCATCGCATGGATGCCCGTGTGTTCTGCCTGGGATGCGTGTGGTGACTAGGGACATTTCCACTTTTCCACGAAGACGGTCCTGTACTTGGCTGATGCAGACAGCTGTTCTCTGCGTTCAGTTGCTCGATAGTTCAGGACTCCTACAGTCTACCTGAGCCTCCAATAATGAACTGGACTTTATTTATAACCTTTTTTTAACTTAATTTTAACTTAATCACATCTCCAGTTATACTGAACTTCCACTCTCACACAGTATGATGCAGATCAATCTCTGCTATCCATTTTACCCAAATGAAAAAGGGTTCCCTGTTGAGTCCGGTTCCTCTCAAGGTTTCTTTCTATTACCATCTCAGGGAGTTTTTCCTAGCCACTGTCGCCGTCATCCTCGGCTTGCTCATCAGGAACAATCTTATCATTTTGATTCATACACATTCACATTTCATACAAACTTAATTCTTTTGAGTAAAGCTGCTTTGCGACAATGTCAATTGTTAAAAGCGATATACAAATAAAATAGAATTGAATTGAATATGGCTGCCATGGTGTCCACGGAGAGACATCTGGTCTGGTTCCCACACGAGTCAGGCAAGCCCTCATAGAGAATGTGGTGGGGCTTGCTGTGCTTCGCAATCTGCCTCGAAGAGACTTGACCTGAGGAGCATTATCTCCACAATGCGCCCAAGACCATTTGGGTGTCTACCCCCGGGGAGGACGCATAAATATTCCAACAGAGAATAAAGTCTCCTTCCCGGCACCCACAGGAGGTCAGTGTTCAATCTCCGTCACCATGTTTCTCTCCCAGACAGAGAGTCAGACTATTACCGTTGCTATTTTTGGTTCCCAAGAAAGACAAGGGGGCTACATCCAATTTTAGATCTTCGCGAATGTTGACAGTCAAATTGATTGTTTCTCAAATCCAACCAAAAGATTGGGTTGTGGCAATCGACCTGAAGGACGCATACTTTTATGTTGATATTGCCACAACACAGGTTTACCAGTATTGGGTCCTTCCATTTGGCCTAGCCCTGTCACCCCGCACATTTACAAAATGTATGGATGCAGCCCTGGCTCCGTTATGACTCTAGGACATCCGTATCTTGAACTGCATAGACAACTGGCTGATTTTGGCTCAGTCTCAGGAGCTAAGAGATGTCGTCCTAGCTCATCTCAACTCTTTAGGATTGAGATTCAACGCCACAATCAATCACAATGCGAGCACAGCTGTCTCCTGCGCATGTCGAATCCATTCTCAAGTGGAGTGTATTTGAAAGTTGGTGCATGACAAAACATGTAGACCCAGGCCACTGCCAAATTGTTTCTGCAAGAAAAGTTGTCCGCGGGCTTATGCCCTAGTACTCTCAGAAGTATGTAGCCACTATTTCGGCTTGTCATGTTCTGATTAATGGGTTTCTGTGAGAAAGCGTCCCTTAGTTACCTGCTTTATTCGTGGAGCTAAACAGTTGAGGCTGACCACTAGAGCAACAGTCCCTTCTTGGGACCTGGCTATTGTCCTATAAGGTTTGTTTGATACCACTTTTGAACCACTAGAGTCAGCGCCTGTCAGGCATTTGACACTTAAGATGTTTTTTCTCATGGCCATTACTTCTCTAAAGAGAATCAGATATTTGCACGCATTGTCAGTCTTCCCATCTTGCTTAGACTTTGCCCCTGGGCTATTCAAAGCTATTCTGGATCCTCACCCGAACTATCTTCCAAAGGTTCAATTCTCGACCATGCACCCAGTTATTCTCAAAGCCTTCTGTCCTCCGCAACCTGGGGGGCGGCCACCTCTAGACAAGCACTGTCACCTAGGGTGAGGGATGCTATTGCCCTAGCCTATGAGGCGTGCGCTCAGACTTTGCCTCTAGGAATTAGACCAGGGGGCTTGCCTCATCAGTAGCGCTGACAAGAGCTGTCCCCTTACAGCAGTTATGTCTGAGATTGGTGATTGTGTGCACACTACACAACCTGGGGGTCCAGACACTTGCAGGGCGGCAGCATTGGTATTCTCGTTCCCATAGCATTTTCACACAGCATCGAGTGTAGCTTATGAAAGGGAATGTCTCGGGTTACTTTGCTGTAACCCTGTTCCCTGAAAAAGCGCGAACAAGATGCTGTGCTCTAATGCCGCACTACAGGCGTGACTGAACATCCTTTCAGACCAAAAAATTTACCTGAGGATGTTTCCGGTTCAGGCCTATTTATAACCTGCAGGTGGATGACATCGGCCCTCATCGGATGACGTCATCTGTGACTGCTGTCTAGCTCAGGGATTACATACATTGTCTTAATAACGGATTACATTTTTGACAAAGTAACTAAGTAACTGAGTACTCGTATAGCTGACCTAACATGTTAGATTACTCATTGCATCAAAAAAAGTAATTTGAGTACTCTAACGTGTTACTTTGTAACGCATTAAACCCAACACTGCTTGTAACTATGAAAATGCTTTTGCTATGGTTACCTTTTGACAAATATAAAAGTCAAAATGTCAGCTGTATGAAAGGATATGCTGAATCGGAATTTTGCCTTTTCATAGCAAAAGACAAGTAAGACTGGTAGAGCAGAAAGTGATTTGACACCTTTCCTGAATCCAAGACAAATTACATAAAACAATTACTAATCTAGAACTAGATTGTTCTAATGTGCTGCCAACAAGATGCACAACAATAACATTAACATATTATATTATTATACTAAATATCATATTTCTGTTGCCACATAATAATACAGTATATAGTAATATATATTACTTAGCTTATTACTCAGTATACTGAGTATTAAACATTTACTGACACCTAAGTGTAAATTACATTAAAGTTTTTATAATATTATAATAAAAATAAGAAGAAGAATAAAAATTGGAATAAAAATAATGTTTTTATATTGTATTGCAGTCATATACGTGATTTTACCTTTTCAGTTAGTGAGCCATGGCTGTGATTCAGTAAATGGCTGCTTTAATTCCTGCAAGCCACCAGATGCCACCGTGCCTCCTGAAACAAACCTTTCTAAGCTTTAGGTATTTTTGACACAAAAACCCAATGGTTTATAAGGTCCAAATTCTCCCATCACAATTATCACAAAAATACAGTATGGATTCATGGGTTTTTGCTAAATCACACTGATATATAAATTTAACATGTGAGCCTTTTAACACCCCTGTGACTCAAAGAAAAACATCCACAAAAATACACCATTCAGTTGTAATTCAGTTTATATGTAGCTTACCAAAAATTTTTTTTGTTTGTTTTTGCAAAAGCTCAATTTTAATACATTCAATTAAATTTTATTTATATAGCGCTTTTAACAATGTTCATTGTCTCAAAGCAGCTTTACAAGAATGAATTTTTTCTTTAAAGAAAATTTATGGAAGTGTGTATGTGTGAGAAAAATGTGTTTAGATAATAATGAGATGAATGAGTGAACGATGAATGAAATGTCTCTGAGGAGAAAGCCAAGGGTGACGGCGACAGTGGCAAGGAAAAACTCCCTGAGATGGTAGTAGGAAGAAACCTTGAGAGGAACCAGACTCAACAGGGAACCCATGCTCATTTGGGTGATAATGGATAGAAATTATAACATCGTGTGTATGTTTTCATGAATCGTCTGAAATTTCAATCTAACAGAAGTTATTTAAATTAACATGAAATCCAGTTCAGCATAGGGATGAGTCAGCAGGTGCAGAGGGCAGAGGGCATGTGTAGCTCCAAACCATCATAAAGCAGAATCCAGCTGGAGCTGGCCCTTCTCTGGATGCCTCAGGAACCTCGCAGGGTTGGCCTCTTTCTACTGAAGCTGGCACAATCTCCATCACCTCAGGATGGGTAGAGGAATACAGAACAGATGGAGAGAATTAGCGTAGTTGCCATTCAGGATAGATGTACTGGAATATTATGGGATGAGTTATGTGTATGTCAGATTAAAGAGATGTGTCTTGTGTCTACTTTTCAATTGGGAAACTGTGTCTGAGCCCCGAACACTGTCTGGAAGGCTATTCCAAAGTTTTGGAGCTAAATATGAAAATGCCCTACCTCCTTTTGTAGATTTTGAAATTCTGGGAACTACCAGGAGTCTGGAGTTTTGTGATCTTAAGGAACATGGTGGATCGTAGCATATCGGACGACTGGTTAGGTATGTGGCACCTAAACCATTTAAAGCCTTGTATGTAAGTAATAGTATTTTGTAATAAATTCTAAACCAGTGCAGGGAGGATAATATCGGGGTTATATGATCATATTTTCTGGATCTATTGAGAACCTGGCGGTTGCATTTTGGACAAACTGAAGCTTGTTTATTGCGGATGCAGGACAACCACCTAGTAATGCAGCAAACATAATGCAAACATACAGGCATAATGATATATACATGTACGTACAATTGTCCTATAGTATGAATCTGCAATTACAAAAACAAATAAGAGTAATCAATGCTTAAAAAAGGCGTTAATGTGTAAAGAAACACAAAAAATTACAAATAATTTACAGTTTAAAGAAAGTATAAATTTAATGTAATTAATAGAGTGGATTAAATAATAAATTTTATAAAGCCCACATACATAAGTGCAAATATGTGTGTACCAATAAATATATAATACAGTAACAATGATCACTAAAGTAGAGTGTTCTTGCCCAACACAATAGCAGTCTTTTATCTATGTAATTTTCTTACTACTTTACCCTCCTGTTATGCTCAAATTTACTATTATTCATCATAATTTTGACCCCTAACATTAAAACCACGGGAAAAAATGAATTAAAATTGTCATACTTGTGTATGTATCCGGTACTTATTTTAAACTACATATGTTTCTTTGTTGGCTACATACAATATAACTGTAATATATAATACATAATATATAACTGTGTACATAAAACATAACTCCCACACCTTATACATTTATGATAAATTGTCATGGGCGACGCTAGGGAGAAAATACGGAGATCCAGTAGCAGAAAGAGGCAGAGATAATAATCCAGCAAAAAACACTTACAGCCAGTAGAGGGCGTCTCGGTCTGTGAGAACCAGGAAGTGTAGGGAGGCAGCACACAACTCCACATTAGTGAGGTGAAAGATTCCAGTGCACGTAATCCAATCTCGTAATCAAAAATGGGAAGCTGAGTTCAAAACCAGTACATCCAATTGTGGATTCTGGAAGGTCTTCTGTAAATCCAGAATTTACAGAAGACCTTCCAGAATTGTGCGGAAAATTGCGGGCCCCTGTCTGACATGATATCTGATGGGAGACCATGGAGCCGGAAAACATGAGACACCAAGAGTTCAGCTGTTTCTTTAGCAGAAGGGAGTTTGGGGAGCGGGACGAAGTGAGCGACCTTAGAGAATCGATCCACCACTGTAATAATGCAAGTCTTGTTGTCTGAGGGTGGTAATCCCGTGACAAAATCAAGAGAGATAAGCGACCATGGGCGATAAGAGTTGCGGAGCAGTCTGAGAAGGCCCTAGAACAAGTATCGCATGAAGATACGAAACCTTTGACATCCTCCTGGTTGGCCACCAGAAACGATGCTCAGATAATTTCGGAGTGGTTTCCTGAAAAGTGCAACGTGACTGGTAATGTGCGGTGGGTGATGGGGGCCAGGAAACAACCATCAAGGGTCTGGACAGTGAGCGGGTGACTTAGAGGCGTGGAGGAAATTCCAAGGAGGTTCATCAGTGAAGAGCAGAGTAGGTTTTGGTCAGCCCCAGAATCCAACCGGGCGTACGTGCCATGGGACTGATTCTTATGGGTCAAGATTACTGGAAAACAGGATTACCGAGGGGCCTGCCCTTTTAACGGGCAGTTACGTGAGAAGTGACCCAACTGACCACAGAAGAATGCCCCCTTATCTCATCTCCGTTGGTGCACCTCGGGTGAGATACCCGTCATATTGAGACTGTGTCTGTTCCCCGAGCTAAACATAAACTCGGCTAACGGCTAACTGGTAGAGGAGGAGGAGTCGCAGTTATTTATAACGATAATCTGTCTCTCGTACAAAAACACAGTTTTAAATTTAATGCATTTGAAGTTCTCTATAGTAAAATAAAGTCAGCTCAGTCAATCCCGCTAATCATCATTTACAGACCCCCTGGGCCGTACTCGGAGTTTCTCTGCGAATTTGCAGATTTCCTTTCAAACCTTGTTGTTTCTGTAGACAAAGCGTTAATTGCTGGAGACTTTAATATTCATTTTGAGAATCCAGAAGACCCTCTGAGAACAGCATTCTTGTCCATACTGGACTCAGTAGGAGTAAATCAGTGTGTAGTAGGACCCACTCATAAAGCAGGTCACACTTTAGATTTAACATTATCCTTCGGATTAAGTATAGGAAATATAACCACAACTCCACAGTCTGAAGTTATCTCAGATCACTACCTTGTCTCGATTAAAGCGTGTCATAGTAATAATGTATGCACAGCACCGCGCTTCCGCTTTAAACGTACATTTATATCAAATACCGCACAGAGCTTTATCAATAATCTTCCAGAGTTATCAACTTTGATTGGATCGCCATCTGACTTCACAGAACTCGAACAGGTGAATGAATATCTAGAGTCAGCACTTCGTTATGGCTTAGATAATGTTGCTCCAGTTAAAAGGAAAATGATTAGAGATAAGAAACTTGCTCCTTGGTATAATGACCACACAAGTGCTTTAAAACAAACCGCTCGAAAATTCGAACGTAAATGGCGCCAAACTAAATTGTTATCATTCAAAATAGCTTGGAAGGAGAGCATCCTGAACTATAAAAAAGCTCTCAGTGATGCTAGATCAACGTATCTCTCCACTCTTATAGAAAATAACAAAAAAACACACAATTATATGTCTCAGCAAAACCAGATGAGAAAAACCAGTTTGCTAAAATTGAGCAGTGTGTGCATGACATACGAGATTGGATGTTAATTAATTTTCTTCTGCTTAATCCTGATAAGACAGAAGTTCTGGTCATAGGACCACAAGTAGCTAGAAGTAAGCTTTCTGATCACACTGTAACTTTAGATGGCCTTTCTGTTCCATCTAATGCAACAGTTAAAGACCTCGGTGTGATTATAGATTCCAGCCTTTCGTTTGAAGCTCATGTAGATAATATTACCAGGATAGTTTTCTTTCACCTTAGAAATATTGCCAAGATAAGAAACATATTGTCACTAAACGATGCCGAAAAACTAGTTCATGCCTTTATCACCTCTAGGTTGGACTATTGTAACGCCTTACTGTCTGGCTGTTCAACTAGGTGTATAAACAAGCTTCAGTTAGTACAGAATGCAGCAGCGAGAGTCCTCACTAAAACCAGAAGATACGAGCACATCACCCCTATCTTATCTACACTGCATTGGCTCCCTGTCAAATTTCGCATCGATTTTAAGATACTACTTTTGACATTTAAAGCACTAAATGGTCTCGCGCCACAGTATCTGAGTGAACTGTTAGTGTCTTACGATCCGCCACGCCTACTTCCATCAAAGGATGCAGGCTGCCTGTCAGTACCATGTATTATTAAAACTACAGCAGGGGGCGGAGCTTTTTCTTACAAAGCCCCAAAGTTATGGAATAGTCTTTCTGTTAATGTTCGGGACTCAGACACAGTCTCAGTGTTTAAGTCTCGGCTAAAAACTTATTTATTTAGCGCAGCATGTTTGTAAATAGATTAACCTTAGGTAAAGGAGCAGATCTGGGGGACTCATGGACGTAGAGTATTCTGGTGAACTGGTATGTTTAGATGCTGTCCTCCCCACTCTCATTGATCACTCAGGTTTGTTGACGGTGAGGTGATTGGTTGCTTTACATCTCAGGGAGCCCTCATGTCTCTGTTTCCTTCTGGCTCTCCCTTTTAGTTATGCTGTTATAGTTATTCCTGCCGGAGTCCCTGCTTACACTTTGCACTAATATACATTCACCTTATACATGTTGACTGTGACCAGATCTAACTGCCATCTCTCCTTATTTTCTGTTCTCTCCTTTTCTGCTCTCTCCCCTCTCTCTCTCTCTCCCTCTCGATGTCTCTCTGTCGAGCTATACATGTTCGCTCCTGAGTTGCCAGTGATCCAGACCCCTCTGCCCTCTGGAGCCGTCTAACCCGTCCTGGAGTCCTGCTTCTGGTTGGAGATCTCGTCGCATGGATGCCCCATGTGGTCTGCCTGGATGCGCTTGGTGGCTGGGGATGGTTTCCATTAAGACTGTTCTATCATCGATTGATGCTCTGGGGACCTGTGACTTCAGTTGTTCGATAGCTCAGGACTGGAATCTCCTACAGTCTACCTGAGCCTCCAGGAACAAACTGGACTCCTTTTAATTTTAATTTTGACACATCTCCTGTTACACTGAACTTCCAGTACACATTATTATGCTGATCATCCCTGCTATCCGTTTCACCCAGATGAGGATTGGTTCCCTGTTGAGTCTGGTTCCTCTCAAGGTTTCTTCCTATTACCATCTCAGGGAGTTTTTCCTTGCCACCGTCGCCCTCGGCTTGCTCATCATCATCATTATCATTTTGATTCATACACATTGCATACAAACGTACTTCTTTTTATTGTGTAAAGCTGCTTTGCGACAATGTCAATTGTTAAAAGCGCTATATAAATAAAATTGACTTGACTTGACGCCCGACCAACCTGCATTAGTTCAGGAGGGTTCTCCAGGGACCTGGTGGAGGCTAGGGGGGTGGTGACCAGAGGTTCAGACAATGCTCCTGCTGTCTGAGGCACTTATGAGCGTCGATATGTGCTGATAAATCAATGAGGTCTTGTAGGTTGGATGGTGGTTCGCGCGCCGCCAACTCATCTTTGACTGTGTCTGAGAGCCCATGAAGAAATGTGTCAAAGAGAGCTTGATCATCCCAACCACATGAAGCCGCCAAGGTACGAAACTCAATGGCATAGTCATGAACAGATCGCGACCCTTGGTGAAGAGTTAATATCTGGCCTGCAGCCAGGCGCCCAGTGTATGAGCGATCAAAAACTCCTCATTTCATCAGTGAAGGTTTTATAAGTGAAGCAACAGGGTACTTGAGCGTCCCACAAGGCTGTTCCCCATTCTCTCGCCCTACCGGAGAGGAGCGTGATGATGTATGCCATCTTAGCTCGTTCTGTAGGGAAGTACGAGGGCTGCAGATCCAGGACTAGAGAGCATTGAGAGAGAAATGAACAGCATGTGTTAGGGTCCCCATCATAGGTAGGCGGAGCAGGAAGGCGAGGCTCATGGGGCTGCTGCTGCTGCTAAGGGATGCGGAGCCGGCGTGGGAACTGGGGGGGTTTGCAGATGCTGGATTTGAGTAGCAATAGAGTTCAGGGTCTCAGTTACTGTGTCACGTCACGTCTGATTCACCTGCTAACTTCCGCTCCAGATTCCACTCCACTCCTTTGATCTCACTGGCTCACTCTCTGCTCTCCACACACCTGTTGCTCATTTCAATCATGGCTCTGCTCTATTTAACCTGCTCACAAACAACCTCCCATTGCCAGATTATTGAGTGCCTTACCAGCCCAATATTCCCGCGTCTTGTCTTGTCACAGCCTGCCAAGTTACCGACCACGCTTCGTTCTTTGACTACGTCTTTGCCTCACATTTTTTGGATTTACCCTTGTTTGGATTTCGGATCATTGACTGCTTGCCTGTTTTCTCGACTACGGATTTGGATCAGGGATTTTCCTCCCAGCTCTCCGGCTTCGACCCTCGCTTGCTCTACAACCACGAGTCAGTCCTCACGCCCTACCAAGTTAACGCTACGTTCACCAAGTGGCTCGAGCTTCTCCAGCGAGCACACTACGGTTCCCACCACAGCACGGAGCACCATTCTCACAAAGATCAACCTCGTCACGTTACTGTCACCACCCTCCAGTTACAGTCAGTGACACCACTACTCAACCCGATTTCCTCCCTCTCCACGTTCTGCTTTTGGATCCACCAAGCCCACCACGGAGCATGACATACTGTTTAAAGCGTGGTAGTGACCTCCTGAATGTCACATTGATGTGACCCCAGGAGCGCTTCCTGACTTTCTAGTGCTGATCTCAAGTGAGCAAACTCTGCTGGATCCATAATGGCCAGATTATACTGGCACGGGCGACGCTAGGGAGATAACACGGAGATCCAGTAGCAGAGAGAGGCAGAGAGAATAATCCAGCAAAAAACACTTACAGCCAGTAGAGGGCGTCTCGGTCTGTGAGAACCAGGAAGTGTAGGGAATCAAAAGTCGGAAGCCGAGTCGGAAGCTGAGTTCAAAACCAGTACATCCAATTGTGAGTGCAAATCCAGAAGCAGTGTCAGACGTGAGCGAGGTTCAAAAAGCTGGTAATCCAAATAGAGTGCAAATCCGTAACACGAAGACAAGGACGAAAACAATAAACCAGACGGGGTTGTAACCGATAAACTGTGGCAAAACAAACGCGAGAGTAAAGGCATGAACGGCACAATAATCTGGCAATAAGTGGGTGTCCTGAAGCGACCTTAAATACGCATGACTGATTAATCCAAAGCGGCAGCAGGTGAGCTAAAACAAGAGGCGGCGCGGAGCTGGAATAGGAGTGCTTTAGACTGCTTGCGGAGGTGCTTATGTTGTGGGCGAGATCTGGCATGTCGTGACATAAATATTTATGATTGACCTGAAATTGGAGTTCATTTTTGTGTTTTACAGTATAAATATCATTTTTAAGTTTAGAAAATTAGCAAAGTAAAAAAATCTAATATTGAGAACAGTTACATACATTATGTTTGAAGTAAAAAAAAAAGGTAGTAACTTAGTAATTTAGTAATTTATACAAAGTATATAGTCCAAGTCCATTTGTGTTTTTCTCTCTTTCCTCCCCCGGAACAGTAGCATGGTGCTCATCATAAAGATTTTTTTTTTCTTTTCTTGGGACAACAGGAAGCAACAGTGGTACTGTCAGTGTCACTATTCCAATTTATTGCTGTTGTTTCATCTTTTTTATTTGTATTTACCCCTCTATACATATATGGTTCAGTAGATAAAGGCTCTAATACAGTGGGATGTTTGATTGAAGATTTTAAAATAACATTGTGGTGTGATGTCAATATCATCCGAAACAAACCAAAGTCAATGTGATGGATACTTCTTATACACTTCCAGAACTTATACGTTTTACAAAGAAACATTGAAAGGGGTCATATAGTAAATATACTGTTTGTAAATTTATTTTACCTTTTAATTTATATACAGTGTTAAGAAATGCCGGAAAGGTATGACTCTCTTTTGGGTTGAGGATCTCTGTTACTGTAGGCTGAGGTCTGGGTTCTGCTCCAAAATGTGAATTTTGTTTTTCTGAAGCCAATCTGTTGTGGACTTGCTCCGGTGTTGAATAGACATTTTACATTATCCTGAAAAATAATTTATATGCTTGGATGTTAATATTCTCTTCAATGACTGCAAGCTGGCCAGGCCTTAATGCAGCAAAGCAGGCGCAAATCATCACTTTACGGGTGGAATGATGTTTTCATGATGATATGCAGGGAGGGTTATTTTCAAACAGTGAAATCTTGGTTTTATCAGTCTGCAAAATATTTTGCTAATACCAGAGTAGATGGTTTGATGTGCTCTGTTACAAAGTTTGGAAACTACTGTACAGCAATGATCTTTTTAGTAAACAGTTGCTTCCTTTTGTCACAGTCTGACTGTTACTACAGTTACCGACTGATGTTGTGGTCGCCGTGGGCAAAATAGGGCAGGCATAAATGAAGAGTTTTTAAACAGAAAGACTGGAGCTGGAGCTAACTAAAGACACAAAGGCACCAGAGACGAGACGGGAACTAGAGACAGGACAGGTCTAGAGACAGGACTAGAGACAGGACTGGTTAGTGGTTAGTTGGATTAGTAGCTACATGGAATATGGATGTAAGGAATGATGACCTAACCGTGTTAGTATCTAACTGGATTAGTGGCTAACCGCGTTAGTACTGACCTACGAGGGGACCGGAACACAAGAGGCAAGGCACACATGAGGCTATTCCAAACTAGCGGCTAACCTACTAGCAACCAGAACCACTAGCAGTCAATCCCACTAGAGGCTAGCCTACTGGAGGCTAACCCTACTAGTGGCCAAGGCATATTAGCGGCTAGGCCCTCATGTGGCTACACACATCTAAACAGATAAGGGACACCACAGACAGTACTTACACAGGAGGAGACACAGCCTAACTAAACACTGAACAAGGCAGCTCCATGAATCCATCTACACACAGAATATAAAGAAAACCAAAAATAGAGCCCTTTTGAAACCAAGGTTACAAAACATGAACCAAAATATAAACTTAAAGAAACTAAACCAAACAAAAGGAATGCCCACTTGACAAGGATATTTACAAAACACACAACCATAAACCTACAAACAATGCTTGACCCAGTTTCCCAGAACAAACTGCTATTTATAAAATGTTTAATGAGCCACCTCGGTTCAGGTGACCACTCATCTCCTGACCGAGGTGCCTTCTAGGAAACTGAGTCGACCAACAAGAACTACAAGACAGACAAACAAACAGTGCCCTCTAGTGGTGGTTCCTAACACCATTGCGGTGTCCTGCTACGGACACACTAGTTGTTAAATGTTTGTAGACTTATGAACATATGTTAACAAGTTTCAATGATGCCTTTAAAAACTTTGAGTTGTTTCTTTATCTTAATCTGTATCTTCATTGATGAGTCATCGTTGTGCTCTTTGGATCATTTTTGCTGTGCAGCCACTTTTTGATAGAGTATAGCCACAGTCCCGAAGTGTCTCAATTTGCTGTATCCTGGCGGATTTCTAAAGTCTTTTTGAAATGTCTTTGTAACCCTTTCCAGCTTTATTTTTATTTTTTACATATTCTTCAATATAATAGCATATTCTTCTTGTGCAGACTCAAAAAGGTAAGGTTATTTTTTATCAGTAAAAGTAGCTTTAGTCTATGTCTTCAAACTTATTTTTTTAACAAGCCCCAGGTATGCTTATACCAGGTGCGATTTCTTTAAGACTGCAAGAGAAGCTCAGCTTCCCCTATAATGTCACAAAATTAATGGTTAAATTATGTACTATTGTATTAACATTTTATTGACTAAAAATTCCCGTAGCGTCACAGTGCATTTCCCTGTTGAAGCCCAGCGTCCATGGACTTCAATGCGGCTGCTTTGAACATTTTTTTTTTTTTTCAGTGCTTTGAAACTAGACGGTCATTGGATAAACGCTGCGATTATGTCCCGCCCACGGACGCTCACCGTCTCTGGGGGTGAATGAGGAGTGGGCTGGCCCGGACGCCGAGCTTCTGCGTGATGATTGGAGGGTCTGTCGAAAGACTGCATCTCCTTTTGACTGACAGCAATTTTGTACTATAAGGAATCGCTGAAGTCCCATCGCGGATTTCTGAAGTTCAGTCGAAATAAAAACTGCTGCAACCTATTTCTTTATATTTGCTTGGCGAAATTGCTTGTTTTTTTTGTTTTTTTAGATCATTCATTCATCCATATAGTAGGCTAGGCTAACGTCGTGGGTGAACCTGCACACGATGGCAGGCAGTGCTAATATTGTCGACCTGATTTTGGCGAAGCCATTTGAAAGTGTTCCTTATGAGGAAAAACTTAGAATTAAACAGCAGGGTAGATCAACACCTAAGATTGATTTAGTGCAAAAGATAGGGACAAATAACAGGTCTTTTCAGCTCTCCTGGTATGACACAGTTAGCTGTCTGACTGGAAGTGCTGTGACAAATAAAATTTACTGCTGGCCATGCCTCTTGATGAAACCATCTCACGGGGATGTGTTGTTTGGTCAAAAGTGCGGTTTGGAGATCTGTCTAACTTTGACAGGGCATATAAAAAGACATGAAAAAAGCAATGAACATGTGAGTGCATGTGCAAGATTAAGTTGCATGGGAAGGATCAGGGTTGAGCATGCAATAAATGAAGGTGCTCGCTATGCACACAGACTGAATCTGGTGCTGTCACAGGGGGCTAAATGCTTGCCTGAGTGCAGAATCTTTTTTGCATCACTCTCTGGATTTGCCACATTTTTTTCAAAATCCACAAAGAGGACATCTTTTCTGGAGTCTGCAGGCTGTTCAAGGTTGCCCAGAAACGCTCCTACTCGATGGAATTTCACATCACAGATAGCGAGCACTGTGGCAAACAATTATGATGGCCTCCTGCAGACATTTGAGAACATCATTGCAGATACAACAATGGATGATGATACACTGGATTGTGCCAAAGGCTTTGTGAGGAAACTGGAGGATTTTGAGTTTGTGCTCATGTTGTACACATATGAACAAATCTTCTCTGAAACTGATGTGGTCTTTGATATTGTCCAGCAGAGGGCGATTGATGTTCTTTACTGCAAGAAAAGAATGGAATCTCTTCTTGCATTTGTCAAAGAGAAGAGGTCAGAGGGGGCTTTCCAAGCCGTTTATGCCAAAACAGGAGATCTCACATCAGACCCACGAGATGAGCCCATGAGAAAGCTCTGTCTGACCCAATTGCGGGATCCCCAAGAACGATACAGAAATCTGTACATGGCCATCCTTGATAACATCTTGGAGCAGATTCCTCGACATTTTTCAAATTTGGAAAGCATGCTCTTCTTAGAATTAGCCCATCCAGAGAAAGTTGATGACATGAGACAAGTATTTCCAGAGGAGGCCTTCCAAAGTGTCCTTAAAAAGTTATGGCCATCACTTTGATTCAGGGAGACTGAGGTCAGAACTTCAAGTCCTGTATTCAGATCAGGACTTCCAGGGTAACAGGGGAAAGCTGTGTGATTACTTGGTGTTCGTTAAAGACATGGAGTTGGACAGTGCAATGCCTCAGCTTTACAAACTGTTCTCATTAGTGGCAACAATTGGAGCTACATCTGCAAGTGTAGAAAGGAGTCTGTTTGAAAGCGGCTCAAGTCCTACACCCGAAACACAATGGGCCAAGGCCATTTAAGCAGCCTAGCTCTGCTGGCCATTGAGAGGACACTGGTCAAGTCACTGGAAAAGACGCCTATTTGGTACAACAGGGTCACAGACCATTTTCTTGAAAAGGAACGTAGGGCAGAATTTACTTTTAAATAAATAGACAATTTTATGATGTAGGCCGAAAATGAGCTTCCCCTATTTGACAGACCAGTAGCCGCCACTGGCTTATACAGTACCTGACTCCAATTAGCTTTTTTGAGGTCATTAACGTAAGGATTCACATACTTTTTCCACTAGCACAATGAGGTTTTTATGGTTGTTCTCAATAAAGACTATAATAATGAAAAATAAAAGATCAGAAGTTTTTGGTGTTATTATTTTAGGCATATATGTTTGTCAATATTCTTAGATGCTTGTACGAAGACTTAGATGAAGATCAGGTCACATTTTAAAACACATTAGGGCAGAAAATCATGAAATTCTCAAAGGATCACATACTTTTTTTTGCCACTAAATTTTAGAGCAAACATCATGCATGTTTTCTATTCTTACTAAACTATTTGTGTAATTTACTCCCTTTTTGCTTATGTTTATATTGTGCAGTGTGTGTTTGTGCGAATCCTAGAACTGAGTTGGCACAGACTAGAGAAAAAAATGCCAGGAATTAGATACAGAGCAAAAGATGATAAAATTCATTTTTATTTTCATGGTAGAAAGATGTGAATTGGCTAAGGGTAGAATAATTGAATATATTTATCATTCTGACAGAGCCACTTGGGAAGATGCACAGGAGTACTGCAAAAAATACTACATTGATTTGGCTTAAACATTGATTGGATTAAACAGGTTTAATCCAATCTTTAAATATTCAAAAACATTTAAAGATATAAATAATTGTTATGTGAATAGACATTTTCTATGAGTACAAAAATACTGTAGGCAAATATTTAAAAAGTTTAGTTATGTTTTTCAAATAAATCAGTTATCTGGATATTTGTTTGTTTTGCAGTATTAGTCTGTATGTGGTTGGTGGGATTTTAAAAATAGGACATTACAATACTGACATGTCAGAGATACAAAATTTGGCTTTAAAAGTGCAATGTTCAAACTGAACTGTAAATATTCTGGAAAATTAGGGAATAACGCCCAAATGTGCTAATAAATTTATAATAATATACAGGACTGTGCAAAAAGTCATATCTAGTAAAATATCTGCTATGGAGCAGGCGTGGCTAAAAAAAAAGTTTATACATTTAAAAATTGACTACAAAAATCAGTTAACAACAACAACAACAACAACAAAAAAAAAACTACAAAAAGCAATTAATAATAATTGATGAAACAGAGTCAACAAATGATATGACAACCTTTTGCTAAAAATATAGTATCATGAACAGTTTGTGCAAATTCATTAGAGCATTAGCTGTTTTCTGGTTTTACTGAACATCTGGCAGAACCAACAATGGTCGTTCTGAGAACTTTGTTGTACCTGTTTCTTTTTTCATGCATAAAAACCCAAAAAACTTTCTTTTTTTCTTCTACTTAGTATGATGCTTTCTTTTCTGGCTTTAAACTATATATGTTTTTAAAGAGATTAAAATTCTTTGCTGAAATACTTCTGTTTGGAAATCTTATAATAATAAAGTCATAAAATAAACTTGTATAAAAAACAAACAATCAAGAAGAAAAACAACAGGGTGCCTAATACAGGGTGTCATGGAACACATTTGGTTTTAATTTTCTGGCGCCATCTTGTTTCTGTTCAGTGTAACACCAAAAGACACCTGATAATTTAAGCTAATTTCTTAGTGGTTGATTTAGACTCTAAAGTTACGTTAAAACCAAGCACACCATTGTTAATTCCCAATAAGTTTGATGTGTCACATGACCCTCTTCCTATTGAAAAAACAAAAGTTGGATCCAAGATGGCCGACTTCCAAATGGCCACCATTGTCACCACCCATCTTGAAAAGTTTGCCCCCCTCACATATACTAATGTGCCACAAACAGGACGTTAATATCACCAACCATTCCCATTTTATTAAGGTGTATCCATATAAATGGCCCACCCTGTACAGTGATAGCCATACTAAGTAGAACTGAATGTAGCCTTTGTTATGATTGTTTATAGAACATTGTAAATTATGGAGATTCGTTTGCATTATTTGTGAATATTTTGTAACAGTACATTTGTAATCTGTGTTTCAGTTTTACAGTAAGAATAAGAATAAGATAAAGAAAAGGAAGAGGAAAGAACATATTAGTAAAGCATCAAACTTTGCTCCTGCGTCTGCCTCCCCCCCCTTTTTTTTTTCAGCTAACTGTTAGCTATCTGCCAGTGCTGTGTAGACAGAACGCGCATCTAGGACTGAATACAGGGTGCACAGGACTGTATGTATGTATATACTGTAGAGAAATGGGTAAATGGGGTATGACAATTCCTCTTTAATTTTCAGATGCTTTCATTTATTAAGCTGGATAGAAACAGATTAAACATTAATAAATGAATCACAGTCAAGTTTACATTGAATATAAAGGAACTTAAAATTTGAGAAATGTGTAGTAAATCAGGTGGATATTTTTGTTTGTTTTGGCATCTAAAAATATCCATAAACAATTTGATTTATGTATAAAGCCCAGTAAGTGTCAGAAGTGAATTTACTAGATATCCTACTTTAGCTTCTTCAGCCATTAAATAAAAATCTATTATTGGCAGAAGAACATTTAAAAGTTTAAGCAGTACTGGGAAAACACTTTTTATTTATTTACTATAAAGGAAGCCCTGTCAGATGCATGACATTGCTATTATTTTATTATTTGCTGATCATTTTGATTCATACACATATATCACATTTAGTCAATTTCCATAATTTTCTTTTGATTGTGTAAAGATGCTTTGCGAGAATGACAATTGTTAAAAGTGCTATACAAATAAAATAGAATTTAATTTAATATTACTTGCTTTCTTGTGTACGTAGGTGTGTTGAAACCGTCACATCAAGCAAGTAGCACAGATAAATAAATTTCAAAATGTCTCATTCACGTCCAGTAGGCTCTTATTGTCACTTCAACCATATACAGTTAGTGAACAGTAAAACGAAACAACGATCCTCCAGGACCAAGCTGCTACATGCAACATAAATTTACAACATAAATTAACAGAAAACTAACTAGCTAACTAAGAAACCTAATTAGTTCATTAATAACATGTGTATCTAAAATTTAGGGTTACTAAAAGGTTTTGTTTTATATTTATTTTTTATAAAGGATTGATCATTGCCTGCGGCACGGTGGTGTAGTGGTTAGCACTGTCGCCTTGTACCACCACGGTCCGGGTTCGATCCCCGGCCAGGCTCGATTCCCGTCTCTGTGTGCATGGAGTTTGCATGTTGGGTTTCCTCCGGGTACTCCCGTGCTTGGTGGGTTTCCTCCGGGTACTCCGGTTTCCTCCCACAGTCCAAAGACATGTACATTAGGCTAATTGGCGTTTCCAAAAATTGCCCGTAGTGTGAATGAGTGAGTGTATGTGTGTGTGCCCTGTGATGGATTGGAACCCTGCCTGTGATGGATTGGAACCCATCCCAAGCCTCCTGGGATAGGCTCCAGGCCCACCATGACCCTGAATACAGGATTAAGCGGTATAGATGATGAGTGAGTGAGTGATAATTGCTCTTCTTACACTGATGTTTAGTAAGAGATGTGATGGCACAAAAAACAAAGATGCAAATCTGCAAAATAAGATGCAAATCTGAGATACGCAAAAGATCTTCATCCGACATGGAGGCAGTCTCATGAGCAATCAGCATGGCTAGCAAATATTTGACAAGAAGCACAGCATGAGTACATTATTTGGTTAATCTTTTATTTGGTAAAAAAATTTGAGAGAATAATTTTGCCATTTTCAGTTTGTAATTTGCTTGTGTCATCAGTGGGGGAAAAAACAATGACGTAAAAATATGGTCTTTTAATATTTAGGTAGTATGTTTACTTCCTTTTTTGGGCACATAGGCAAGATGGGTTCATCTTTGTTCACATCTCTTCTTACCCTGATGTATGCGCGCATAACCCTAGAACAGGATACATTCTGTGTTATGTGTTATGGTTTTTGACTTATTTTATAAGTAATCGTTTCTGTTGCACATTTGATCACATTTTATAACACATACTCCATTCTAGAAAGTTCTCCAGTGTAAACGTTTCAGTATTTCCATTCAAATATGACTTGCAAAAAGCTGGAGCACAGTTCACACCTTTTCATGCTCCATGCTCCTGCATGTTTGAACTCATGCAAAGGATTAGGAAAAGCAAAACAAATACAAATGTCTGCAAAGATAACCCAGCATTTTTAGATACCCCCTAAAAATGCTGGGTTAAAAACAACCCAGTTTAGGTTGTTTTTAACCCAGCTGCTGGATAAATATTGGACCAACTACATGCTGGGTTAATTTAACCCAGCAACATGGCTTATTTATTTAATCCAGCAAGTAAAATATTCAATCCATAGGTCATATTTAACTATAATGCTGTTTTAATTCTACCTCACAAATAGGTTATTATTATTTTTATGTTTTACATGTCTATGGGTAAAACAGTTTAAACAGTTAAATTAATTTGATATACTGGTCTATTACAAAAAAAAAAAAAAAAGGTTTTTCAATCCATAGATATATGCAATAAACACCACCCAATTAATTGTACAAATCATAGAAAAAAAAATATTTATATTTATTTTTCAAAAGCACAAGATCAGATAATACAAAACAAGTTCAACAGCGACATCATTACGATACTATTACTTAGAAGCACTAATGCCTGAGAGCAGTGCTGGTCATTATCTCCCAACATCAGATTGTAGGGGTTCGGCCTTGACACTTCAGCCTGCTGGAGATATTCCACTGTGTTTATTCCAACCTTAGACAGAAAGAAATTAAAGAAAGTAAAAGTTCATGGAAAAATTGAGAGGGTTGGCTAGTGTGCATATTTGTAAGAAGATTAGTGTTTTGTAACACCTCAGCTTTTTATATGTGGTTGCTAACGCTAGCAACCTAGTTAAATGCTAGCATCATGCTGTCACTATAGTTAACAGTTTAGCTTTCATTCATCACTTCACCACCTTCATACACACTGCAAGCATTATACAAAGAAAAAAGCTCACATGTTTGCAGTTTCTTTCATACACGGGTGGGGTTCTTTGATTTGGCTAGCTAGCAGCCATTGTCAGATAAACTAGCATGCTATTCTACCTCACAAAACTTTTTGAACAAAAGGTTTGAGTGTAACATTAACAAGGTAACAGTAATAAATGTTACATACAGTGAACAAATTCAGTCATAGGT
Source organism: Clarias magur (assembly GCA_013621035.1). Lineage (NCBI taxonomy): Eukaryota > Metazoa > Chordata > Actinopteri > Siluriformes > Clariidae > Clarias > Clarias magur. The sequence continues at coordinate 476,456 of QNUK01000426.1, forward strand.
GAGTGAAAGTGTGTATACAGACCTTGTATTTAACATTTACATTTCCTCTTAAATGCGTGAGGAGGAAGCACCCTCATCAGCAGCCCCCCCCCCCCCCCCAAAAAAAAAGACATGAAGCTGACACAGCCTCTGAATACACTGGTGAACTTCGGGGGAGGGGCGGTCCTGTCTGTGATGTTAGCTGTTACTAGCCAACCCAACCCTGCTGAAAAAAACAGCATATGCTGGTTAATAACAGCATAACTGATGGAAGACCAGTATGCCTGCTGAAAAAATCCAGCATAGGCCAGCATGATTTAAATGCTGGGCCACCAGCAAGGTTTTGGTAGCTAGTTAAAATTGTTGTTAAATAAGTAGTTAAAATTGGTTACCATTTTAGCTCATTATCTCGTTTTTTAATAGCTAGTACTGAAAATAATGTGTGATGTAAATACATGGACTGCGTAGTGTTATCTTTAAATACATTTACATACAAGAGACAAAAATAATCAATTTACCGAAAACATGTAAATACATTATTTTACGTTTATTAAATATCTGTGGGTTGTCTAAAAACACAACACAAACCTCCCAGAAAATCTTTTTGAAACGCGTCACTAAAATGAACACACTATCTATATCTATATATCTATACATATATATCTAATAGAAAGATTAAAGTGTCTACTTTTAAATGTAGCAAGCTTATTCAAAAATAAATGTTCTCAGTTTATGTAATCCATATGAATCTAAGGAGATATACAGTCTTTCTGCCACACTTCATTCACTGATAATGACCTGAGACAGGACACGCCCATAAGTAAGGTTACATTTATATGTTCATAAGTAAGAAAAATACATAAATGTCAGGACATGTCTGAACTACTTCAGGGCCCATAAACCTGCAGACCCCTAAATAAAGAGTAAGGGCCAAGCTCACTCATTTACACTCCTGTGGTGTGAAAGTAACTGTGTGAAAAGGTACCTGAGATGTTGGTCTCTCTCATGTTTTGTTTTTGTTATTATTATTATTTTTTATCAAAACCTATTTGCTGTTTATTGTTAAATTAACATATTGTTACAAATGTGCATATTGTATATATTGTTACATATTACACAATGTTAATATTGTTTTTGTTGGTCAATAAAGCTGAGTTTATACTGATTATGTTTTATATTTTACATATTGGATGACAATCTTCCATGTATTATGGCTTTTATACCATACTAACATTAGATGGGGTGGTGAACAGCATAGTATCATGGCACTATAATGCTATGAATACCAGCACCGGCATATCAGCAAAATGTATGCTGGTCACCAGCATGACAGCACCAAAACACAACATACCAGCATACAGCATACTGTATACAGTATGCATATGTTTATGCACACAGAGCAGATATGAGATCTGAACCCCCTAACCTTAGAGGTGCAAGGAAACCAAGCCGTATACTGTATATGTTATGGCTTGGTTTCCTTGCACCTCTAAGGTTAGGGGGTTCAGATCTCATATCTGCTCTGTTCCGGAAGGTTTTTTTAAATTTATTTTTTATTTTTTTAACACGTGTAACATATTCAGTATACGGCTTGGTTTCCTTGCACCTCTAAGCTTAGGGGGTGCAAGGAAACCAAGCCGTATACTGTATATGTTACACGTTTTAAAAAAATAATAATAATAATATAATAAAAAAAAAACCTTCCGGGGGGCACCAGAACACAGGACTACATAACATTTTCCAAATTAGTTGTGAATTAATTTTAAACACACATACTTTTATTTTTTTTACTCTACCCAACAAGAATCCGGAATCTAGACAGTTTGTGTTTGAGGAATTTTTAGTAACCCTGCTGCTGGATCACTATTGGACAGAACATGCGCTAGGTTGTTTTTACTCAGGGCTGGGTTGTACCATTTACCTGGAAGTAAACAAGTTGTTTACTTGACCCAACCAGTGAGTAAAATTTACTCTTGGTAGAGTATTTTTTAGTGTGTTGTTTTACAGACATGTTTTACAGACATTTTAATGACATGTTCCATTTGATTTAGTAGATAAAACCATTTTGTTTTCAAAAAAGTCCCAAAATGTACACAACCTCACATAATGTAAATAGATTGTGACAGAATAAGGTGACAATTTATTAAATATAAGATAAATGTTAGACATTCTCTGTAAAACAACACACTAAAAAATGCTGGGTTGTTTTTACTACCCAAACGCTGGGTTGCCTCTGTTGGGTCATTTTTCTGGGTTATTTACAGGGAATTGGGTACTTTTTGTTTAACCCAGCTTGCTGGGTTGGAGTTGGGTTAGCTAGTGACAGCAAACATGATGGACAAGATCGCCCCTCCCCCGAATTTCACCAGTGTATTCAGTGGCTGTGTCAGCTTCGTGTCTGTTTTTTTGGTCTTCCTCCTCACACATTTAAGAGGAAATGTAAACGTTAAATATAAGGTTTGTATACACACTTTCACTCACCTATGACTAAATTTGTTCACTGTATGTAACATTTATTATTGTTACCGTGTTAACGTTACACTCTTTCAAACTTTCAGCCTGGTCTGTGCTATAGCATGCTAGTTTATCTGACAGTGGCTGCTAGCTAGCCAAACCAAAGAACCTGTGTATGAAAGAAACTGCAAAAATGTCTGAGCTTCTTAGCTTTCTTTGTATAATGCTTGCAGGGTGTATGAAGATGGTGAAGTGAAGAATGCAAGCTGTTAACTGTAGTGCCAGCATGATGCTAGCATTTAGCTAGGTTGCTAGCGTTAGCAACCACATATAAAAAGCTGAGGTGTTACAAAACACTAATCATCCTACAAATATGCACACTAGCCAACCGTCTCAATTTTTCCATGAACTTTTACTTTCTTTCTTTCTAAGGTTGGAACCAACACCGTGGAATATCTCCAGCAGGCTGACGTGTCAAGGCCGTACCACTACATCCTGATGTTGAGAGATAATGACCAGCACTGCTCTCAGGCATTATTGCTTCTGAGTAATAGTATCGTGATGATGTCGCTGTTGAACTTGTTTTGTATTATCTCATCTTGTGCTTTTGATAAATAAATATTTTTTTTTATGATTTGTACAATTAATTGGGTGTTTATTGCATGTATGTATGGTTTGCAAAATTTAGAGGGTTTTTTTTGTAATAGACCAGTATATCAAATTAATTTAACTGTTTAAACTGTTTTACCCATAGACATGTAAAACATAAAAATAACAATATCCTATTTGTGAGGTAGAATTAACTCAGCATTATAGTTAAATATGACCTAGCATTTGGATTGAATATTTTACTCATCTTGCTGGGTTAAATAAATAACCCATTTTGCTGGGTTAAATTAACCCAGCAGGTAGTTGGTCCAATGTTTATCCAGCAGCTGGGTTAAAAACAACCCAAACAGCATTTTTTTAGGGTGAATTAAACCAAGAGGCTCCTGTAAATCTGATTTGAAATATTTATTTTTTTCTGATGTTTAAACACGTTTTATATACATGTTTAATTAACTATTACACCCTAAAAAAATGCTGGGTTAAAAACAACCCAAACTGGGTTGCACAGACCAGGCTGAAAGTTTGAGTGTAACACGGTAACAGTAATAAATGTTACATACAGTGAACAAATTTAGTCATAGGTGAGTGAAAGTGTGTATACAGACCTTATATTGAACGTTTACATTTCCTCTTAAATGCATTTGGAGGAAGAAAAAAAGACACGAAGCTGACACAGCCACTGAATACACCGGTGAACTTCGGGGGAGGGGCGGTCTTGTCTGTGATGTTAGCTGTTACTTGCTAACCCAACTCCAACCCAGCAAGCTGGGTTAAACAAAAAGTACCCAACTCCCTGTAAATAACCCAGAAAAATGACTCAACAAAGGCAACCCAGCGTTTGGGTAGTAAAAACAACACAGCATTTTTTAGTGTGTAGTTTAAGTATTTTATTTATTTAAAAAATTAACAGATGATGACTCATGTCCATCAATTTGATCTACAGTATGCTGGAAAAAGTCCCAGGTGAAAAGACAATGCTTTGTGTTAACATCAAAGACTTTAAAACATACATCAACAGCCTGCACCAAAGAGTCTGTCTCAATAGCATTGCCCCCAACAATAGCGAAGGTCTGTCAGGCTTCCCCTTGTCTTATCTCCAAGGCACAAAACATGGAACAGTGCTCCAGTCATCTCCATATTTTGCAGATATTCTGTTATATTGGTCCACCTGGGGATTATACACCATCATTTAATGTCGCAATATAACTAACATTTAAGTCAAGCATTATTTGTGAATGACATACAGCTACATTGGGATTTAAAGCAAAACATGTTTTCCCTTATAAATACACAACATTATGTATGTGATGTGGACATGAATTTAGTGTATATGTCTGACTAATTTACCTCAAGACGTAACAGGTGAGGGATAACAGGATACGGTGCTCCAAACCCTAGATGAATAGGATATTGAAGTGATACATTTACAACTTGTACTGAATATTTCAAACGGATGCAGATGTATATAAAATGTCATCTTCTTCTTTGTCTTTTGAATAATGAAAAGAAAAATTAGAAAACACATTAGCCTCACACTCTCACATCAAAGCATTTAATTTGAACAATAAAATATGCTTGCTCCTACCACAAATTACTTAAAAAAAAAAAAAAAAAAAAAGGTAAAAATTAAAATTAACGTACCATGAAATACTAAGTGTTGTGAGCATGATCCAGTCAGACGTGAAGAATCCAGGAAGTTCTCCAAAGAATGAACCAACTGCAGGGTCAGAATAACACAACCAGGTGTTTGTCCCCCACCAAATGAAAGACGCAACCACAATATGTTATAATATTATATGAGCCCTAACGCAGGGTCAACGAAATAGGAGTTTGTGAGAGTGCTTATGATATGCACTGGAAGACCTTTCCGTTTGGAGATAGCGGAGGATTATTAATTCGAAACTGAAAGAAAACTGAAAATAAATAAATAAATAAATAAATAAACAGAGCTCTGCCATCTACACGAGAACGGAGGGGTCTCTGGAAACTAATAATAAAAGGTTAGATCATTTTGGGGCTTATGCCCTTACAGAGGACTTATGACAGAGTTATATGTTTTTTCGTGCCGTGCACTATCACCTTAAACTGAGCCTGCATGCTGAATTGGTGCTCTCTCTCTCTCTCTCTTTCTCGCCGGCGTCTTAGACAGGCAGAGGCTGGCGCTTTGCCTCTGAACAGCCCAATTTTTCTGTCTGTCTTTTCTGTTCTTTCTTTCTTTATTTATTTATTTGGCCCTGATACCTTACTCTAATATTCACACAAAGTGCCGAGGCACCAGGAACCTTAAATAAATCAAGGCGTCGCGTGGAAACCGCGTGTCTATAAATGGCCGAAGACATATTAAAGCAATAGACATGTCAATAAGCATAACCAAATCACTTCTTCTGACAACTATAAAATATTATAAAATATATGCTAACATAAGTTGTGTGACTTCAAACACACAACTTTATTGAAGATTACTTAGTAATTTACGTAAAGTTACATTTAAGATTACATTTATTAAATTTAGGATTTAATTTATGTGTGCTAACGCCGACTATTGGCACGGAATATAAAAGCATGAACTCCCCACTCCCCACACAAAGTGAATGAGCGTGGAAATGAGCTTGCTCCTGCCACAACTACTGTACAACATTTAAAATGTAGGTAAAACTTTATATTTACTTGCCATAAATACTGCCAGCTTTTAGTGGCATGCCTGTGTCGCTTCAGAAGTGAAGAAACTAGAAAGTTCGCCATGCCGTGTCTCAACTCCAAGAACGCAAAGAACAGACTTGACTTGGGAGTGTTTGAGGACACCGGGTATTGCAAATGGAACGCAGTGTATAGGATGCGTCTCACAGCAGTACTATACCAAAGATTGTTTATAGATTAGAGGTGTGCATATATGTCATCATGGTGCATATGTGTATATGTGTCATTATGTACAACCTTGTAATACTTATATAGATACAGAGTGACTGAAAAAAATACAACAAAATCCTTTATGAATAGATCACGTTTGTTTTAATTTCAGTATTTTTTTCAGACACTTTAATAAATTAGGTTACACTTAATAAAATCTCTGATCAAAAAAAGATTATGATTATTACAATTAATGCTAACACACACACAAAAAAAAAAAACAAATATCACTCACTCATCTTCATTACCGCTTAATCCTGTATTCAGGGTCACGGGGGGCCTGGAGCCTATCCCAGGAGACTTAGGGCACATGGCAGGGTACACCCTGGACAGGGTGCCAATCCATCACAGGGCACACACACACACACACACATACCCATACACTCACTCAGTCACACTACGGGCAATTTTTGGGAACGCTAATTAGGCTAACTTACATGTCTTTGGACTGTGGGAGGAAACCGGAGTACCCGGAGGAAACCCACCAAGCACGGGGAGAACATGCAAACTCCATGCACACTGAGTCGGGAATCGAGCCTGGCCGGGGATCGAACCCGGACCCTGGCGGTGCAAGGCGGCAGTGCTAACCACTACACCACCGTGCCGCCCAAATATATACTTAAACAAATAAAATAAAAACTCACCATAGAACCTGCCCAAAGACTTAATTCAATGTGTCCCTTATGTTTTTTTTTTCCATACGTTTGTATGTCTGTATCTTTTTGTACATTGTATGTAGAAAATAAGAAGTGCACTATTTGAATTCATGTGTGCAGTTACAATCACAAATACACGAAATTAGAATTATTTTATTTTTCACATGTTAAACTAAATATTCTCTACACATCTTAAACTATACTCTATTCACATGTTGGTAGATGTAGGTATGATGACATTATGTTATAACAAGGTCTCTGCAAAGCAAAAAAAAACAAAAAAACGAGGGACATAGTACACTAAAGATAATTTTGTAATATCAGGGCTACTACTATGAGACCTTATTTCCTTGATCCTGTGAAAAAAAAAGTCCACAAGACTTTTTCTTTTCTGTTCTTTTCTTTTCTTATTTAATGTTAATTTTCTACTTTACATCTCTTGCAAGGTAACTCATGGCTTCTAGTCAAAAGCAGAACATATTTTACCATAAAGGAACAACAACGTAATTTTACACAAATATAAACATATGCTTTCAAACTGGCTATTACCCTAGTTACGTGCTCAGGTTCTGCTTCAGTGGCAATTATTTGCATGAGGATGTAGATCATTCCTCAGCTCGTTCTCTCTACTTCATGACACGACAGCTCTTGTGTATCAGGGACAAGTTTCTACCCTCCACCAACAAACTAAAAGCGCTACTCTAATTTTTATCCAAGCCTGACATTAAGTTTCAATTCTTTATCAATAATCTGTGAATAAAAGAAGCTAAACAGATGATACAGTACATCATATTCAGGAAACGTAAATGTTTTGTGTAATATTCCTTCAGGAGATTTCTTCTTGTGGAGAGTCATCTGTTCAGAGAGAGAACATGGTAGCAACATTTTATGCATCTTTACTGATGTATAAAATATGCAAACATTCATTTAACAGATTTATTTTATGACAATCATCCAGCTCTTTAAAGAATAATATTTTGGCTGTTTTTAAAAAGCCTTGGAATTCATTTATTTTAAAAGTTCCAAAGTTCACATAACCTTTTTTTTTTTTTTTTTTTTTTTTTTAATATGTGTAGATTAAGTTATTTATAGACTCTTTTTTTTTGCATGTATAAAGACTTGAGTAAACCCATTTATTTTCACAAAAGTGAAATAGAAATATGACAACAAATAATATAATACATCTAACATTTGTGACTATAACTAATGCTAAACTTAAAAAAGAGGACACCCTGGCTATTGTTCACAAACCCCACAAGGATATATTGGGTGTTCTGAGACAAAAACAACACAATGACAAACATTTATAAAAATCCATTTTTGTTGTCGACATTTATTACTCACTTCTTGTAGCAGAGGAAATTCAGCTTGTTGATGCAGTTTTGGTTGTTTAAGTTGAGTTGTTTGTCAATAGCTCCACAGCGATTATATGAACCTGGATTTAATTGCAGAGAATTCTGGCCAACCAATGACTCTCCACTCAGCCATGACCATGTTCCATTTACAAAACGCAGCCCGGTCCAGACACTACTTGTTTGAGACAGCATGATTTCTGCTTTTGCCTGACGCGCTCGGGTATAATCAGGCAGAGAGGCAAGGCCAGTGTACTGAGTGGTGCAGTACTGAAGAGCTTCCTCCCATGTCTTATTTTGATTCACCAAAATCAAATTCCTGTAACAGTAGAAATGTAAGCCTGACCAATAGTATGTGTTTTGCCATTGTCCTTGATATAAATACGCCCAGTTATATGATAATGAGATTTCATTCGTTATGTCAAAACAAACAGATCCAGGAAAGCCAGGATACCATGCTGAAAATGAAACCGTATTTCCATTCGACCACTGCCAGTCTGAGTTGCCTGTCTGTCTTTGCAATCCAATCCAAGCTGGATTACTGTTCATGCCAAAAATGTTTACAAATTGCTGATGTTCCTGTATGTTACTGAAGATAGCCAGATCGCTGTAGTTTTGTCTGCAGTACCACTGAGCTTGTCCCCAGTTTAATCTGAAGGAAAAGTAAACATATTCTTTTATCAAACCTTCACCCAAGTCAAAAATTCCTAGCAGAAAGAAAATACAAAATAACTTCTTCATCTCTGCTCAAAAGGGTCTGAATTCTGTTGATCTTTCCTCTCGTTTGTGCCAACTCAGCACTCGGACTCACACAGCTTCAAAACACAGACCTCACATTCTAAACATATGCAAAATGAAAGTAAACTATACAAACTGAGAATGAGAGAAGATATGTAGCAAGAAAGTCTAAATTAAACTATTCAACATGTTTATATATTCTTATGCATATATTACCTATTGTTGAGTACAAAGGCAAAGACCTTTAAACTTTCAAGTCAAATTGTACTTCTTTTTTCTTTACTGTACCCGTATTACCGAGGCTCCCAACCCATTTCTGCAAATTAAATTTCATTAACTTAATTTTCTGTGACTACAATCCTTAACTGTTTTAATATATATATATATTTTTTGTAATTTCAGATGAATTAAAATAGTAATATTTTATTATTCTCCACCTTACATTATGTACTTGTAATATGAATGACTTAAAACCAAAAAAGCATTTTCTGCACTGACTGCACAGTGTTATCTTTTAGTAAAATACACACCAGGTGTCACATTTGTTGGTTTGAGGCATAATTGCAGAGACAGATGTTCAGCAAAATGTTCTTTTTATTCTTTAAGTCAAAAGTCAGGGAACATAACCAACAGAATACTTTGATATAACATAAACAAAACGCGTATCATTATAACGGAACTCATACTAGTATAAACGTAACAAATGCTAGACAATTAACTAAACTCAAAACACTCTATTTATAATGAACCTAATGATCAACTCGGTTCAGGTGAGCGCCCACGTCACCTGACCGAGTTGCAACCTGGGAACTGAAGTGAAACGAAACAAAACTACAAAACAAGTCTCTGGGCGCTTAGGCGCCCTCTAGGGGTTATCCCTGACACCAGGGTGGTGAGATATGTGGTGCGCAATTTTGCATACATGTGCAGAAGCAGTAGCAAACGTGTGTCACTGGTTACAGTCTCACTAAACACCTTTTGCATTTACGCACATCAGAGCCCAAACTTTCCTGACCTTTAAACTTCAGAAAAATTCAAATTGCGAAATGTTTAAGGATTTTGTGACCAGTGACGTTAAACACAGTAACAAGCTCTGTATCTCTTAAAACGTTTCAGAGTTGTCAGTGGCTGAGTCTCTTATCTGACATTACATTAAACAGTTTTTATGTAATATAGAACATTTCTTCTGTCAGTGGTGTTTTCTCCTGGATGCCATTGAAAGCCATACTTTTTGTTAAAAAACAACCAAACAAGCAAACAACTTTCCTGAATATTTTTTTTTTCTCATCAGTGTTCAGGACAGTTAGATTTTTTTCCTAAACAAGGAAGGGGTAGTCAGTCTCCTCATGGAAACGTATGTGATAAATTCTTGGCAAGACTGTATGATTACTCTTTAAATGGAATTTTATTAATAACCTCTACAGCTTATTAATGTGCTCTGTAGTCACTGATAGGAGTTACATCAAAAGAAAAGGTGACACACTCTAAGAATTTGCTTTGATTATGGAATATACTGTATATACAGTGCATCTGGAAAGTATTCACAACGCTTCCCTTTTTCCGCATTTTGCTATGTTACAGCCTTATTTCCTTATTGGTTTGTACTCTGACATGCACTGTTAACTGTGCGACCTTTTAGTTTGCTTTTGAAGTATGCTCCTCTGTCAAATGTTTCGATCTAGTGCTAATAAACTACATAATGTTCGTGAGGGTGCTTGCATATTAGAACAGACAGGTGGGTCTTGTGTGGTCAGGGTCGAGTGCGTGAACTGAAAAATAATCCATTTATATGTTCAATTTTTGTTATTTTTCAATTTTTGTTTTTTTCTCATTTGACTGGTTGTAAAATGTGCTTTTAAGGGACACATCAGTATAATATCATAAATATGGTTAGAATGAAAATTTTGAAATTCACACCTAAACTGGGCTTAAAATACCCCAGAGACTAGTAAACAAATATTTGGAAGGGACAAGAAACAAAATGGAAGGTAGAATATTTAACATTCAAATTTCAAGACTGGCGTTATCCACGAACACAAATGACAATCTACTTAGAAATGACAAAATTATAATTATATAGTATTTATCATACATTTAATATTTTCATAGTAATGTATTTATGAGTTTCCTTTAAAGTTTAACAAACCTGTGTTCTTTTTACCTTTATACAATGTAGTTTAATATATCTTAATCAAGTATAAACAATTTAAGATATTTGCAACATTTACAACATCAAAAGAGCAAAAGGCACCTTTCATGAGTATATGAGATTATATGAGGTATATGAGGTATATGAGTATATTAGATTAAATTAGATTAGTTTACATTGGATTAGGTTAGATCAGATTAGATTGGATCGAATTATATTAGGTTAGACTAGATTCAACATTGTCATTGGTCAAAATATCTGTACAAAGCCAATGAAATGCAGTTAACATTTAACCAAAAGTGTATAAATGACCTATTTACAATGTGGTACTGTAAATGGTGAGCGTGATTTATGTACAGAATGTGCAGTCGGTAATACGGGTAGGCTGTTTATGTAAAAAATAAACAAACAAACAAACACTAACAATATATAACTGTGCAAACATTGTGCATTGAAAAAAAACATGTCCAGAAGATAACATGCTCAACACGATATACATTTGTACAGTACCAAGTTTCAACACACTAGTTCACAGTTTGGCTACATGTTTAGATAGATATTCTACATTCTATAACAATACTGGATGCGTTTACAACTGTGTAATAACGCATGTATCATTAGCTAATTAATATTATCAACGACAATGTCAACACTCAGCTGTTATTTTAAAGGATCACTGTTTCATTGTCGTCATGTCCAGGGTGACCTAATTACTCTGAGGAGATCATCACAACAAACATCTTACTTGAAACCCTGTTGGTTTACATCTAAAAAAAAAAAAAAAAAAGTCTGGAAGTGCATGATATCTATACCATATAAGTGTATCCTGTTCACTAAAATAGCAAAAAGTAGAGGTTTGTTTTTGTTGAGATATGTGTCCTCTTCTTATGATGTGTTGTAATCATATTTTACATGTTGAGATATTGATTGTATTGTGTGGTAGGAATTCACTGTGGGGCATGTACTGTATTGTAAACACTACGATATTGGTGCATTTTTTTATTTATTTTTTGGACTGTTCCGGAAGTTGGGTTGAGTTGGATTATGCTCAAGCATGTGAATGTTGGATTTAGTTTCTAAATGTTTTGTCAATTAAATAAATAAATAAAACAACTTGTAATCGTAGAAATTGACTGACTGATTCTTCATACATGCGAAGAAAAAACCCAAAAGTTATACTTTAAAGAGAGCTCAAAAATACGTTTCTCTTTAAAATATATTGAAAATATATTTATTCCTTTATTAATGCTTTTTCTTGCCGCTTCCAGAATATTTTTCCTAGTCACTGAATCATTTTAAGCACAGTTTAGTTGTGAACTTCAAATCTTTCCATCCTAACATGGTACTGTAATTCAATAATTACTCAAGTAAAATGAGAAGCACTCCATTTGCATTTCTACTAGAGAAAAAGGACAAACATACTTGAGGAAAAGGTACTGAGATTGTATTTGCTCACTCAGAATTCTCACACATAACTCACAAGTCATAATAAAACCCTCTCTCTGTCTCTCTCTCTATCATGCACACACAGACTAATACAACTTAAACACAATAAAATAATAGAATAATGTACTAAAAATCTGTGACAAATATTTAAGTAAAGTCGGAAATCAATTTTGTAAATGTACATCACTGTAATAGTTCACCACTTTGTATTCATACTACGTAATTGTGTCTATGGCGTACAGAATAATCAAGTGAAATCCTGAACATATTCATCGTCTTCTTTTTAATATTGTATTTAATAGTCTTTCAGGTGAAAGCATGGTATTTAGATCACCAGAAATGAATTCATATGTGTAGTTACATATACAAATACATGACATTATCATTCATTTCATATTTATTACATTTGATCTATTCCTTATTCACAAGTTGGTTGTCATATTTACAGGAAGGGCAATGCAAAGCAAAAGAAAAAAAAAATAATAGGGCTACTACTATCAAACCTTCTGTGCTTCAATATGTTTGACTAAATAAAAGGCTATTTTTACACGAAAGGTGATAAAACCGCTTTCTAATCCACCAGTCTTTATTTTAAGAATTCCTGATCAAAATAGCTCTTCTTGAAGCCTGCATTCAAATCTTTTTCCGATTCTTCCAACATAACAATGGCAGACGTTTGTGCATGCCTACAGGTAAAAAAAATAGAACATATTTAACCATGAATAACATTGACGTTACTACATTTTAACCACATTGGCATGGTAGTCGAGAAGTACAAAAGAAAATGAAAAATCTCAAAACTAAATGAAAAATCCCTAATAACAAAATAACTAAACCGAAAAGAAAATAACTAAACCGAAAACAATGTAAGAAATCAGAAAGGACTATGACATATCTAGAAACAAAAGACCAAATGAGAAAACACAACAATAATTCAGTCAAACCAGGGGTCCGTTCTTCGTACGTCGCTTGACACATCCGAGATGAATTGACACATCTAAGATGAGACCATCGTGCTAATTACGATTCGGCTAATCCGGTTCTTCGAGCACAACTGTTGTTGATGATTAGTATTAGTATTAGCTGGATTGAGTTCGTGCGTTTGTTTAAAAGGCGATATGCAGCGATAGTAGAAACACTGATCACCACCCTTTCTATTGGTTGACGAAATGGCAAAAGAGCACCTCATTTTTTTTTTGTCAAGCGGAGCAAGAGCTTTTATTTGAGGGTTATGGACAATTTAAAACTTTAATAAAGTAATTATTTTAGTAATTAAAAGTAATTATGAAATACGTGAGTGCTGCCCGTGTTAAAGTTAGCCCAACAAATTTGATATTTTAAGTAATCATAAGTACTTTAGTAACAGTAACTGTCACCTCAAAGTTCCACCAACTTACATCTAAAGCTCACTGGTGGCTCAGTGGTAGTGGCTCAGTGGTAGGTGTCTCGCCTGCCATGCGAAAGACCCGGGTTCGATTCCCGCACTGGATTGAATTGACTTTATTTGCATTACTTTAAGTTCAACAAATTCAAATATTGATAGTTTTGTTTACTTGAAATTGGAAACATCATTACTTTAAAAAAAAATTATGTAACTGATTACCTCAAATATTTTGAGTTTTTCCAACTTAATCGGGTTTACAGTGTAAAAGTGATGTAGAAGAACAAGTATAGTAAGAAGTATATTGTCATGCTGTGCTAAAGGATCCTGTCTATCACGCAATACACGTGGAATTTGAAAAACTCTGCGAATAATCCTCACACCTTCAGTAACCGGTTGCTCTCTCATAAACGGACAAGACATGGCTGCGACAGATTTGAGAAAATAACCTCCACTTATATAGACGCAATCGGGGGATAGAATGTTACATATTATTAGACACACACGGAGAGTAACACACGAATGATGACCACAGACACACACATGTATACATATAAAGTATTTATGTTTAAATACATCCATCCATATATTCATGCAAGATACTTTTCTTTTCCCACGTGAGTCAGTCCGCGTCAGTCATGCTCTTTAACCAATCAGATGTGATCTCGCCATTTCAGCCAATCATAACCCGCCAGGAGCGCAGCCTAAATCCTGTTTACATGAAATGAACCTGCATCCAAGCAGGTTTAAGCTTATGGACATGTTGCTATGACAGCAAGTTACGAGATTCGCTTCGAAGAATGAAACAATCCAAGATCAGGACAAATCCACAACAATCAAATCCAGCTAACTGAGTTAGCGGCGTACGAAGAACGGACCTCAGGAAAATATAGGTATAGTTTGCAAATGAAATTCTTATCGCTGATTGGAAGAGACATCTGTCACTCAAGACATACAAGAAGTACTGCAGCCTCATGCTGCAGTGTGTCTTCTAATCAGCGATAAAGCTCCCAAGTTTGTGGATTCTTACCGCTGATTGGACGAGACATCTGTCACTCCTATTGAGAAAAAGTTTACCCTCCACCAATAAAATAAGCAAAGCACTACACGTATTTTTGTGTAAACATCAGACATTCCTTAGACAATAAAATAAATTGTATTGTGCGTGTAATCGAGATTTCTTCTTGTGGAAAGCCATCTGTTCATCGAGCGTACAACGTCTTGTATATTTGAATGCATCTAGAGTGCGTGGTTGATGATGAACGAAACTGACACTTGCAGAGGTAATTGTAATGCAGAGGTACAGCCGGAGATCCATTTAACTGTTAAAAAATAAATAAATAAATAAACATTAATATCACGACATTAATTTTGACAATAAGATTAATTTAATGAACATAGTCTAACTTAAAATATTTGACCTATTATTAAATGTTAATAATAATTGGCTATTTTTATTTGCGTAAGCATTATAACGTTTGAAATAATCCTACGATATTCTTGGTCTTGGTGTAAAACTAAACAATTTAAGAAACCAGTCAAATGGTCCACTACTATGACAACTCAATAATATAGTGTATCGGATAACACTTAATAAAAAAGAAGGACTACTGGCTATTCTTCACAAACCTTGCTTAGATGAAACCGATGTAATATACAGTTCAGAGAAACAACACAATTATGTTCTGATTTGTTCTGGACATTTATTACTCACTTCTTGTAGCAGATGAAATTCAGCTTCTCATTGCAGTCTTGGTTCTCCACTCTGTTTATTAGGGTGTTAACTGCTCCACAGTGATATGGTCGAGCTGGACATGATGACAGTACGTCCAGGTTCTCTGTTGCCTCGCCGTCTAGCCAAAACCATATTCCATCCATAAAGTGCAGGCCGGTCCATACACTGTCTGTCTGGGTCAATGAGAGCTCCATTTTTGCCTGAAGCACTCGGGTATCATCCGGCAGAGAGGCCAAGCCAGTGTAGTAAGTAGTGCAGAACTGAAGAGCCTCGTCCCATGTCTTAAGCTCATTTACCAAAATCAAATGTCTATAACAGTAGAAAGGAAACGTGGACCAATAGTATGTGTTTTGCCATTGTCCTTGATATAAATAAGCCCAGTTATATTCTCCAATTGGGCTTGCAGTAGCGAAACAGCCAGATTCAGGAAAACCATTATACCATGCTGAGAAGGAAACTGTCTTTCCATTAGACCATTGCCAGTTGACATTTTCTCTGTGCAACCCAATCCAAACTGGATCATTTTTATAACCAAAAAACTTTATAAGTTGCTGCTGTTCACCCAGGGTATTGAAGGTAGCTAGATCACTGTAGTATTCTTTGCAGTACTTCTGAGCATCTCCCCAGTATAGTCTGTAAGGAAGGTAAACATATTCTATCATCATACCTTTACCCAAGCCACAACTGCCTAAAAGAAGGAAAATACTAAATAATTTCTTCATGTCTTCTCTGAGGAATTTGAGTTCTGTCGATCTTTCCATTCGTGTGCTCCAACTCTGCACGCAGACTCACACTTCTTTCGAACACAGACTTCACAATATAAACATATGCAAAATGAGGGCAAACTACAAGATAAGGTATGTAGTATGTACAGCATGTATTTACAGCAGAATTCAATTCATGATATTAAATCAGGAACAAAATGTCTTTCATTGTATTGCCATATTAAATATTTAGATAAAGTAACAAGTGTTCGGCAAGCAGTTTGAAAGTATGCACTGTGGATAGTTTTACCCTCCCTGAAGCAAAACATTGGTTTCAGAGGCACCTCCTGTAGGTGAGTGGTGCTGGTCGATGGGGAGTAGCTTGGTGTAGGACCAGGAACTCCAGAACAGGAGGCATGCGTCATGTGGCCCAGTCTTCTTTGCAGAACTGCTCTAGATGAGTTAAAGTTGATGGTGACCATTTGTGGACTGCGATCTATAATGTTATTTAGCACAAACACTTTAGCTCCAGGCACCTAAAATACTGCCTTATGTAGCTCACAGATGTTTGTGATAATTAGGTGTAAATGTAAATCTTAATGCAAAAAGTATAAATTGTTGTATAACATTACAAAAGCCAAAGACAATAACACAAATTGTTGTCTTTATGCATGGTCAATAGTTACTGATGATAATATACAGTAATTTTATTGTATTATCTTATCTTATGTTTTTTCCCCTTTATATACAGCTGTGACCATAAAAATGATCAGCAACCTATTGTATAGTGAGCAATACAATCGGGTGTAGGGTGTAAAAAAAAAGGCAAGATACAGATAGACCATCACTATGTCAAACACAGACTCCGCGATTCCTGCCCACATGGGAACCTGGACCACTACTGGGGTCTGGATTCATGGTGGATCTTTTGTATTTTTTATGTGGTTGGCCATGCGGCATGGCCTTATCTGTAACTGCATACAACCAGTACATGACTGACCTCAGATGCCAGGAATGCTACCACTGCTGGTCACAGGGTCTGTGTGCATTGCAAATCAGTTTATGGTAAGCAGAAAAAAAACACCATGGAAATGTCAGGTATGCAGTGTTTACTTGTGTCATCAGTTAAGCAGGAACGTCTTTTCGAGAGAGGCACAAAGATGTATGGCTGTGTATAGGGTGTAAAAGTGGGCTTTTTAAAAAACTTTTTTTTTTTAAGAAACCTAACACCCTTTCTTCATTGTGCACTGTTCCTGTTTGCACAGAATTTATGGCATTCTGGAAATATGGCAGGGCAAAAAGGCATTTTACCCTGAATGCCTTTTTGCACTGCCATATTTACAGAATGCCATAAATGTGCCTTCTGTGTATAAGATCGTCGGTGTCTCTCTCCACTCAATCCAGGACATTTGCTTTGCACTAGGTGAAAGAGATGACCTTTATGTGTTAATAAGTGAGGTGACATTTTTATGTTTATAAAAACGAAGAAAGAAAACCACGCAAATGTCAGGACATGTCAGAACTACTTCAGGTTGTGTCTTAATTATGTGTCTTTGTTCCCTTTCAAGAGCTACACTCGATGCTGCGTGAAAATGCTATGGGCACATCTCTTTGTTCTCCGGTTGTGAAGCCTGTGTATATCAAAAACACAGAATACTCCGGCTTATCAGTCAGGTGACGTCACCCGATAAGGTGCACCTGCAGGCTATAAATAGGAGTGAACCGGAAACATCCTCAGGTCAATTTTGTCTGAAGGACGTCCAGGCACGCCAGCAGTGCGGCATTGAAGCGCAGCATCTCGTTCCCACTTTATCAGGGAACAGAGTTACAGCTAAGTAACCCGAGATGTTCCCTTTCAAAAGCTACTCTCGATGCTGCATGAAAATTGTATGGGAACGAGAATACCAACGGCGCCGCACTGCAAGTGTCTGTGTAGCGTGTTTGTGTAGCGTGTGCGCACAATAGCCAAGGAGGTCTCAGACCTAGCTCTGGGATGCTGACTCGAGGATCTGCGAGCAAAGTCTAGGCAGGATGGGGAGACTGACAGAGCCTGCAGATTCCCAATCCTCTTCAAAGAAGTAATAGCCATAAAAAAAATCATCTTAAGAAACAGAAGCATGACAGGTGCTGACTCTAGTGGTTTGAAAGGGGTGTCAGCCAGGCCTTCGAGTACAATAGCTAAGTCCCACGAAGGGACTATCACTCTAGTGGGCGGCCTCAACCGTTTAGCTCCACGAATAAAACGGGCGACTAAATGGTCCTTTCCCACAGAAACCCCATCGGTCAGAGCATATCGAGCCAAAATAGCGGCTACGTACATGAGGTGCACCAATTTTCAAATACACTCCATTTGAGGGTATAAGTTGTTCTAGTGGAGGGAGCCCTGGCACTTAAAATGGTTTCAATTACGCTGGCTGGAAGACCAGCATCTCTTAATTGGTCCCCTTCAGGGGCCAGACGTGAAGGTTCCAGAACTCGGGCCGGGGATGAAATATTGTCCCCTGCGCCTGAGACAGGAGATCCCTCCTCACTGGAATCACCCAGGGTGAGTCGTCGAAGAGAGATATTAGATATACTGTGTATTGGACCACAAATTATTTAACCCCCAGTGAAAATTTATCTTTTTCTTTGTGTTTTTTTTTTTTTGTTTTCTTTTCAGCTGCTTGGAATAAATCAGTCAAACAGGTTCAACACAACTAATATAACAAGCAATTTCTTCAACAAGTAATGATTACTGCAAGTCCACTTTGCCCCTCTGCCACCATCATTGCTCACCAGCTGAATCCCTTTATGTCAACTGGGCACTGCTCTTGAACATGTTAGTGCACCTCCACTTTCCTTTCTTCCCTCCTTCTTTTCTTCATCCCTACTTAAAATTCCTTTTCCTATTGTTCCTAACAAATATCCCCTGATGTAAAAACAAGATCAGCTTTAAAAACAGCCAGGCTAAACTGTAAATGACAAGAGGGGGCTGAAAGGAGAAAGAAAGGGGAAAAAAAATTAATGTAAATCAGCTACTGAAAACATAGACAAATCTATTGTTTGAGTGCCAATTGAATTGTCTTCTATTATAATTTAGATAATATTTTTGGACAAAAATGCATATATTAGTGCTGTCAATCAATTAAAATTATTTTTTTTTAAATAAAATTTATTACAGTATCACCGTCAATAAATTGTGATTAATAAAAAAAAAACTAAATTTGCATAAGCATACAAAGCATTTTTGGCATACAAACTTAACTGAAAAAAGTTGTAACTTAAGTTGTAGGTATATTAAAAAGATATTCAAAACTTGCTTGCGTCAGTGGAAATCCAAGCAAAGTAGTTTACGTTCTTTTTTTTTTTTTTGCCATTTTGCTCAAGATTTAGGTAAGACACTTTGGGTTTCAACAATGTTAGCAAGGACAATAGCAAGAGAAAAGAGAGCCACTTTGAGTTCATTAAAAAAGCCAATGGAGCCATGAGGAATCATACATTTATGTTTTGTATAAGTTAGTTTGATTTAATGTCTCTTTATTTCATATTTTACTTAATTTACAGATATTATACAGATACATAAACGAATACATAATTACAGTTATTATACAGATACATAAATGAATAAGTCTTGGTTTACGAGTACTGAGTATCATGTATCACGCATGCGCTCCTTGTTTAGTGATCACAACTGAGAAGGTTTTTCTCTCTCTTGCGCTGCGGAATTGTGGGAAATCGTTTTCCCTGCTTGGTCTTAGTGCACGTCTCTCACTAATATAATCAACATCAGTGAACGCGTGTACTGTTTACTATAACACCGTGACCATGCATGTGCGCGTAAAACCTCTTTTATTTTGTATTTATATATACAAATCTGGCCATTAAGAATGCGCGCTTTTTCCCACGAGATCCCGCAATTTGGTGCGCGACATGCCGCGAGATCCCTCAAGCAACATTGTTTAAATAAATGTGTTGTGCTTCACTGAATATCCGCCTGATGGCGCATGGAAGGACTTTATCTAAAATCCAGACAAGTACAACAAAGAATTGTGTATAATTATTTAGCCTAAAGCAATATTGTTTCCAATGCTGAAGCAAACATGAATTTTATTTTGTTTTACAATAATAATAGTTTATGATGAATCTGCATATATCTGCTTCATATTATGTTCATAATGATGAAAAGAGATGCCCTAAATTATGAGGCGCCGTATAGGCACTTGCATACACATATATGAAACAATCACACATCTATATATACTACTAACTGCTCACACAACTACATATGAAATGCGCGCACACACGCCTATGAGACGCGCGCACATATACACAAACTCTCCATGCACATACACCTAGACTCGCGCACATATACAGTAATTGTGCGAATGTCCTGATTCGTGAATATGTCAACATGTCTTGTGTCGAGCACCATCAGAAGACATGAAGGAACAAATATAAACATGAAGTGCTTCGGGCTTTTTATAAAAATAATTATCTGGCTTTTTTGCTGTTTCTGTCCAGCATTGAATAATTATTTCATCTATTATTTGACCACGGCTGGAAATAATAGCTGGAGTGTGACTGTGGAATTGTGACTGAAATAAAGCTGTTCATCGGCGTGCGTGAACCCGCGGCTCGTACTTTCACTTTACAGAAGGTGCAGACATGCTCCCCCAGAAAGTCATCGCCTCTTGCAATAATGCAGATCAAACATACTACACCAGTCCATAAATAAAAAGGAATATTTAACCATATACGCAAAATGTATTTCACGTACGTATTACAGACTAAAACAAGGAAAGTAGACGTGCGGTCCAAGAAGGAAATGGGTTTCGTTATTTTACAAAATGTGAATATATTCAGTAAATGTATGAATTACGCTCAAAGTATCAAATCCTATCAAAGTCTGATTTAATTGAGATCATTAAACATTTTATTTGCTTCTATTTATGTTTATGGTTTGCTGGTGAAATACATGTTAGGCAGAGACGTCTGCTCGGTCTTGTTCATTCTTTTAAAACTCCTCAATTCTGCCAATTCCCCCATCAGTGAAATCGGTTTGATAAGTTCACACCTATCATGAAAGAGGGATTACAGTAACTGGGGGTCTGCATGTGCTCACCTCGGAGCGCGCTGTCACGTTGGGTTCAACAAATAGACTAAAACAAAAACAAAATCATGTTTGCTTCAGCATGGGAGACAATATTGTTTTAGGCTAACTTTATTAAGGATTATACACTTTCGTATTCTTTGTTGTACTTCGACTTTTTGCACACGCGTGTGCATCTTTAAATTTGAACAGAAAATAATAATTGGCTGGTAGGCACGTTATTTTTTCATGTAACTTAAACGTTTGAATGAAGTTAAATATACAGAATAAATTAATAATTGCGTTTGCTTTACATTTGAGCACTATTCTTCATTGTATATACTACCATATTATACATGTGCGTCTAATACTGTTTAAATAAAAAAAATAATCAACAAATATTGTAAGTAAACAACACTAGCACAAGTTTAGAAAAATATATTTAGACTCTAAATAGATGCCGAATTATTTCATAAGGTGTGCCAGCTGGCACTATTCTTATATTGCTCTTTGTCAGGGTAAATCGTTCAGTGACAACCCCGTAAAATTCCATGTACTGTAAATAGGTAGTCTGAGAATTTATTTACCATAAGCTTTGTTGTATTGTTTCACCTATGCTATTTTACAAATGAAATATTTTTTATGTTATACTCTTTAAAATGCTGGGTTAAATGTTAAAGTGCTGGGTAATTTTATCTATTTATTATTATTTAGTAGATTGCCTGTTAGACATACCCCAAGTGAAATTAATCCGCTGTTATAACTACTGCAGAGATAGTTAATCAGCGGTAATTTTCACTACTACTACTAATGATAATACTGAATGGAGAAAGCGCAGTCAAAGAAGAATCATCATTGAGAAGAAAGTGAAGAATAAATACATATCAGTATTTAAAGTTTGAGCTCTGCACGTTTATGAGCTCTGTCTGTTGTTATCAATGGGCGCATAGGTTAGGGTTAGAGAGAGAATGCATGTTTGGCTTCAGTAGACACACAATACTTCAGATTGAAACACGACTGCCCCCTACAGGTAATGAAGGGCATTTTCACAGCTTCCCACGAACTGCCGCGGAAGCGCGTAAGATCACTTTTCAAGAAACGTGCGTTCTTAATAGCCAGATCTGTATGTGCGTACAGCATGCATGTACTGTTTATTATAACACATGTGTGTGCGCATGTGTAAAGCAGAAGATAGTCTCATTAGAGAGGTTAAAGATCCATTTTCTCTGTCTGTCTGTATCAGCCTGCAGGTTAAGTGTGCACACATCATTTGACACGGTGCTCTTTCAAACACACACCCACCCAACCCCCCGTCGCCTTCAATTCAATTCAATTTTATTTGCATAGTGTTTTTTTAAAAAATGACATTGTCGCAAAGCAGCTTTATACAATCAAAATAATTGTTTAAGTTTGTATGAGATATAAACGTGTATAAATCAAAATGATAAGACTGTCCCTGATGAGCAAGCCGAGAACGACGGTGAAAAAAGAAAGCCAAGGGTGACGGCGACAGTGGCAAGGAAAAACCCTGAGATGGTAATAAGAAGAAACCTTGAAAGGAACCAGACTCAACAGGGAACCCATCCTCATTTAGGTAAACAGATAGCAGGGATTGATCTGCATCATACTGTGTGAGACTGGAAGTTCAGTATAACTGGAGATGTGTTCAAGTTAAAATTGAGCCCAGTTCGTTATTGGAGGCTAAGGTAGACTGTAGGAAACTCCAGTCTTGAACTATCAAGCAAATGACGTCACAATTCCTCAGAGAACAGCTGTCTGCATCAGCCGAGGACAGGACCATCTTCGTGGAAAAGTGGAAACATCCCCAGTCACCACATGCATCCCAGGCAGACCACATGGGGCATCCATACGATGAGGTCTCCAACCAGAAGCAGGACACCCGGATGAGTCAGACAGATCCAGGGGGCAGTTGGGTCCGGATTACTGGAAGCCCAGGAGCGACATGTATAGCTCGACAGAGAGAGACAGGTAGAGGGAAAGAGAGAGAGAGGAGAAGAGAAGGAATAGGACAGAGCAGAAGATAAGGAGAGATGGCAGTTAGATATGGTCGCAGTTAAACAATGCATAATGTGAATGTATCATTAGTGCAGAGTGCAAGCAGGGACTCTGGCAGGACTAACTATGACAGCATACCTAAAAGGGAGAGCCAGAATGAAACACAGACATGAGGGCTCCTTGAGATATAAAGCAACTCACTTCACCATCAACAAACCTGAATGATCAATGAGAGTGGGGAAGACAGCATCTAAACATACCAGTTCACCATAATCTGAATCATAATGTGAGTTCCATAACACTATTTGGAAGGCTACTCCATAACTTTGGGGCTTTGTAAGAAAAGCTCTGCCGCCTGCTGTAGTTTTTATAATACGCAGCACTGACAAGCACCCTGCATCCTTTGATCGAAGTAGGCGTGGCTGATCGAAAGTCACTAGCAGTTCACTCAGATACTGATACTATTACCTCAGTTGTGATCACATGTAGCTCGGTGTCAAAACAAGAAGCGCATGTGAGACACATGATACTCGGTATTCATAAACCAAGACTTTCTCATTTTTCAAGTCAAATTTTATTTAAAAACTTCATCGCTCGCTATCCGAGGTTCTACTGTACTATTAAATATTTTCCTGATTTCCTTTCAGGTTGAGCTGTTTTGTTTATATAGTTTTGCATGTCTTTCTAATAAATTTGAATGTTCAGCACTTACTTGAGACAGAAGACTGGAAATATTTAGAGAGCTCAGATGCTTTATAGGAAAGATGATTTTTTTCTTTTGTGTTTTCATCCTGGTAAACAGTTGGGCATTGTCTGCAGGTATAATGAAAGAATACACTTACCAAAAAAATCATCCAACCTTCAATTGGATTCAGGCTCAAGAGTACTGCAGAAAATACTACAGAGATTTGGCTAGCGTGACTACGATTGAAGAACACCGGCGACTTGTAAACATTGGTGTCAAATATATATCAATCTGGATTGGGATGTACAGAACAGATATAGCCCCAAATACCTGGATTTGGTCAGATGGAACACCAGTTTCTTTTTTACAATGGCAATATGGCAAGCCGACTGAAACATATAATTGTGCTGTCCTGAACACTGGATACTGGATTAATGATGACTGTACATGGACTCATCCCTTCTATTGTTTCAGATTTTTGATTATGGTAAATGAGAGTAAGACATGGGATGAGGCTCTTCAATACTGCACAACTAACTACACTGGTTTGGTTTTTGCGCCACACCTAACGCAGGTAGGATCAGAGCTTGCACTCTCCCAAACAATAAGTGTGTGGACTGGTCTGCACTTCATGAATGGAAAATGGTTCTGGATGAGTGGAGAGGCTCAATGGACAGCACCAGAAACAGAGCAACCTCCAGAAACACTGTCATCATGCCCAGCTCAACCTTACCACTGTGGAGCCCTCAACACCCAGACCTATGTCTGGGAGACCAGAGACTGCAATGAAAAGCTCAATTTCCTCTGCTGGAGGTGAGTCATAAACAGAAAAAGATGTTTAATGGATTCTGTCAATCTTAATCTTAATGTCATCACTGTGTTGAGATGGAAGGTTTCCTTTCAGATTTGTATGAAAGATTTACATCATATTTCATTATATTTTGCATTTCATGTGTATTAAAGCAGAAAAAAAATAAGTCTATTTAATCTAATGTTACAAAATGCATATAATAATGTATGACTCTCTCTCAACAGATAATTCTCCACAATTTGGATCCTCCTTCAGGAAGAATATGATATACTGTATATGTATAACACAATATTACAGTACATACAGTTAATTTAGGCACTGTTGAATCATTAAAACTAAATGGTGGTGGAGTTTTTTTTATGAAAAATATCATGCTGTTTTCATATAACCATATAACTGAATTTGCTTTTGATATCCTTATTTGTAGTCAATATGCAAAATTGTTATGTTTCTAAATCTTTGCCGAATATGCACATACAGTATGCTGAAGAGGAAGGATACAAGTGCAGATGGTGAAATGTTTTTTTTTTTTTAAGAGGTATTTAAAGCTGATTCAATTAAACAACCATAATGTAAACAACATGAACATGAATACTGGAACTATACTGTATGTATTTGTTTAGCACAAACTTTACACAAGAAAACTGCTGGGTTTTGCATGCTTGTATAAAGAAGCAGGTACTCAAAAAGACAAAAAGAAAAAGTAAATCTAAGTAGCTCATTTCCTTATGAAGCTGCACTGCTTGTCCTTGGGACTATATTTTAAGCAATGGCATACCAGTTGAATTTGTTTTAGTACTTACTGTATTGCTTTATTTTACAAATAATTACTGCTTTTAATAGTTTTGAATTTGAATGTCGAAACCTTTTTGAGGATATCATTGCATTCAAAACAGCGTTTGCTGACAAAAAAAAAAGAAAAAAAATAAATAAATTCATGAACGTGTCTTTCCACTGATACACCTAACCCTGTAAACCAAATTGATGACTCCAGCAACCTTTGCTGGATTGTTTCCCTTATCCTTCTTCTTTTTCATCTCTTAATTTATTTGTGCATTCAGTTTATACATATTATATGTATTTAAAATTGTACAATATCTATGCTAAAACAAGGTTTTTAAAACATTTGTCAATTTATGCATTAATTTATTGTGTAATCTATTTTAATCAATATAGAACCTTACATTTCTCTACAATTTACAAATATATATGTACATACCCATTAATTAATTAATATCAGTAAGGAACTACAGTACTGCCATTTATTTGTTGTTGTTAAAAACAGTTAAATACAGTGCATTAAAAAAAAAGATCAAATAAAGATTTGGTCTCTTATATTTTGTATGAATATGTTAAACTATTTTTTGCCAACAGTGATGTGACAAGGAAAATGTGTGTCTTGTCTATTGAAAGTAGTATTTGTTGATCATGAAAATTTTTGAAAAAAGGTCACAGTTAAATACTCCCAAGGTGAACCATGGCATATTTTGACTAAACCTCCAGACTGTAGTGACTCCAGCAAGTCTGGCTGATGCAAGTCTCCTCATTTGCCTGAAGTGAGAGAATGATGTATGCCATAGCTGGTATGCAGAGAACGTTTTAAACATTTATGCAAAAAAGTAATTTAAAAAAATGTTAAATGATAAAGTAGAAATAATCAGAAAGCAGAAATGATCAAGTATCAAGGTCATGATATGTACTTTCCAGACTAAGAACATATTAAAGTCAACAAGGTCCCTCATATTTCCTGTAGAATTTTTATTTAGGCTCTTGCCAAAACTTTTAAATGTGAGACGAAACAATTAATACATACAGACAGGACCTTCTGAAAGCTAAAATGACTGTAAATGGAAGGTAAACAATGGCACTAAGTAAAAAATTACACATGTGGACAAAATTGTTGGTACCCTTCGGTCAATGAAAGAAAAACTCACAATGGTCACGTAAATAACTTTAATCTGACAAAAGTAATAATTTGAAAAAATTCTATGAATGTTAACCAATGAAAGTCAGACATTGCTTTTCAACCATGCTTCAACAGAATTATTTAAAATAATAAACTCATGGAACACGCCTGGAAAAAAATGATAGTACCCCTAGAAAATACTGAAAATAATGTGACCAAAGGGACATGTTAATTCAAGGTGTGTCCACTAATTAGCATCACAGATGTCTACAATCTTGTAATCAGTCAGTGGGCCTATATATAGGGCTCCAGGTCGTCACTGTGTTGTTTGGTGACATGGTATGTACCACACTCAACATGGACCAGAGGAAGCGAAGGAAAGAGTTGTCTCAGGAGATTCGAAAGAAAATTATAGACAAGCATGTTAAAGGTAAAGGCTATAAGACCATTTCCAAGCAGCTAGATGTTCCTGTGACTACAGCTGCACATATTATTCAGAAATTTAAGATCCATGGGACTGTAGCCAACCTCCCTGGACGTGGCCGCACGAGGAAAATTCATGACAAATCAAAGAGACGGATAATCCCAATGGTAACAAAAGAGCCCAGAAAGACTTCTAAAGAGATCCAAGGTCAACTTCATGCTCAAGGAACATCAGTGTCAGATCGCACCATCCTTGTTTCAGCCAAAGTGGACTACATGGGAGACGACCAAGGAAGACACCATTGTTGAAAACAAATCATAAAAAAGCCAGACTGGAATATGCCAAACTACATGTTGACAAGCTACAAAATGTACTATGAGACAAAAATGGAACTTTTTGCCAAGGCACATCAGCTCTATGTTCACAGACGGAAAAATGAAGCATATGAAGAAAAGAACACTGTCCCTACTGTGAAACATGGAGGAGGCTCTGTTATGTTCTGGGGCTGCTTTGCTGCATCTGGCACAGGGTGTCTTGAATCTGTGCAGGGTACAATGAAATCTCAAGACTATCAAGGGATTCTAGAGAGAAATGTGCTGGCCAGTGTCAGAAAGCTGGGTCTCAGTCGCAGGTCATGGGTCTTGCAACAGGACAATGACCCAAAACACAGCTAAAAACACCCAAGAATGGCTAAGAGGAAAACATTGGACTATACTAAAGTGGCCTTCTATGAGCCCTGACCTCAATCCTATTGAGCATCTTTGGAAGGAGCTGAAACATGCTGTGTGGAAAAGACACCCTTCAAACCCGGAAACAACTGGAGCAGCTTGCTCATGAGGAGTGGGCCAAAATACCTGCAGAGAGGTGCAGAAGTCTCATTGACAGTTACAGGAATCGTTTGATTGCAGTGATTGCCTCAAAAGGTTGTGCAACAAACTATTAAGGGTACCAACAATTTTGTCCACGTGTCTAAGTAGCAGCTACATCTTTGGGAAAAATTCATTGTGATGTTGCCTCAGAAGGAATCAATCCAGTGAAGCCACAAGCCAGCTTATGTCCAGAGAAAGGAATCGATAATGAAACTAGATACGAGTAAAAAAAAATTGGGCAGGTGTACTTGTTTTTGTTTTAGTGTATAAATTTACTTTCTCAGGCACTAAATCAAGGTGTACACTACGGACAAACCGAACTGCTTAATATCGGTAATCGATGTCAGGATTATACACTCGAAAACCTAAATTCCATCCCAACGGAGATCCTTGGCCCAGTGGAGTTTTGCTAGTGGTGGTGGTTGTGTGATGGAAATTTTAGGAGACATTTTATAAGGTCATAGTTAAATATTCTAATGGTTTAACCAAAAACCAAAAGCTTGTTTGGCTACACCTAAAGGTCACGATTCAAGACATTTAGGCTAGTGACTCCAGCCGTTGTACCTCTTAATTTGCCTGAAGTGTAGAGAGAATGCAGTGTGCTATATCTGGTGTTTCTCTAACTTACAGATGATAGTTTTCAATATATATTTTTTGACAAAGTAAAACAAATTAAACAAATGATGTTTAACATTTGAACTCAAAATTAACTTTACACCCAACTAAACCAACACAATCATGATACTTTGTGGATTGGGAACATATTTCAATCAGCAAACCTTCTACAGTATATATGAATATATAAATGTGAGAACCAATAGTTAAGATATAATTAAAAAAAAATGACTGATAATAGCTAAAATGACTACATAACTGGAAAGTAAGAAACAATGGCTTGATTAAAAAAACAGCTTACTAATGCTGTACCAAGTCTTTGTAAAACAAGACACATGCAAATGAAACAACCACACCACAGGAGATAGGTGAAACAAATGAAGTCAGAGGGTTGCAATAGCAAACCAAAGTGATTTGTGTAACATGCAATAGTCTGATAAAAGTATTAACACTAAAGGTTAGTTTGGATAAGAGAATATGTTTCTGGCCATAGTGGTTCTGGCACTATGCTCTTCAGAATTGCAGAGGGCGCTACAGTGATCTGGTTACCTGCAATATAAATAATGGCAACAACTTGTGGAGATTTTTGATTAGATTTTTGAACAAAACTCAATGTAAAAATCAGGTATACTAACCAAGAGCACAAAAATAAAATGTAAAAAAAAATAAAATAAATAATTGTTTTAATTTCAGCAAATTTAAAATATTGAGATAGCATAGTGGTTACAGTTGGACCATGCTTCACACCTCCATGGTGAAGGTTATGATTTCTGCCTCACGTCTGTATGCGCAGGGTTTGCATGTTCTCTCTGTGCTGGGAGGGTTTCCCCTTGTTTCCCTTGTGTACTCAAGTTTTCTTTCCACATCCAAAGATGTGCAGATTATGTTAATTGTTAATGTTAATTTCCAAATTACCCATAGTGTGTGTGTGTGTGTGTGTGTGTGTGTGTGTGTGTGTGTGTGTGTGTGCGCGCGCCCTGTGATGTACTTATTATATGAAGTAAATAAAGATATGTTATAACCTTTATAAATGACAGAACGATGTGAACATCAGACCAGACAAACAGTTTTTTATTTATTTATTTATTTATTTTTTTACCAAATCACCCTCTGAATAACAAAAATGCAAGGACCAAAATCACTCACACTAATGACGAATAATCACTAACATGCTAAATTAGTTTTACTTTACTATGATAAAACCATGAAAAACCATACAAAATGTATTGATGTATTGTAAAGCTTGTTCGGGTCAGGGTTGACCCCTGGTGGCCCATTTCTGCAGGTGCAGATTACTGCAACGTGTGCCTGCTTTGCAAGTGCACTCTGCACTCACAATACCTCTTTCACTGTGTGATCAGAAGAGGGAAAAATAATGTGATTTTTTTTCTACCAGGTCAATGTTTCTTTTTAACTTATTGATCAATCAGAGACTGTGCTACTAAACTGTCAATCAATCGGAGGCTGTTGTTCTGACTATGGGTCAGTGCTGATCTCAAAAAGCTAAACATCTTACAGCCACTAACATCAAGGGCATAAGATTTAATATGAACTTTCCCAATATTTCAGCTGAACTGATCAAGAGCATCCTGACTAACTGAATCGCCATGTGGTATTGGCAGTACTCTCGCCTACAGAGAGTGGTGAAGACAAGGACTTTTCCACAGGAGAACTGCCTCCATCCATCATCAATTTCGCATCGATTTTAAGATACTACTTTTGACGTATAAAGCACTAAATGGTCTCGCGCCGCAGTATCTGAGTGAACTGCTAGTGTCTTACGATCCGCCACGCCTACTTCGATCAAAGGATGCAGGCTGCCTGTCAGTACCACGTATTATTAAAACTACAGCAGGGGGCGGAGCTTTTTCTCACAAAGCCCCAAAGTTATGGAATAGTCTTCCTATTAATGTTCGGGACTCAGACACAGTCTCAGTGTTTAAGTCTAGGCTAAAAACCTATTTATTTAGCGCAGCATGTTTGTAAATAGATTAGCCTTAGGTAAAGGAGCAGATCTGGGGGACTCATGGACGTAGAGTATTCTGGTGAACTGGTATGTTTAGATGCTGTCCTCCCCACTCTCATTGTTCACTCAGGTTTGTTGACGGTGAGGTGATTGGTTGCTTTACATCTCGGTTCCCCCTCATGTCTGTGTTTCCTTCTGGCTCTCCCTTTTAGTTATGCTGTTATAGTTAGTCCTGTCAGAGTCCCTGCTTGCACTTTGCACTAAATATACTTTCACCTTATACATGTTGACTGTGACCAGACCTAACTGCCATCTCTCCTTCTCTTTCTCCCTCTCTCCTTTTCCCTCTCCTTGTCTCTCTGTCGAGCTAAACATATCGCTCCTGAGCTGTCAGTGATCCAGACCCCTCTGCCCTCTGGACCCGTCTAACCCGTCCTGGAGTCCTGCTTCTGGTTGGCGATCTCGTTGCATGGATGCCCCGTGTGGTCTGCCTGGGAATCTGGGAATGTGTGTGGTGGCTGGGGATGGTTTCCACGAAGACTGTCCTGTCCTCAACTGATGCAGACAGCTGTTCTCTGGGGACCTGTGACCTTCTGGGGATACTGAACCTCCAGTCTTACACAGTATTATGCTGATCGTTCTCTGCTATCTGTTATCACCCAGATGAGGATGGGTTCCCTGTTGAGTCTGGTTCCTCTCAAGGTTTCTTCCTATTACCATCTCAGGGAGTTTTTCCTTGCCACCGTCGCCCTCGGCTTGCTCATCAGGGACAATCTTATCATTTTGATTCATACACATTCACATTTCATACTGTACAAACTTAATTCTTTTGATTGTGTAAAGCTGCTTTGCGACAATGTCAATTGTTAAAAGCGCTA
This sequence comes from Clarias magur, assembly GCA_013621035.1. NCBI lineage: Eukaryota > Metazoa > Chordata > Actinopteri > Siluriformes > Clariidae > Clarias > Clarias magur. Next base: position 507,804 of record QNUK01000426.1, read on the forward strand.
TACAAATAAAATTGAATTGAATTGACCAGCCAATTGACCAAGTTTGGAAGAGACTTTTCATATCTTGTCCTTGGTTAAAGTTTACTCCTAGACAATTAAAATGCCAGACAGGGGCAGTGATAATGTACAGACAGAGATGGATCCTGCCGTTGAGCTTCAGGCCAAGTTATCTGAACTGAGTAACAAACATGACCAGGCAATGGCTAAAAGAACGCCTCTGAGTAGTAGCATGAATAGATCTTATGTGTACTTGCCCAGAGAACGCCCGGTCCAGCCTTTCCGTGGTGATGCTGCAGTCGATTGTCGTTCCGTTGATGAGTTTCTTGATGAAGTACACAGGACTATCAGGTCTTGGGGCCTGGGTGACAGTGACCACTGGTTCAGCACTGGAAGAGGTTAGGTTGTGTATGGATGAGGAGCTAAGTGATCTTGATGAAGTTTTCAGTTTTCTCAGTTCAGTTTTTTGAGGCCTTGAATTCAGCATGTGTGTGTGTGTGTGTGTGTGTGTGTGTGTGTGTGCGCGTGCGTACCCTTTGCCAGCATACTTGGTAGTTTGACTTGGTAGTTTCTGGTTTGTTTGTGGTATTTGATTCTATTGTTTATTGCTTTGTTGTATGATTCAAAATCTCTCTTTAGACTCTTATTGACCTTTGCTTACAGTGATTGTGTTGGTGTTTGGTCTGGCCTAATACATGGCAAGTGCAACCCCATTGTTATTAGACATGTTGGTGCTTTGCTTTATTTTTGCTACTAAATAGTCAATTGTTAGTTTAGGTTGAGTATCATGCCACCCATGTACTTTTCGTTTATTATTTCAAGGGAGTCCGTTAGAGCGTCGCATATGCTGAAGATTTTGGGTTTATTTTGTATTTCTTTTGTTAGTTAGTTTTAGTCATAAGGTTTAGGTTTTTTTGTTTCTTTCCTTGTTTTGGGCGACACTCTCATTTTTTTTTCTTCTGAATTATATAAATTTCCCAATGTGAGTAAACCACTTTTTGCAACGCCCTGCTGCAATCGTCTCTCCTGAATGTTGCGGTTATGATCCAATTTAACATCAAGCACGTAACAGAAGACAGAGTATCACTCGCCAGTATTGCACATGATATTCACCCAAAATGTTGACAAGCTCAACAGTTTCTGAGGCAAGTGTCCACAAAATGTGTAATTGTAAGTAAAAGAAGATTTGTTATTACTTTTATAAATATAAACAGACAGCTGTAAACAAAAAATAAACATAAGAAATAATAATTAATAATAATAATAATAATAATTAATAATAATTAAATGACCAACTAACAACCGATTAAATGTTCTTCAGAGGGTGACTCTGAAGAACATCAAAAATGAATTTAAGGATCAACATCATTAGCACATTATTCCTAACACTAATGGTTACTAACATGGTACAGTATATTGTGATTTTTTTATTTTTATTTTTTTCACTTTACTCTGATAAAATCATGAAAGGATAATAACCTTTACATGTTTTAATGTGAAGCTCGTTTGCGTCAGGGTTGCATCCTTTGGACATTTTTTGAGTTTGTTTTTGTTATTATTGTCATGATTTCAGCCCTAGCTTTTCACAGCGAATCCGTTTCTTGTTTGTTTTGGTCCTGTTGGGTCAACCAGTTCCTCCTCAGCCCACTGTATATAACTGTCGCTCAGAACACGCATCATACTTCAAAGTAGATGGCTACAGAAACAGAAGATCACATGCACAGCCAGTATAATTAAGTTGCTATTTCTTAAACTACTGTATCACAGGATTACCCATGCCCCCCCATAGTTGTATATATGACTCAAATCAAGAGTAAAAAAAAAAAAAAAAAATCAGATGAAACACACATTTGTTGTAGACAGGTGCTGAGTAATGCAGCAAAGCGGTTAAACTGTTTAAACATGCATCACCACTAAGTGTTTTCTTTTCAACATGCTACAGGCACCTGGTTCCACTTAATCTCTGTTCTGCATCTCATCGTTAAGCCACAGCAGCAGTAGAATAAATGGGCCTAGTCTCTGGGACTCTCTCTCTCTCTCTCTCTCTTTTTTCTGTGAATTACTTAGCAAATTAGTCATGCTGATGTCAGCAAAATGGATGTTTTTCTCCTTTTGGAAGTTTATCACAGAGTCCAAAGCAAACAAGTAGTGTCTTGCGTCCAGTGTTTCCAGGATAATCCTCTACATCAAATATTTGTAGATAGGAATCCTCCCTGTGCTCCTGGATCAGACATTTCCACCTGTCCACATCTTTCTTTTCTGGATGTTAAATGAGATTTGATGTTGGGGAAAAAACTACAGAATTATATCCCCATACATTGTAATTCATTATTAAGCATAAAGAAATCACGTAGAGCGAACCATTCTACTGTACGTGTATGGTGGCATTTACCTTCAGATTAGATTTGTGATGTGATGAGATGAGATGATGAGTACAGTACGGCAACTACACAGTATAAGCAGAATGCTGCATAGCATCTGGTTTAGATGTATAAACAGTATAGCCAATTATTTAGTTCATTAGTCTCTTACAAAACTCATTCCTCTACAGGTAAGGGCTCCACTGTGTTTTAACACGGAAGGAGAATAAAGATCTGCATCTTTTGATGGTTTGAAAAGATATGGGTTTCATTACAGCCTGATATATAACATTAAAATCTAAAAAGAGCTAATGTGAAAAAAAATCGATTATACATGTATAGCTGAAGCACTAGAGTGGTTCAATGGTTGCTTAATCTTGCTGACTCATTGTTTTTAGCTAGATCTTCTATTAAAATTCAGTTCTATACTGTTACATGCATTTTACTGAGCTGGGCTTATAAACGATGTCTATCCCAAACAGTGTATATATAGTCCATGTCAGACTGATTAACTGTACTAGCCAATGCCACTAATATGCTTATATATCAGCTGATATCACGGATCATCTATGACATTAAAACTACCGACAGATTAGATGAACAGCATTGAGCGTAATCACGTTGTTACAGTAGCACAGGGGTGATTTGGCAGCGAGTGAACAGTCAATTCCTAAAGTTGACATGTTGTAAGCAGGGACATGTACAGTAATAAGGCGGTATGAATCTGTGACAAGGGGGCAGTCTGTGGCTAATCAGGTCAAGGGCGGACAACAGGTGAATCTGCAAAAGAGTCTTATCTTGGTTTGCTTGTGGACCTAGACCGTCTAGTCTGACCTTTTTCAATTCTAGGCTTTTTAAATTTCAGTTTGATTCATCATGTGCACAACGCATCAGTGACAGTCTATTAAAATGCTTGTTGTAGAGGTGCTCTACAGGTATGCATTATAAAATGACACATCCATGTGCGTGACTATGTCCGTGAAGTACACATCTTAATCCAAACATGGGAATATAGTACGCAGTCTCAAGATGTGAACAAGAGGGCAAAGATGGCCAAATCTTTTGAAAATGACACAAATATTGATTTTTTTCGTCTGCTGCTTCAGTGTTTTTAGATCTTTTTGTCAGACTGTGGTACACTGATGTATGTGTGCATAAACGGTTACACATACAATTTAATCGTCAATAAAATACTTTGACACACATGAAATGCTTGTAAATACTAATATCACATACTTAGTCACACACATGTATTTTTTATTTTTTTTTACTGGTTATATACTATAGTTGCTGGTTCATTCTCACTATTACTACTTGCTGGTGCATCTTTTGTAGAATTTCATTCCTGTATATACAATTATCATGCATGTCAGGGGTAGCTCAGTGGTTAAGGCATTGGACTACGGTTCAGAAGATCCCAGGTTCAAACCTCACAACCACCAAGTGGCCACTGTTGGGTTGGGCCCTTGAGCAAGGCCCTTAATCCTCAACTGCTCAGATGTAATGAGATAAAAATGTAAGTCGCTCTGGATAAGGGCGTCTGCCAATTCCTAGATGTAGATGTGTTGAAAGCAGTATTTTCATATTATTTGACAGCATTTTTCCACTTCTTTAATGCACTTCTTTAATTCAGATTGCGTTCATTTGATTTTCGAAATGTAATGTTACGGCCCTCACTTCTGTCCTCTGGATTGAGGAGAGTGGGGTGCTTTCACATGACATTTTTTCCTGTTTGTTTTCTTTAGGCAATCAGGTTTATTTAGGTTGCATGATTATTTTTTCCCTAATAGTTATTCAAGATAGAAACAAAAAATTATATTTGTCAGGGTTGACCCCTAGAGGGCGCCTTGCACCCAAAGACTTTTTGTGTTGTGTTTTAGTTCTAGAACTTCGTTTCTCAAGGGGCATCTCAGTCAGGTGATGGAACCTCTCACCTGAACCGAGGTTGCTAATTAGTCTGGCTATAAGAAGCCAGGATTTGAGTTTAGTTTGTCTTGCATCTGTTTAGTTTTCTCCTGTGTTGGTAGCGATGGAATGCTGTGTTCTGTTCTGTTCTGGGGTCCGTTCTTTGTACGTCGCCTGACACGTCCGAGATGAATTGGCACATCTAAGATGAGACCATCGTGCTAATTACGATGCAGCTAATTCGGTTCTTCGAGCACACCTTTTGTTGATGATTAGTATAGCTGGATTGAGTTGTCTAGGATTATTGCGCGTTCGTGCTTTCGTTTAAAAGGCGATATGAATTGACAGTAGAAACACTGATCACAACCCCTTCGATTGGTTGACGAAATGGCAAAAGAGCAGCTCTTTTTTTTTTTTTCTCAAGCGGAGCAAGAGCTTTTATTAGAGGGGTATGGAGAATTTCAAACTTTAATAAAGATAACTTAAAATAAATATAATTAATAAATGCGTCAGTGCTGCCCGTGTTACATGTTCCTTGATATGTTATTTTATTTATGTGTATGTATGTGTAAATATATATCTCAAATCCTATTTGCATTAATGCTCTTTTTGTCCTCTTTAATGTCAGAGCCAGCAGTGGACCCATGCGAACATGGGAACAAGTAAAAGTGAAGTAGAAGAACAAGTATAGTAAGAAGAAGTATATTGTCATGCTGTGCTAAAGGATCCTGTCTATACACAAGGAATTTGAAAAAAACTCTGCGAATAATCCTGACAACTTCAGTAACCGGTTGCTCTCTCAGAAACGGACAAGACATGGCTGCGACACATTTGAGAAAATTATCTCCACCTATACAGACGCAATTGGGGGATAGAATTGCTACATATTATTAGACACACGCGGAGATTAACACACGGATGATGACCACAGACACACACATGTACACATATACTGTATGTATGTTTAAATACATCCAGCCATACAGTATATACAGTATATGAAAAGAAAGATACTTTTCTTTTCCCACGTGAGTCAGTCCGCGTCAGTCATGCTCTTTAACCAATCAGATGTGACCTCGCCATTTCAACCAATCATAACCCGCCAGGAGCGCAGCCTAAATCCTGTTTACATGAAATGAACCTGCTTCCGAGCAGGTTTAAGCTTACAGACCTGTTGCTATGACAGCAAGTACAAGATACGCATCGAAGAGCGAAACAATCCAAGATCAGGACAAATCGACGACAATCAAATCCAGCTAACTAGTAGAGTTAGCGACGTATAAAGAACGGACCCCTGTTCTGGTTATCTGGTTTTGATATCCTTGGTATTCTTCATGTTAAAGTTTGTTCTTGTTTAGAATTTGTGTTAGTTTATTTGTTTTCTTTAGTTAAACACCTTAAAGTCTTAACTCCTGCAAAAAACACATAATTGTGACAATATTCAACAGTTAACTTTATATAACTGATTTTTTTTTTTTCCCAACAAAGCTCCAAAAATTTGCAACTGCCGTACTTCAATCAATAATATTAATATTCATAAATTTTTATTTATTAACAGGATTATTCTAATTAGCATTAGTGACTGGACTAATTATACAACTATAATAGACAATGCAGGTTATTAATACTTTTTAGTGTTTATGAATTGTTTATTCTTTTTAGGGCTGCATTTGGCTCAGACACAGTATTCAATGTACTGTTCATTATTACTTTTCTAGAAGAAATCTTGAACACCTGACATTTATAATCCAGAGAAAGTTTCTTCTACAGAGACATTTTTCAATGGCCTACAGGTCAACACTAGTCTGGGAGCCGAAATGGCAAGTAATGAATTAGAACTTTGTTACTGTACTTACATTGGCATGTTTCATGTATCTGAACTTACTGTATTTTCCATAAGTGATGCTTTTAATTTATACTCACTTCATTTTGAGAAAAGACCAGCACTTGTATTGCCAACATTTCAAATAAAAGCTTGTTACTTTTCAGATGATGATCATACAAAAGTGTATTGATTTTCTAATCTAAACATACAGTAAGTGTTTGCTCTTTCACTCACACCATATCATGACGAAGCTACACCACCATGTGGGAATTACAGGAACAAAACAAATCCACCAGTTAAATTTTACATGAATTAATGACAGGCTATACAAAAACACTGACCTTTTAATGCAGATTAGCTGATCGCGTGTCCCTGGGCAACAGAATCGCGCCGACTAGGTCTTTAGGCTGCAACTTGTTCTAACTCCTGTTGTAAAGCATTTTAAATGGGTGCACTTTTCAAGGTAGGTGCATACACACGTGGACAAAATTGTTGGTACTCTTCGGTCAATGAAAGAAAAACTCACAACGGTCACAGAAATAACTTTAATCTGACAAAAGTAATAATAAATAAGAATTCTATGAATGTTAACCAATGAAATTCAGACATTGCTTTTCAACCATGCTTCAACGGAAAAAAAAATAAAAAAATGAACTCATGGAACAGGCCTGGACAAAAATGATGGTACCCCTAACTTAATAGTTTGTTGCACAACCTTTTGAGACAATCACTGCAATCAAACGATTCCTGTAACTGTCAATGAGACTTCTGCACCTCTCTGCAGGTATTTTGGCCCACTCCTCATGAGCAAGCTGCTCCAGTTGTTTCCGGTTTGAAGGTGCCTTTTCCAGACAGCATGTTTCAGCTCCTTCCAAAGATGCTCAATAGGATTGAGGTCAGGGCTCATAGAAGGCCACTTTAGAATAGTCCAATGTTTTCCTCTTAGCCATTCTTGGGTGTTTTTAGCTGTGTGTTTTGGGTCATTGTCCTGTTGCAAGACCCATGACCTGCGACTGAGACCCAGCTTTCTGACACTGGCCAGCACATTTCTCTCTAGAATCCCTTGATAGTCTTGAGATTTCATTGTACCCTGCACAGATTCAAGACACCCTGTGCCAGATGCAGCAAAGCAGCCCCAGAACATAACAGAGCCTCCTCCATGTTTCACAGTAGGGACAGTGTTCTTTTCTTCATATGCTTCATTTTTCCGTCTGTGAACATAGAGCTGATGTGCCTTGGCAAAAAGTTCCATTTTTGTCTCATCTGTCCATAGGACATTCTCCCAGAAGCTTTGTGGCTTGTCAACATGTAGTTTGGCATATTCCAGTCTGGCTTTTTTATGATTTGTTTTCAACAATGGTGTCCTCCTTGGTCGTCTCCCATGTAGTCCACTTTGGCTCAAACAACGACGGATGGTGCGATCTGACACTGATGTTCCTTGAGCATGAAGTTCACCTTGGATCTCTTTAGAAGTCTTTCTGGGCTCTTTTGTTACCATTGGGATTATCCGTCTCTTTGATTTGTCATGAATTTTCCTCGTGCGGCCACGTCCAGGGAGGTTGGCTACAGTCCCATGGATCTTAAATTTCTGAATAATATGTGCAACTGTAGTCACAGGAACATCTAGCTGCTTGGAAATGGTCTTATAGCCTTTACCTTTAACATGCTTGTCTATAATTTTCTTTCGAATCTCCTGAGACAACTCTTTCCTTCGCTTCCTCTGGTCCATGTTGAGTGTGGTACATACCATGTCACCAAACAACACAGTGCCGACCTGGAGCCCTATATATAGTCCCACTGACTGATTACAAGATTGTAGACACCTGTGATGCTAATTAGTGGACACACCTTGAATTAACATGTCCCTTTGGTCACATTATTTTCAGTATTTTCTAGAGGTACCATCATTTTTGTCCAGGCCTGTTCCATGAGTTTCTTTTTTTAAATAATTCCATTGAAGCATGGTTGAAAAGCAATGTCTGACTTTCATTGGTTAACATTCATAGAATTCTTATTTATTATTACTTTTGTTTATATAATTAATACTTTTGATTAAAGTTATTTCTGTGACCACTGTGAGTTTTTCTTTCAAGGGTGGCAAAAAATTTTGTCCACTGTGTATAGCCATTTAATTAACTAGCTAACGCTTACAGATTTTGTTTGTGATTCCCACCAATAATTATGATTTAAAAAAAAAATTAATCACTATTATAATCGATTAGTTTTGGTTCATTATTTAACTAAATTATAGTGTGCTTGCAGCATGCCCACATTTAATTGCGTAGAATAACTTATTTTCAATAGATAGGGTAGAAATGGTAGCAACTAGCTAGCAGAGTAATAAAACACACTAACAATGCTACACACCATTTATTTAATCAGTGACAAATCTTATCATGATCAACAAGTCATGATATAATGTCCAGGGCCACCTTTCCGTTAGCTAGAGAAACTTGATAAACTCTCAGTTGTAATTTTTTAAACTGGCCTTATATAAAAGAAAAGACAAATTTCTCTCTCTTTTTTTGTCTGTTTTTAATTTCAGCTTGATCAGCTGCAATTATTTTTGTACCATCTGAAGATCCTAAAAAAATATTTTTGTAACGGTTTTGTCTAATTTTTATTTATTTTTTAAAAGTGTATTCCTCTCTGTCCAGTCATGTCTAAATCAAACAGTCAGGTAATATACAGTAATTGGTGTTAACGTTAAATAACATGACCTAAAACAGTTCAAGGTTTCATGAACATGTAAATTAACCAAACACAGCCAATGAATTGTACCTTTACTTATTCTTTATTAATTGACACTTTCTTTCGGGTCAAAAGTGACTTGACATTGAAAACTCATGTGCAGTTAATTTTGCATATGAAAAAAAGTGTGTATATATATATATATATATATATATATATATATATATATATATATATATATATATATATATATATACTGTATATACTTCACTGTTGTTGTGATAGGCTCCATGCCCCCATGATCCTGAATAAAGCAGTATAGAAGATGAGTGAGTGAGTTAGTGATTGATGATTCCTATTAAACACTGACCTCTAGTGGACATGTTCTGCATCACCATGTGTCGCACTGGTGGGAAAAAAAGAAAGCATTTGTTTGTTTAATGCACATTACAGTAAGAGGAAGTTGAAGTCAAACAAAATGTAAGTTTGTGGGCATAATCGCAGCTTAATGACTCAAAGTATACCTTTTCCAGTACACTTCATCAAAAATACAAATAATAGTGTGTGTGTGTATATATATATATATATATATATATATATATATATATAATTTACCATACACACACACACACTAAAAAATGCTGGTTTATTTTTACTACCCAAATGCTGGGTTGCCTCTGTTGGGTAATTTTTCTTGGTTATTTACAGGGAATTGAGTACTCTTTGTTTAACCCAGCTGGGTTGGAGTTGGGTTAGCTAGTAACAGCTAACATCACAGACAAGACCGCCCCGCCCCTGAAGTTCACTGGTGTATTCAGAGGCTGTGTTAGCTTCGTGTCTTTTTTTGGGGGGCTGCTGATGAGGGTGCTTTCTTCTCATGCATTTAAGAGGAAATGTGAATGTTAAATATAAGGTCTGTATACACACTTTCACTCACCTATGACTGAATTTGTTCACTGTATGTAACATATTTACTGTTACCGTGTTAACAGGTTTTCAGGCTGAAAGTTTTGTGACGTAGAATAGCGTGCTAGTTTATCTGACAATGGCTGCTAGCTAGCCAAACAAAAGAAGCCCACCTGTTTATGAAACTACTAAAATGTCTGAGCTTTTTAGCTTTCTTTGTAGAATGCTTGCAGGGTGTATGAAGGGTGTGAAATGATGAATGAAAGCTAAACTGGTAACTGTAGTGCCAGCATGATGCTAGCATGTAGCTAAGTTTCTAGCATTAGCAACCACATATAAAAAGCTGAGGTGTTCTTACAAATATGCATACTAGCCAACCCTCTCGATTTTTCCAAATTTTTTTACTTTCTTTAATTTCTTTCTTTCTAAGGTTGGAGCCGACACCATGGAATATCTCCAGCAGGCTGAAGTGTCAAGGCCGAACCCCTACATCCTGATGTTGGGAGATAATGACCAGCACTGCTCTCAGGCATTAGTGCTTCTAAGTAATAGTATGGTAATGATGTCGCTGTTTAACTTGTTTTGTATTATCTGATCTTGTGCTTAAATATAAATATTTTTTTCTATGATTTGTACAATTAATTGGGTGGTGTTTGTTGCATATATGTATGGATTGCAAAACTTTTTTTTTTTGTAATAGACTAGTATATCAAAGTAATTTAACTGTTTTAAACTGTTTTACCTATAGACATGTAAAACATAAAAATAATAACCTATTTGTGAGGTAGAATTAACTCAGCATCATAGTTAAATATGACCTAGCATTTGGATTAAATATGACCTAGCATTTTGCTGGGTTGAATTAACTCAGCATGTAGTTGGTCCAATATTTATCCAGCAGCTGGGTTTAAAACAACCCAATCTGGGTTGTTTTTAACCCAGCATTTTTTAGGGTGTATATATTAGAACTTAACAATATTTTATTTTATTTTTTTTGTAAAGGAGTTAAAAGTATATTAAAAGAATTATTTTTTTTTTTTAATCACGAGTGCTCTGGTTTTATTTAATACTTTGAGAAAGGAACCATGCAGTTAACTGAACAGCTGTACAATGCCTTTCCTATCAGTAAATTAGATTTTTTTAATCTTAAAAAATTAAATTTAGACCCAAATGATATAACCAATTTCAGTCAGGTTTCAGGGCCCATCATAGTACAGAAACTGCACTAGTCAAAATTGCAAATGACCTTTTTTAGCTTTGGACCAAGGCTGCATCTCAATACTTGTCTTACTTGGTGTTAGTGCTGCATTCGACACTATAGATCATGATATTCTCATAGATCGTTTACAAAATCACATTGGTATTCAGGGACAGGCTTTAAAATGGTTTAGATCCTACCTGTCTGATCGATTCCATTTTGTAGATCTGAATGGAGAACAGTCTGGTGTAATGCCAGTGAAATATGGGGTGCCACAAGGGTCAGTTTTAGGACCTCTGCTCAATATACATGCTTCCCTTGGGTAACATCATTAGAGGACATGGGATTAGTTTCCATTGTTATGCTGATGATACCCAGTTATACATCTCCAAAAAAACAGACAAAAGACACCTGTGATGCTAATTAGTGGACACACCTTGAATTAACATATCCCTTTGGTCACATTATTTTCAGTATTTTCTAGGGGTACCATCATTTTTGTCCAGGCCTGTTCCATGAGTTCATTTTTTTTTTTTTATAATTCCGTTGAAGCATGGTTGAAAAGCAATGTCTGACTTTCATTGGTTAACATTCATAGAATTCTTATTTATTATTACTTTTGTCAGATTAAAGTTATTTCTGTGACCATTGTGAGTTTTTCTTTCATTGACCGAAGGGTACCAACAATTTTGTCCACGTGTGTATGATCATATAACCCCAATATTATCATCCCTGCACTGGCTACCTGTTCAGTTTAGAATTAATTACAAAATAGCATTACTTGCGTACAAGGCTCTAAATGGTTTAGCTCCCACATATTAGCCAGTCATCTGATACGTTACAATCAACCACGCTCCTTAAGATCAGAAAACTCTGGACTGGTAGTTCCCAGAATATCAAAATCTACAAAAGGAGTTAGGGCATTTTCATATTTAGCTCCAAAGCTTTGGAATAGCATTCCAGACAGTGTTCGGGGCTCAGACACAGTTTCCCAATTTAAAAGTAGACTCAAGATGCATCTCTTTAATCTGGCATACAGATAATTAATTCCTTTACCTCATACTCCAGTACATCTATCCTGAATGGCAACCACACTAATTCTTTTCACCTGCTTTTTATTTTTTCTACCCATACCGAGGCACCTGGAGATTGTTCCAGCTTCAGTAGACTGAGGCCAACTCTGCGAGGATCATGAGGCATCCAGAGAAGGACCTGCTCCAGCTGGATTCTGGTTCATGGTGGTTTGTAGCTACACATGCTGCTCCCAGTGATCCAGACCCCATCTGCCCTCTGCACCTGCTGATCCATCCCTGTGCTCAACTGGACTTAATTTATCCACTAAACATGTTAATTTAAAGAACTTTCAGCTGCATAACACACATGATGTTGTACAATTTCTGTTATCTGTTATCACCCAAATGAGGATGGGTTCCCTGTTGAGTCTGGTTCTTCTCAAGGTTTCTTCCTATTCTTCCTCTCAGGGAGTTTTTCCTTGCCACTGTCGCCGTCACCCTTGGCTTGCTCATCAGGGACAATCTCATTATCTAGACACATTTTCCTTACACATACACACTTCCATAAATTTTCTTTTCATTTTCTTTTCATTTCTGTGAAGCTGCTTTGAGACAATGACCATTGTTAAAAGTGCTATAGAAATAAAATTGAATTGAAAAAAAAAAAAAAAACTTTGTACCACCAAAAATGCAATTTATCTAGAAAGTGTTTTGATTGCATATAAACGAAGTCATAAAAAATCTGCTAAGCCCAAACCCTAAATGCTATTTTGCATGACAATGAAATTTTCAGTCATATCAAAGTCGATTGATGAGAAACAGCGTTGTTGCTAGTGGTGTAAAAGATAAACAACTGACCTAAAAAAAAATACATAAATCCAATCTGCAGTCTGTTATTATGTTAAATGTATTCATAATGCAATATAGAACATGAGCCCTACAGCAATATTTTTGTAGGCATGCCCAAAATTTTTTGCCCATATGTTTTGTCCAATAAATGATTTGTTGTGTTTAAAAATATTTTTTTAATTCACTGTAATGTCTTCAGTTTGATTTTTTATGCTTAATAAATATTTACATTTATTTAAATAAATAAATAAATATGACCTATAATGTAACCACTTATGTGGTTATATATGGTGCAACATAAATATTTTCAAATATTAAAAAAAAAAAAATTGAAGTCAGACAAATATGGGACAGGCATTTGTAAACAGTATTTAACCAGAATGGAACTTGGGCAAAAAGCAAAAATAAACATTACTGTGCAAACATAAATAAATACAGGGTCTACGGAAAGTATTCAGACCCCCTTACATTTTTCAATCTTTGTTATATTGCAGCCATTTGCTAAAATCATTTTTCCCCCCTCATTAATATACACACAGCACCCCATATTCACAAAAAAAAAAAAACATTTATGCAGATTTACAGGGCTGTGTGAATATATTTCTTCTGTAATATTTGGTATTTGTTTATTCATGTAATACCCTCAGCAGCAACACCCATTTTCCCTCTCTATAGTAGCCCAAAAGTGTTTGCTTTTTTTCACATTCAAATTTTATTTGTCACATACACAGTAATACACAATATGACAGTATGGTATGAAGTGAAATGCTTGTATATAAGTGTGCTGTCTCCTGTGTATTTGAGCATCCTGCAGAAGGGCAAAGCATCTCTCCTGGGTATGCATATGCCTTTTTGTGTGTATGAGTATGCTATTAAGTTATAGAGAAGAGATTAGCATGAAAAGAAGGCATCACTCACAAGCAGCCTATCCACGTAGCAGCATATCAATGATAATGGCAGCAGGTCAGGGATAAGAGAGAGTGAGGCAATGGCACTATTGCAGTCTAGTAGTGGCATCAGCAGGCAGCATTTAAGGTGTAGTAGCCAATCATTTGCAGTGGTAGCATATCTGGAAACTGACATGAGAAAGCAGATGTGACTGTCACATTTCTGTGGCTGTGCCATTTGGCTATAGATGTAAGCATTAAGATCAAAGCTGTGTATATGCGATCAAGAGATAGGCATGAAATGGCTATGGCAATCACAACCTCCTCAGCAGCAGGTCTGCATAGATGGTAGGAAGGCCATTCCTAGTTCAATGGTAGTGGTTGCAGGCCAGGGTAAATAGCGAGTGAACCAACGTAATTGGCTCTCACAATCCAGTCTAGTCAGCGGCAGGCTGGAAATTATTGGCGGCAGGCCAGAACTTGGACTTTGAAGTCGAAGCAGCAGCCGATATCTTTATGGTGACCGAGTCACAGTAACTGCTGCCCAGCACTTCTGAACCGAGACCAATCTTCTTGCCTCCTTTTATATAGAAGGAAACATCCAAGGGCTTCCGCCATAATTCAGTTCCAACCGTGTGATGTTCCTGCTGATGGCAAGGCCGCGATGCCAGATGAGCATGTTAGGTTAAAACGTTTGAGCACATGCCTGTTATTGGAGAATTTGTGAAACTGCTATAATATAAGTGATAATAGGAATTAGCTTGTCTATCAATTGCACATTATGAAATGTAGAATGTGTTATTCTTTAATTAATTAAAATGCAACTGGTAAATGTATGTGGTGCAAGAAGGCTTGCTATGACATGCTGTTATACGGTAGGAAGATAATCAGTAGTATTGCAGAAGTAGTGCAGAAACTTCATGTTGTATATTTGCTTATAAACACACAGATCCAATTTAAAAATCCAAATTATTGGTAAATTGTTGTTGTTGTTGTTGTTGTTTATACTGGTATTTAAAAATATCCAGCAATATAAGGTTAAGCACCCCAGGAATTGAGCAAACCATGTGTTACTAAATGCAGGAGAGAACCAAAAGAATATTGATAGAGTGTTGTGTACTGTACTTCACTTAACACAAGGTCAATTGAAACAAACTGTCTCAAGGGGCCTACATGAGAACAGCCATTTTTGGCATCAGCTCATTAAGTTTAATTCCCTGCTCAAAGCTGTAATTTTGAGCAATTTGTTTTTTTTTTTTTTTCCTTGTGCTGGGTTTTAAGTGGTCATCTTCTGCCCCTGTAAAGATATAAATTGCAGCACAACTAAAGTCAAGGGGAGCATAAAGGCAAATCTTTCCAAACTGTCTCTGGAGGGTCCAAGGTGAGCTGTAACGCTGTCTTTCAGCCAAATTATAAATCCCAGGGAAGACTCTTATGTTACAGAGATGAAAACTAACGGTTTGATTTCAATGTATTTTTAATACAGTAGAATTGAAATAAATATTTTTATTGGCTATATTTTAATAGTTGAAGACAATGTGTATGAGATGAGGTTTCATTCAGAATTAAGGTCAACACTTATAGGCACGCACTTACCACTACCCTAAAAAAGCAATCAATGATGCATCAATGATTTCATTTGAGTAAGAAAAGGAAGCCTGAAACAGATGAAAGTGAAACTTGACAGTTTAATGGAAGTGGTAGCAACCTATTCTAAGACGGCATTAAAAAAAAATCTACAAATCATCCACTAATCAGGCAAAGAGCCGTCCTTCCTTCCTTCCTTTCTGAAAGGTTCATGGTTGACCTCTGATTTCTTCTAGGTGTAAGTAAAATAATACGCTATTTTATGACAATTCCTGAATCTGATTGGTCATATGGATTGTATCAGTTTTGTATAAATACCAGGCCTGGGCATAATTAGCGCAGTTCTATAAATTAGGGTATTCTTTGGACAGGCATGAACTTAATAGGTTTGTTT
Source organism: Clarias magur (assembly GCA_013621035.1). NCBI lineage: Eukaryota > Metazoa > Chordata > Actinopteri > Siluriformes > Clariidae > Clarias > Clarias magur. The sequence goes on from QNUK01000426.1 coordinate 523,416, forward strand.
ATTTCTTCCCGTGTGGATTTATATAAAATTCATATTTGTGTTCAGATCATAACTTTGACTATGGCATGGCCAATCAGATTTTAGAACAAATATCCTTTTTATATAGGAACAATTTTTACAAAGGTAAAAAAAAAAAAAGGACACATTACATTTGTAATTTAATGATAAAATTAATAAACGTGAGGACGTTCCTGTTGCACTCTTCAGGTGACAGTAATGGTAATGTAAACATATGTGTGCATTCAATCAGCATTGTTGTCCCATTGCTTTGATTTGATGAAATCTTACAATTTCTCAGCTTAGACCAGATGCATCACAACTGAAGGATTTTTTATCAAGTCTAATAAGAATGTAAAGAAACTTAAAGCTTTGGACTGAATACTAATGTTAGAACAGACTGGACTACCCTTCCCAGTGGCCACCGCTGGTCATGTTTACATGTGTGTGATTTAAGTACTGGTTTTCTGTTCATGGTGTCTTTTGGCTTGTCATAATCACCTATGAATTGTACATTTCCTGTGTTTGTTTGGGTTTCAGCCCTCTGAGTATTTATTTGATTATTTACTTAAACATAACCCAACTTATAACATAATAATCATACTGTACATATATGCACATTCTATCACTCTTTTGTCATGTATCATTCTTTAATAGAAAAAAAATAAAATAAAATTCTTGGCACAGTAACAAAACACTTTACTGAAATGTACCAATAAAACGATCACCTTGAAGTGATAACTTCATCTCACCACACAATTATAGCACCTGCGCAAGTGTTTTTTTGCTAAATTTTATCTGCTTGTACCAGACATTACTATTTTTCCCAGGGAACTCGGGGCAACTCACACACTTTAGGCAATTTGGAAATGCCAATTAGCCTACTTTGCATGCCTTTGCACTGTGGAGGAAACTGGAGAAAACCCAGCAAGCATTTGGAAAACAAGCAAAGTCCACACACACACACGCACGCACACACACGGAGGTGCGATTCAAAACCCTTAATCTTGGAGGGGCAAAGCTACAGTGGTAACCACTTTGCTACAATTACTATTTGTATTGCTTCTTTTTTCCTTTTAATTTTCTATTTAATTTTAAGCACAAAGGTTAAACATTCCCCTTTTTAAAGTAACGTTTTGTTTTCTTTTTCCAGTTCTTGTTGTCACATATTTCTAGCAAATGTACATACTAGCACTTCTCTTTATAATAAATTCAATAAATTAATCCTTCATCTATTTTTATTTGTAGTACATTGCTGTGATTTCATTTTACAGATTTTATAAATCGTTCTGGCTGAGTGACTAAATGTAAACAATTCTGTTAAAACAGGCTGCTGCCTCTATAGATAATGATTTTTCAGTAAGTCTAAATATGTAGATATTATATTTACGGTATTTTATGGGTTTGATTCCCGTTTGCATGGAGTTTGCATGTTCTCCCCGTGCTTGGTGGGTTTCCTCCGGATACTCCGGACTCCCAGAGTCCAAAGATATGTAGATTAAGTTAATTGGCGTTCCCAAATTGGCCATAGTGTGTGAATGAGTGTGTGAGTGTGGGTCTGTGTGTGTGCCCTGTGATGGATTGGCACCCTGTCCAGGGTGTACCTCATCTTGTGCCCTAAATCTCCTGGGATAGGCTCCAGACAGTGACCCTGAATACAGGATTAAGAAGAAGTATAGATGAGCGAGTGGAAGTGAGTGATCTTAGCATAGAGCTCCTGTTCATTCATCTACAGTATAATCAGATAAAACCGGTAAAGGGTGTTTAATAAAAAAAAAAAAAAAATCACTGCTGAGATGTAAACAACCTGAAAAGTCATTAGATGTGAACACTATCTGCAGATCTCGTCTATTTCAAACAAGAATTATAGCTCATGCACGAGAAGAAGAAAGAGAAAGTTTATTACAACCTGTCTTGGGTGGAAACAGAGACAATCATTATGAAAGCAAGTGCATAAGAGAAAATCTTATCCATAATGAATACAAGAAATATATCAGAGGAAGATCAATTTTTTGTTTGTTTTATTTCTTTTCTAGAGGCCATCATTGGGACAGTCATTTCATGTGATAGTTTAAATAATAAAGTTGAGATGTTGGAACAGGAGCCTATGTGCCATATACATAATGTTCATCCGAATTCACATATTTGTTTGATCAAGGAGTTGTAAAAGTATTCAATAATCATAGCTTGTATTAAAAAGGGTTTTTAATCTTTAATTGTTAAATCCAAGCCATCAATTACGGTAAAACGCTCAAATTGTCACGGTTACTGCTTGCCAGACGAAAGAGAGGCATGATAGCAGAGGTGAACGTGATCAACGGATTTTAATGATAACACAACACAGGGAACCAAAGGAACAGAACATGAACTTAAACCAGGATAAACTATAAACATGACAAACTAAACATGACAGATTAACTAGACTAGACATTACAACCAGATAGAGACAGACAGGCTAGGAGATAGACAAAGGCCAGGACAACACAGAGCCAGGAGAACATGGAGCCAGGAAGAACACAGAACAAGGAGAACACGGAACAAGGAGAACCATAGAGCTAGACAGAACATACCAGACAAACAGTAACCCTAGACGAACAGATGCAAGACAAGGACAACACAGAACTCAGGAACATTTATAATCACACTAATGAGCAAACTCAGTTCAGGTGAGCGCCACATCACCTGACTGAGGTGCATTCTGGGGATTAGAGTCCTTCACACAAAGAACACAAAGAAAACAGAAAAAACAAAGGAACTCTCTGGGCGCTTTGTCGCCCTCTAGGGGTAATCCCTGACACAAATGTATGAGTTTAACAAACACATGATCCAACATCTGTGTTGCTGTGCAGCATTGTTGGCTATGTGGATGATGAGACGAGTATAACTGAGCACCTACATTGAACTGGAATAAAGATTTCAGGATCTGGCAGTGGAAATAAAAAGATAAAAACAAAAAACAAGTGCAATGACCAGCAAAACCTGGAGAACCTTATTATTTAGTGACTTTGATATGTGCTCAGTGGAATCTGCTGATTCACTGAATTCAGGGAGATACATCATTCTAAAGAAGAGGATAAATAGCCTGTGTGTGAGCAATAAAAGTCTGTTATGTGAGCAACAACGCTTATATTGCAAGAGTGTTCAAGTTTTTTTTTTTTTTTTTTAGCAAACTGGAGCTTTCTCTCCGATACAGATGTTTAAATGCCTAATCAATTTTGTGTTTGTGCGCACGGTCACATACTGTACATTTAATCTTTGCATGATTTGTACATTGAGAATTAGTTCAAAAGAGATGTATTTTATAATAAAAGTGTGTGGCATGTTAACGCCAGGGGAAAAGACCGATGCAGAAGGAGTGTATGAGCTGTACCAATGCTTTCAGGTTCGTTTGGAAGCCAGACATTGCAAAAAAGGAAAAGGCCACTGGTTTGATGTTAAGATCCATTTCCAGTCAGGAAAATCACCCAGACATCAGATGATCACGCCCATGGCCCATTAAAAGGCAGCTGGGTGGGGCTTGGATGCCACCGAAGAGACCAAAAACAAATCGTAGCTTTTCTCCAAGACCTCGCCTCATGTCCGTGGTGTACCCTGAGCAAAAGGTCTTCATCTCGACACAGACCTCCTTCATCTTTCTCTGACCTCCTTATAAATGAGCTTTTAATGTCCGTATATAATTAACCTGCATTTTTGCACTAGCTTTAATCGGACATTTTAATATGAATGAAAATGTGCATGGATGACTAAAACAATGAAAGGTTGAGGTAGATTTTGTCTATCTGCTTATATAATTTGTATGGATGCGCTTCAAACCGCTCTTAGTCTGAATAAAGTGAGAAAGCAATCAGAGCTCTTCTGTCCAAACTCCCTAGCAATCAGGTTTTTATGATTGTTATAGCAGGGCTGTGCGCATGCTGTAATGTGATGTAAGAGGATCACAATGAGGTGCTGAAAGGACCTAAGATTCTATTAAAATAATATGAATTGTCAATTTCAGACAGAGCGTATGGATTTGAACAGGGAGTGTACAATAAAAACGACAAGCCGTAAGAACAGGGCGCTCCGTTCACATATGGAGATTAAGGAGCTAAAAGAAGCACTGATTTACTTGAAACGTGATTTAGATCAAGACATCAACAAAGTGAAGCATAAAATATCCTTCGGAAATGTGTTATTAAAATGTCTAACTGATTTTTATCAGGGTTTGGATTACATACTGTATATAGCAGTCCGAAACACGCTCTATTCCATGGATTCCGCTACTCGCAGTGGTACTTATTCGAGATAACAGAGTAAGCGAATTATAGTGATCTGGACAAATTTCACAATTAATGGTCACAGCAAAGCAGACAGCGAACCACGCTCTGCAAAAATATCAGTAGCAGCTATTACAGCATCTACAGCATGAACTGGATATTAACCTAATCCATTCACTTCATTCATTCAAAGATTCCTTAATACACACTTTCCCCAAAAGTATCCACACTTCAACAGTTGTTGTATATGCCTTTTCTCTCTCTCTCTTTTTTTTTTTTTTTTAAATTAGAATTGAATTGTGGTTGTGGTAATGTGCGGTATTATGTACGTCTAAAGATCGCACCATTGTTGATGCTATCATGTGACTGTCGGAAGAGAGACGAATATTTTTCATGTTGAAGTGCGTTTACATTCGTCAAAGAACACTTGGTTTGAGATGCATATAGCCAAAATGTTGTATAGACAGTATAGGAGGAAAGCAAAGAACCAGATGAATCCTACATACATTGCGTACTTGCCATGTAACAATTTCCACACCAAAAATGTGCATGGAGTTTGCATGCTCTCCCTGTGCTTCGTGGGTTTCCTCCGGGTACACTGGTTTCCTCCAACAGTCCAAAGACACGTATGTTCGTTTAATTGACATTCTCAAATTGGCCGTAGTGTGTGAATGAGGGTGTGAGTGTGTGTATGTATGTGTGTGCGCCCTGCGATAGATTGGCACCCTGCCCAAAGTCTCTTGGGATAGGCTCCAGGCCCCCCATGACCCTGGATACCGGATTAAGCGGTATAGATGATGAATATTATATATATATATATAGAGAGAGAGAGAGAGAGACATCAGTGCACTGTCACTGGTACCCTGAAGTGTTTAAACGTGGAAAAAATCAAGTCATTAAGTAAATTAGAGGTGATATTGTGTGTGAATTGCCTATAGTGACTTCATCGGAAAACAAATTTCCTTAATGTTCACACATACCATTAAAAATGTGAATTTAAATACACCCATATTGATGGGCTGTAATTAAAATGCTATTCGTTTGTGGCATAATACACCTCCTGTGGAACACATACTGCACTGTATAAAGCACATGGAATTCCCAGTTATGCATTAGTCTGTGCGGAGCACTCAGAAGCACACGGTTATATTTTTCCTATATGCTTTCCTCAAATTGCATTAGGCACTCCCTTTTAAGCCTTTCCAAACCATCAGGCCAAAAAATGACCTTGATCAAAGAATCGGGATGTACAGTAATGTACAGGATAATACATTTCAGAAAACACAGTTGTTAAATGCTTAATTCTGATCAGTATTAGTTTTTCATCTTATCTTTTTACAACAGCTTTGACAGCAGGAGGAACCATAATGCTATATGATGTCAAAGCACAAGAATGGAAAAGCATAAAATTATCTTGGTCTAATGTTTTATTAATTAACCCAATACAAAATGCAATTGCAAATTGTGAAATTCACCAACTTTATTACATTATTAACATATTAAATATAACCGAGTACTTACGCAACGTCATTTAAAGTCACTCACTCACTCACTCACTCACTCACTCACTCGCTTGCTTGATCGCTCGGTGGGATACACCCTGTCACCCTGAGACTCCGTTGCAGGATACAAGCACATGCATTGACACACTATGAGTGTTTGGAACGCCATTCTAAACTCTTCTAAAAGAATAGATGAATCATTTACTGTGTTAATAATATGTTGAACAAATTATTCCAGCACAATTTTGCTTATATTAAATTAAAACATTTATTTATTCACAGATTTTTTTAATCTACAAATTGAAATTCATCCATGAACTTGTAATCTGCATAATTTATTTTCTTTTGGTAGCCCCCGTAATACCTGAGTAGTGTAGTCTATGATTATCCTACATGCCTACTTCGATGCAGGCTGCTTGTAAGTATTGCATATTACAGAAACTACAGTAGGGGGCAGAGCTTTTTTTTTTGTTTTTTTTTTTTAAACAAAGTTAAAGAATAACCTTCCAATTAACGTTCGAGACTCAGACACAGTCTCAATGTTTATGTCTAGGCTAAAGACCTATTTATTTAGCAAAGCATTTTTGTTAATTGATTTGCCTTGGGTAGGAGCAGATCTCGGGGACTCATGGACATTAATTTGATCCATTATGTGACTGTGATCATATGTAAATGTTATGTCTCTTTTTCTTCTCTTTTCCTTTGTTCTTTTCTCTTTCGCGCTCCCTGTTGCAAACCAAGAGCATGTAAAGGTGAAAAATTACCTCATAAAACTCTTGCTTTTATTCACTAGAAATACAGCAATGATACAATGTTAAAGTAAAACTTAGATGGTACACTAAGGCTTATGAATTTCAGCAGTAGACACATAATGCATTGTTGGTTTTGTGTCAAACTTTTGTACACATGCATTTTTCAGTCCAACTTCTCGTCTATACTACTTTATCCTGTGTTCAGGGTCTTGGGGTTCCTGGAGCTTCCATGCACACAGGAATGGGAATTGAACCTGGCCCGGAATCAACCACGGACCCTGGAGGTGCAAGGTGACAGTGGCATGCATGACACCACTGTGCTGTCTGCATTTTTCAGTCTTTCTTACGAATTTAAACATCCAGTGTATATAATGTGAATTAATCCCCACTTTGCTTGCATCAAAAAGACAGGGAGGCTATTTTTATACGCACAACTCCAACTGAAGAGCATGTTTCACTGCAAATTCACGATGCATACAATTACCATCGCATTGTTTAAGCCCTGTACATGCGTGTATGCATGTATACTGTAGTTGGATTTATGCACAAGTCTTCCCTTAAAGACTTGTGAAAATGTTTGATGTTAAGACAGAAATTCTCAACTGATGTTGTTTTGAGAAAAGTCCAGCTGTCTATGGACATGCTGTTCTAAATTTGGCATAGGTTCATCAACTTTACCTGGCACTTGAAAATATTATTAGTGTTAGGTGCTGAAACTTGTCTAGTTCAGATAATGATTTGTACATGTGTGTGATGCTGTGATAAAAAGGAAAGAAAAATGATGTTATATATGTACAGTATGCATGTATGTACGTACATGATAACAAGTCGGACATTTTATTGAGCAGAATAACAGAAAACAGTTAAACACTCTAATATAAGACTAAACACCCCCTTTGTTTCTCTATGTAATCCTCTGCTACACTAATACACTTATCCCATCGTTTCACTAGTGCTTGGATACTATCAAGGTAGGAAGTTTTTTTTCAGTACCTTGGAGCCCTGATCAGTCTGCCTGCTTCATGTCTGAAATGCTGGTCTCCCAGGCTCTCCTTTAATGGCCTAAACAATGGCTTGGAACAAGATCAGGACTGCGTCATGTGTGGGAATAACTCCCAGCCAAGTTCCTGTAATGTGAAAGTGATGCTGCTGGATGTTTGTGTGTACAGTTCCCCAGACACATGCGTCTCTTCCACAAGGTGGCAACAAGATATCCATAAATTTTAAAGCATCATGAATTCCACTCACTGAGTGTTCACAGGAAAGATTGTAGGAGGTTCCGAGTCACCTTGAACAGAGATGGTATTCATGGATGTACGGTACTGTCTTCTTTCAAATGTTTACACTATTAAAATGTTTTATTGCAGGTAAGAGTCTCGTCACTGCACTACACTTGAAATCTACTGTACATCCAGGCATTTGGCAGACGCCCTTATCCAGAGCGACTTACATTTTTATCTCATTACATCTGAGCAATTGACGATTAAGGGCCTTGCTTAAGGGCCCAACAGTGGCAACTTGGTGGTTGTGAGGTTTGAACCTGGGATCTTCTGAACCGTAGTCCAATGCCTTAACCACTGAGCTACCCCTGTACAGTAGTTACTCACTTACTGAATTTAAAGGCAGTCACGAATGGTTTCTTGCCATGATTCCTTAGAACATAAAGTATAATAAAAACAAAACACTTCATTTACTGTAATTTGCAATTAAATTCATTTTTCTTTATATAGTGGCGTCATCAATGGTCATTGACGCAAATCAGCTTTATACAATCAAAAACCAAAGAATTAGGAAATTGTGTTTGATGTGTATAAATCGAAATGTTGTCAAAATGTTGCCTTTTTTGGTCCCTAAATCGTGCTTTGATTGGACACTGTGTGTTTTACGAATAGATTTTTAGACATTCTGTGCAGTCACCTACCACAACCGGCAACAATACAGTAGGTTGCATGAATCTACAGTATAGTCTTGGTTAGAAAGAAGTCAGCCACTGGGCCTACTCAATTTTCCATCCATTTCTTTTTAAAAAGCTGTTGGTGGTGCTGTTGCGCTTGGCTCCACGATGGTAGAAAACCAATAATGAACGTTACAGATTTTACATGTTCAACTGTCAGCTAAAACTGTACTGAAACCCTTAACATTCCATCATTACACCACAATAGCAACTTAAAACCGGAACCATTCTCAGTTTTATCCAAATTTCTGTACAACTTAGCTGCTAAATTAGTTGAATGCCAGCAAAATTGTCTTCCTGTTTAAATTTTATTCTGATATGATCACGATAAGCTCTCTGGAGAGCTCGGTGGAGGACGGTAACCGTTTGCTTACAGCTTCTTTTGGGGCTCGGTATGAATTCTGACAGCGTCATTATGGTTGGGAGAAAGATTTGAGCATGTTCAAAAATGTCGACTGCCCTCTCCTGACAGTAATGCCTCAGTCTTGGTATTGATTCATAAGTGCCGTTATCAAGTCATTATTCATTTTTGGTTTCATTATCAGTTTTTATTACCTCCTTACCTGTTGGCCAGCATTCGGCAGCCAAAAAAACTTGTATAAAATGTTGATGGAAGTAATGACAAAACTGAACAAAGTGGAATTTTAAGGAAAACGGGCATAATTTAACACAATTAAAATATATATTGCATGTTAAAGTCCAATGCACAATAATAATTTAACTAAACTTACTGGGATTTGATCATTTCTAGTAATAGTAGTTGGGAGCTGACAACTTTTCACTTGGAGTAAGATTTTTAAAATAAGGGCCTGGTTTTGCATGCACATGCACGTGATGCCCCCACCGAACATACACCATACAGTACACCTTAACCTGCATGGCTTAGGTTCTGTATACTCTATTAAAACAGAGAAAAATGACAATATCTCCATTGAGTTTATTCATACACTAAACAGTGCATTACTATTTATATTCATGGTAACATTCAGAGGTTAACATACTTTATAAGGAGAGAATCCTACAAATCGAACTGCAATATTATGTGCAATGTAGGACTGATCCTGCACACACTCATACTGCCGGAGCTCAGAATCAAGTCATGACATAAAAACTGAAATAAACAGATGATATAGTAAATGCATTTAACTTAGGGTTATGGTCAACCCTAGGGAGTCAAACATAAAGTGAAGCTAGGGATGAAAACTACTGAAGAAGAAGTACCTTTGCTTTTTGCTTTTCCTGAAGAAGGAAAAGCAAAAAGCAAACTTTTTAACATAACACTTACTACTACAATAATAAAAAAAATTATAATAATAAAAAGAAAAAATAAATAAAATAAAATAAATAAAGAAAAAAAAAGAAAAAAAAAAAGAAAAAAAAGAAAAAAAGAAATAAAAAAAAAGAAAAAAAGAAAAGAAAAAAAAGAAAAAAAAAATAATAAAAAATAATAAAAGAAAAAATTAAAAAAAAAAAAAAGAAAAAAAAATAAAAGAAAAAAAAAAAAATAAATAAAAAAAAAAAAAAAAAGAAAAAAAAAAATAAAAAAAAAAAAAAAAAAAGAAAAAAAAAAATAAAAAAATAATAATAATAAAAAAAAATAATAATTAAAATTAAAATAAAAAAAAAAAAAAAAAAAAAAAATAAAAAAATAAAAAAAAAAAAATAAAAAACATAATAAAAAATAAATAAATAAATAATAATAATAATAATAAAAAAAATAATAATAAAAAAATAATAATAATAAAAAATAATAATAAAAAAAAATAAATAAAATAAAAATAATAATAATAATAAAAAATAAAAAATAAATAAAGATAAATAAAAAAAATAATAAAAAATAAATAATAATAATAATAAAAAAAAAATAATAAAAAAATAATAATAATAAAAAAAAAATAATAATAAAAAATAAAAATAAATAAAAATAATAATAATAATAAATAATAATAATAATAATAATAATAATATAATAATAAATAATAATAATAATAATATAATAAATGGAGAAAGTACACGATTTTCTCTTAACCATATTTATTAGCCTTTGAGTGTTCTCATGATTATAAATAAGTGCTACATGATTAAATGATCAATGCAAATATGTTAATGTCACTGTAAATACTGACATATATTTCCCTCTTTAAATAATAATATATCACTGCCCCCACTGTTTAATGTTACAGCAGACGCCTCTGCGTGCAGCTTTTGTGTGTGACTGATGTCTTCACATAGCTGTAAATATGTCAGTAGCATCATTTTAATTTCGCTTTCTGTTGGTAGTGATGATTTCATTATCATTTATTTAGGGCTTATTAGAACATTGTTAAATTCTGATGTTAATTGTTAATGTCCAGCTATTGAAATGTCATTATGTGATAACATGCCCTTATTGCTTGTGTCAAAATGCACTACAGAGTTATTTTCATTTCCTTATGAATTTGTTTAAATCGTTAATGGCTTGATGTGCGGTTGCTACGCTTGAAAAATCAACCAAACTGGTACCGACCACAATGATTTCAAAGTCGATATTTAATGAGGAGATGTCAAGAGAGGTCAGCAGCAGATTATGCTTAGTGTCATAGGGGGCCTGAGGCATGATCATAAACAAAGCGATAACATCTGTTGATGAGCAAGCAGGGTACCTCAGGCAAATCTAATACCTGTGCAATTACTTCAAACTAGGCTTGATGCCATACTTTTTTTTATGTTTTGGCCTGTGGAGGAAAACCTTTGGTAGGAATTAGACTCAAAACAAGACTCTTCGCCATGTGGTCCATACCTTAAAATATAAAAATAAAAAATTCCCGTTGTAACTTTGAGGTCAAAAGTGCAGTTGTGTAACAGTTTCAGTTAACATAACTGAGTCCCTTCCTATTTTTATTTTATTTTTTTTGCCTAATGTAATTATTCTCAGTAACCATCCTTAGTTATCATTTCAAAATTTCATGATTTTAACCATGAACAGATTTTTAAGCAGCCCACATGGGGCAACCCTTAGCACCAGTGAGTGGTATCCTATAAGAACTCCAACCTGCAGGGCCTTGAAATGAATCAGTCAGGGCCAGAGAAAGCAGATCCATTATGGAGTGGGGATTACTTAAAAAATTCTGCTGTGTCCTTAAAATTCTGGTCACAAGAATGATCCATTATACCCCTAAAATCCCATAACATAAGTGTTACTGTTTGTAATGGTTGGTGATTTTAATGATTGGCAGTATATAATGCTTGGTGGTACAGTATGCAATGCTTTGTGGGCCATTGTTTATTCACAATATACATTCTCTGTCTTAATTTGTTATATAGACTATATATTGCATAAGTGCCTAATGTTCATGTGAATGTATTCTTTGTCATGCAAGATTTACATCTGATCACTTGCTCATGCCAGCACGACAGTAATAACCTAGTAAAAGTAGTTTTAAATTATTACCAGTACTATGTAGTCAAAAGGTGAGGTGAATAAAAAATAGACATTCTGGACAGTCCTGTAACTCCCTTAAGTTTCTATTTATATCCCCACTTATTCCACTTTTGAATAGCCTCAGCTAACTAGCTGTTAAGGGACTGAATCAAAAATAGATGCTAAATTAATATTGAAGCCTTTCCTAGGGTTACGGGTTAATGGGAATTTCACTTTTGCCATTTGTTCCATCTGTGTGCTGTATTTGGGCAAGGGTGTATGAATGCTCTACAGAAGCACATCTTTGTATGTGATTGTTTTAGACATCGCTCAGTATAACTTTGCTAGCAAAGAGCTTCGAGCTTCTGTTCGCCAAACGCTTGGTAAAACACTTGCCTTATATTTAAAAATGAATAAATAAATAAATATGTTTATATTTTATTTAAACACATAAAATAAATAAGTAAGTATTTTTTCATATATAAAATTTTGTGATTTATGGTTTAAGAGTCAAAAATGACCAGTCATTGGAAATGAACGGGTGAGACTACAATTAGTGAATGAAACAGAGTTCAAGCACATTTCTACACTCCTTTCCCAGACCCAAGTATGGGGAATCACAAAAGTTGTTATTTTGTGCTAATATACAGTACACCGTATGTATTATTGTGGATAATGAAATCAAATGATCCAGTCAAACGTGACCGGGAACACTGAGTGTGACCCAAAAATTAATACGACATGAGGGCTAAGAAGGATTGAAGAGAATACTGAGATTCTAGTTGCTAAAAGATGAATCCTCAGAGATATACAATAAGGATTTGATAATCCTCAGAGATATACAATAAGTATAAAACACACTTTACTCCTTGTAAATCAGAATGAAATACTGATTAGTGGTGCAGTAAATTATTATATTATAATACTGCTGGCTCTGTGCATGTACTGTCCATTAGCCTTGTCTCTGTGCATGGGAAACAAACCTTTTTATTACACAAACAGCAAAACACTGCTCCAGCCAATCAGGAGAATGAGAAGAAAGTCATTATTGTATTGACAAATTACTAGAAATGCTCTGCTAGGTAATGGGAGCTTTGATCGATTACAGTACCTTTAAAAATCTATCTTTGTAGCTTCCTGTAATTCAACTATTCATTAATCTCTATTTCAATTTCTATTCATGATTTATTTACAGTACAACCACATTTTTTTTTCCCCATGAAGTTCACGCTTCATTGAATCCCAGCAGGTTTTAATAATGTGCTGGAGATTTCTTAGTCCAATTTTATGTTCAATCTCCTTAGTTGTTTTCTTTGCTTGATGCAGGCCAGTCTTTGACATTTCTGAAATAGCAACTTCTTTTGGCAAAAAAAAAAAAAAAAAAAAAAAAAGCAACTAGCAAGCAGGATAAGCAGGTAAAGGCTATTATATGTTTCCTTCAAGGGAGTAATCGTATGATATGTTCTCATAATTGAGCAGCAGCCACGATGGCCATGGTGGAGAACGTACACCCTCCTTCCCACCAGAAGATCACAGACAATTTTGCTAAACAATAAAACATCAGACAATACTCATTGAATTGAACAATTTGACATTCCCAGCAGCCTAGATCATTTACTGCATATTTGTATGTTAAGCTTTGCTACCATGTGACTTGCAGAAAAGAGGTGATGTTTCATATTCCTGGTAAGTTCAATCATATACGTATTGTGAAAGGCAAAAAAAAAAGGTCAATAAATAAATAAATAAATAAATAAATAAGACAATTCTTTAATTTAACCAAGCCCTGATGAAGAATGTGAGAGGGCACTCAAGCATTTTTGTTTTCTTTTTTTTTTCTTTTTTTTCCAAATGGAATGCTTGCTTTTGACAGAATATGAATATTTAACATATTGAAGGTGCTGCAAATAAGCTGCATGTGAATATTTCTTTTCCCTTTTTTTTTTATATTTGTGAGACTGGGTTGCCTGTTGCTATTTTTATCTGTTGGTAAACACTGCCTGTTCATTCGGAATATTGTAATTATATTTCTCTTACATCCCTGCTGTATATGAAATTATGAAAAAAAAAAAAAGTTGTTTGATGGTTTTATATTTTGATATAAAACCTCCATCTTAAGTTGAACAGTCTGAATAAAGGCTCATCTATTGTGGATTCCAAGATATATTTAGCATGAAGAGGAGGAATTGTATTCCCTACAGGCTTTTGGCTCTCCATCCACCTACTGCAAAAAGTGAGAAACTTATTTCCCACTTCTCCTCTGGTCCTCCTCTCCATCTGGGCCTCAAGCATTACTTAATTTGAGCTGGGCTCTGGGGAACAAAAAAAACAAACAAAAAAAAAAACACCACACATATGATTTGAAGGTCTTGTGTTCAGGAAACATTGTCTGTATCTGACACCTCTGCAGTGCTGGTAAAATTAATAATAAAATGAAATTCTATGTATTACAATTTATTGTGAGTTTCAAATTCGTCACCTTTCAATAGTGATCAAATGTGTTCACAAACAGCTTTTTAAAATGTATATGCTTTTTTTTTTTTTTTTTTTTTTTAATAGTATGCCTAAAAGCCATTAGGTTTGTGGTATAATGGTTGTGAGCCAGAGGAGGTATTACAGTGAACAAGCAGGTCATTACTGTAGTGAATGTGTGCTTTTAATGAAAACTGATTTGCTGTTTATGCTTTATGTTTTGCAGCCATAATAAAGTGAGCAGGAAAGAAAACGGTTATTGTCTTAAGCAGTTCAATGCAAATGCCCTACTGTCTTTGTTTCCTTAATGTTTTATAAATTCTATACCTATCAAAACCTTGATTGTTATGGCTGACCAATGATTTACAGATGCTTTTGTCATTTGTAATGTTTCTCTTTTAATGCCATTTTGGGCAAGAAAAATAAACAGACAATACCTGGCTCCTTGTTTACAGACATTCACCGTTTTGCAAAGACGAACAACATGATTTGAAGAACAAACCAATCCATGATTAAGTCAAATTGTAAATAATTTGTTCAACATATCTTATTTCTCTATTATATCAAATAATTGTGATATTTAGACGTTTTTCATCTTTCTAAACAGAAACATCCACAGAGTTTGCTGCATATTCCATTAAAACCCTTCCTAACGGCGATAACTAAACTGGTAACAGGATCGAAGGCTAGCCTGTCCATATATGTAAATGTCAACACTGCCCAAGACAGAAAGCTATCAAAATAACATCTTAGCTTCCTGTGTGTGGGGCTTAGTAGTTAAAGAGTTCAAGGTTGGTAACCCGGCCTCCTAATTCTACAGATCTCAACCTGATCGAGCATAAAATCTATAGGTAGCTGTAATGTTAATAAGTTTTGATGTTGTGGCTGACTTGTGTGTAAGTATAATAGACTAAATGTATTTTTTCACTTAATTAAAAATGCCATATTTTTTTTCACTCCACAGCTGTAGGTGAGTTCATATGAATAAAATTACCAATGTACGGCTGCCAAGGACGAGCAGTTCATATTAAATATTTTGCCTGCTCTCAGTGGGACACTGACTCATATCAGGCTGCGTCCTTTGTGTGGGAAGTGTGATTAAAGACAGCAATGTTTAAACATCATTTTGCATGTCATTACTATGCTAATTTAACCATACAAAAAGATTTTTGAAAGGGGTGTTCACATAAAAAAAAAAAAAATATATATATATATATATATATATATATATATATAAATTTTAGGTCTATAATCAATTCCCTAATTGCATAAAAAGTGTGAGCCTCTGAGTCGTATATGTTGCATATTTTTTGGTCAAGATTAGATCAAGTTCAAGCGTCTTGCTAAAATCTGAATTCTTCTCCTTTTTGTCTTTGTCTGTGTTTAGGGATCACATTTTTCTTTTCTTTTTTTTTTTTTTACAGTTTAAATGATGTTTAAACCCGGTGGTGTGTGAATGTATTCAGTGATGTATTGAAGTGATACTTTTTGGTTTTCCACCAGGTAAAAGTCAACCTTTTGATGTTATAGCTGTTAAACTATAACTATAGCTGTTAACAATATTAAAATATTGTTGTGTGGTTGTTTCATAACAATAAATGTAGATATAAATAGTAAAAATTGTCAACTTTAATAAGTAAATTTGGTTGTGTTGGTAAGTTGGTTTAGTTTAAGAATAAAAAACTTCAGCATCTTGAAGAAACATTAGTTTCATTTATTTGCATGCCCTGCCATGTGTTTTATTAGTTACTGTATACATGACTTATGTTTTATTTGTGTCTTGGGATGTACAGTATATCAGTGCATCAGACAGATACAGTGACTTTCCTTGGTAGAAATTACTATGGCAGATAATTCATAGCAACCCCATCCCTAATTTAACTGTTTTTAGGATTTTTCTATTTTGGATCCTTTTTAAACAAACCATATAAAACTTTTATTGACTTTTGTGATTACAAGGACTTTGGACATTAATCTTTCTTTGTGAATAAATTGGTCCTAATTTGTCCGACATACACTCAAATGTAATTGTGTATATTTTACATAGTGGAAAACTGGAGAAATTGTATAAAATCCACATGTAAATATTAGGGAAGGAGGTACAAGGTGGTCATTGGAGATATTAGCGTTTACATTCTGCATACCATACTGATACCTTTTAAATTATTTTAATGCTGCATTGTGCCTTTTTCATTTGTGGTATGGGTATGAATTTGTAAATCATTACATTATTCCCTTAGAGTTAACCCACTTTGGGATTAAGGCCTTGATCAGAGGATAAATCTGCATTCTTCACCTCTGCATGAAATTACATCAATTATAAAATGAAATGAAGTAAATTGCATAGAGTGCATCAAAGTAATGGAAATAGCTATTTTACTGCGACAGGCTCCAAAGTACCTAAAGATATCATTTAAAATACACTGTTTATCTAACCCCCTCAGCAGCAATCTCATTTCCTCTTCATCTGTTTCAACAATTCAGGATCGAGCTTTACCAGTATATGTCACGGTTCTGGGTGCGAGGCATAATTGCAAGAGGATCCAGGTGGTTCAGGGAAACGATGTTTATTTTATTTTATATTTTATTAAACATAAACACAGGGAAATGAACAAAACAAATATACTTTAAATGAAACTGAAACTAAAACACGTATAGAAAATGACGGGGACCAGGAACTAAACATACAGACTTTTACGGGGATAAATCAACAGACGCAAGACAAGAAACTCAAAGACATCAACCTATTTATAATAAAACTAATCACCAACTCGGCTCAGGTGAGCGCCCCCTGGTCACCTGACCGAGTTGCCCCATGGGAACAGAAGTTTAAACAAACGGAACTACAAACAAATACAAAGGGTGCTTTGGCGCCCTCTAGGGGTTATCCCTGACAGTATACTGATCACTGGCCTAATCATCTGTCATCATCTGCACTTGATTCTCAATAATTCATACCTCAGGTTTGATTCTTTTTATGCTTAAATATGTCACGCAGTAGGTCACCGTGAAAAGAAAATCCTCAGAAACTGCTCAGGTACAGGGACTGGGCTGAAAGTAAAAGCCAAAAAAGTCCTTCAGGAAGCCTTGAGATCTATTCCTCAAGACTCTATTAAATATATACAAGAAATCCTGTTTTTTTTTTTTTTGAAGCAAAATATGAGGAAATGATGGCTGGCTCAATACCTTTGCACAGATTAGCAAAAAAAAAAATTATTGTAGACGCTTTAATGAGTTTGAATGCATGAATTGCATGGGAAGGATGTGAGACCAATTCTGTATATATTGATAAACTCACTATGTGTGAAATTTGGAAGCAGTTGCACTTACAATTGCAATGTAATAATGTATATAATAATACTTCTTTTTGTTCTTTCCAAACTCAAAACTTTAACATACTCTGAAACACCTTAAGGCTCCTGTTATGTGGCAGGTCAGCTGAATTCTAAAACAAGGGATTCACAGATATCCATGACAGGCTAGTGTCCCTATCAATTTAACCGGGATTATTCTTTTTTTGGGATTCGAGTAGTCAGGTAGTAGTAGGTTCAGTTCCAATTTGTGTTACATCCCAGTATGTCGTTGGGAGGTCAGCGAAACGTATGAGACAAACGTTGCAATTGTTGAATATAAAGAAACACAAAAAAAAAAAGCGTGATTGGGTGAATGCTTTCCATTTAAGTTATCCCAGAAAAGCAAATTTTATGGTACTGGAACATTTTAAGAGCGGTCACGAAAAATAGTTGACTATTTAATTAACAGCTCATAAATAGATGTGAGAATTATGGAAACCCTCGGAACAGAGGGTGCACCAGGAACAGTGCACCAGATCAATGGCATCATAATCTGTGCTAACACATGCGGAATTGATTTCAGCTAAATCTTCCATCAAAATGCAATACTACACCGCTTCATGCATAGCAGAGAGCTGGGTAAACACACACCTGATTTTCATAAATATAATAAATACATTTTATACACAGATACTGTATCTACTTTTTATGCTAATTGAAAAGAATAATAATAAAAATTAAAAAAAAAAAAGGTTTCGTAGGCCAAATTAACCAAAGAAAAGAGACAAATGAGAAATGCACCAATGCTCCAGAGAGATTCTGTTCCCAAGGGACTTCTCTGAAATAGGGGTGATAAGACCTTTTTATATTTACACAGCTCAAAGCTTTTGAGATTGGGTTTCTTCTACATGACTGTGTGCTTGTTCTTGGAAAAAAAGAAGAAAGGATCAGATAGATTTTGAACTCCAGGAACAATCCTTTTTAATTTGGTGAGATTGAATTTTTTACTTTCAAAATGTCAGTGGAAAACACTGAGCCATGAGAATCCTTTAGATTCTACTTGTCTGGATGCTCTTCCAATCATATAGAACATGGAGGGGAAAAGCAGAGTGTCTCAGGATCTTATTAAAGGCAGCCATGATGCTATTATCCTCTTCCGGTCTCAACAGAATCCAACAAGCCGAACAAAACAACCCTGTCTGGATTTTTAGAGTCAGGATTAATACCTTATTCTCAATCCCAAAAACACATATAAATATTGGACATGAAGAAAGAAAAAAGGAAGGAGATGTTGCATCCATACAGATCGACCATTGAAATGTCGGAAGGTTACCTGCACATGCATTTACATATAAATGAAGGTTTTATGTGATTTTGTCTTTACATTAAAGAAAGAAGGGCACTCTGTTATCATTGTGTTTTGACTGATTAAGATTATATGTTTTTCTTTTGTGTGTGTGTGTGTGTGTGTGTGTGTGTGTGTGTGTGTGTGTGTGTGTGTGTGTGTTGTTTTACTTGTTTAAAGGAACAGTTCATTCAAGATACTTTGAGAAAGTTGCTGTAAGTTTGTATTGTGCCTCATACAGTATGCAAATTTGATTGCCACTTAGTTTGGGGGTATTAAAATCATTCTACTGGCATATGGGCTTCATAAATAAGCAAAGTTGTACTGAAATTATTCTTCATATTAGGTTTGAATGCAAATTAAGCACCAGTACTTCAGAGCCGAAGAGCATTCCCTTCCATTTATTTCCTATAATAATGCTCATGTCACTCCCAAAAAGTAAAATGACTTCATATAAGGAACACAAGGCTTTTAATACTTTAGCTATGATAAATATTGTCGGAAATATAATATGATATAATATAATATGATATAATACAATATAAATCTGCTTGCTTATTTGTTTGATTTTATTTAGATTTTGATTTGATTTGTCTTGGGCAGTGGTGGTTCAGTGTCAGGCTTCTCACCTGTCATGTATAAGGCACAGGTTCAATTTCCAGCCAGTGCGCAAACACTCAGCCACTGGATTCAGGACATCCCTAATGGCTCATCCTTAACCCCTTGACAGGAGCATCTAAAAGAACAACATGTCTTACTTTACACTGTAAACAACTTTGAGACATTTGGGACCATGTTCGCACCTCTTCCTTATGTTCTACAACATACCTTATACAAAACATACAGTATGTCCTCTCCCAGTTTTTGACATAAGACTTAAATGGTAGATCATGCTCTTTCCAAAGTGGTTGCTAAGGGGTTAGGATCAGTGCTGTAGTGTTTATCATGGATGGACTGTTGAACAGGTTGCTGAAGTGTTCTGTGTTGTGTTCTCTTAATGATGTGGTTGAGCTGTTCATACAAGTGTTCTTTGGATAACGCCAAAGTCTATAAAGACGACTACTTATAATGGTACCTGTAAGATATCTGGACATGCTGAAGGGGATGCAAACCTTCATGAAGCATTGATGCTGACTGAGAGTACATGCTTGTTTGTAAGAAGCTCTGTCTTTATGGCAAACCCTAATCTATGGATCATGTCCTCAACTTGGGGTTTCCCCATTTCAAAAAATTGTGTCAACCTCCCACTTTCTTTAAGAAGTCTGTATGGGCAAGCTGGGTTTTTATTTTTTTATTTTTTTATTAAGGATTTTGAAATAATACAAACAAAATCAAACAGACAAACAAACAAACCAACCAACCAACACACCCACAGCACTGAAAATATATAACTATATACAATGCAGATGAAAATATAAATCTCTGCCTGCTGAAGTTAAGCAAAACATGACAGGAAAGTAAAAAAAAAAAAACCTCTATTAAAATAGTGTCAGGGATTACCCCTAGAGGGCGACAAAGTGCCCAGAGAGTTCCTTGTGTTTTTCATGTTTTCTTTGTGTTCTTTGTGTGAAGGACTCTAATCCCCAGAATGCACCTCAGTCAGGTGATGTGGCGCTCACCTGAACTGAGTTTGCTAATTAGTGTGATTATAAATGTTCCTGAGTTCTGTGTTGTCCTGGTCTTGCATCTGTTCGTCTAGGGTTACTGTTTGTCTGGTATGTTCTTTCTAGCGCTATGTTTTTCCTAGCTTTGTGTTCTCCTGACTCTATGTTCTCCTGACTCTATGTTCTCCTGACTCTATGTTCTCCTGACTCTATGTTCTCCTGATTCTATGTTCTCCTGGTTCTGTGTTCCTAGCTCTGTGTTCTCCTGGTTTGTCTGTCTCCTAGTCTGTCTGTCTGTCTCCCAGCCTGTCTGTCTTTCAGTCTGTTTGTAATGTCTAGTTCGGTGTAGCTTCATGTTTAGTTTATCCTGGTTTAAGTTCATGTTCTGTTCTGTTTGTTCCCTGTTTTTGTTATCATTAAAATCCTTTGATCACTTCCACCTCTGCTATCATGTCTCTCTTTCGTCTGGCAAGCAGTAACCGTGACAGAATGCAAGACCTAAAAAGTAATATAGCAGAGGAGCCTCCCTTGGGAAATTTTTGGGCGGGGGCTATGACAGTGACGCCAGGGCAAGCGACATTCGAGGGGAGTCGGCTTGCCCTCCGGCGGAACAACTGGGAGCGCGCCAGAGCGACTGCCGGTGGAGCACCTCAGCAAGAAGCTGGAGAGGGCGAACATGTGTCTGCTGGCGTTCAAAGGGCAGATCACGTAGAGCTTCAACAGCGGAGGCTGGGGCTCCACCAACTAGCCGGGTTGCTCATCCAGCAGTTAAACATTTGTCGCTCGACGGGAGATCGGGGGCAAATGCAAACCCTGCTGGAGCTGGGGGCAGTGGTGCAGGAACAGCTGGCCGAGGCCAACCAAGAGGCAGCTGACGTCAAGGCCAGCACCCAGTCTCCAGCCAGCCTCAGTGGAGGCCCTGACCCTCCAGCCAGCCTCAGTGGAGGCCCTGACCCTCCAGCCAGCCTCAGTGGAGGCCCTGACCCTCCAGCCAGCCTCAGTGGAGGCCCTGACCCTCCAGCCAGCCTCAGTGGAGGCCCTGACCCTCCAGCCAGCCTCAGTGGAGGCCCTGACCCTCCAGCCAGCCTCAGTGGAGGCCCTGACCCTCCAGCCAGCCTCAGTGGAGGCCCTGACCCTCCAGCCAGCCTCAGTGGAGGCCCTGACCCTCCAGCCAGCCTCAGTGGAGGCCCTGACCCTCCAGCCAGCCTCAGTGGAGGCCCTGACCCTCCAGCCAGCCTCAGTGGAGGCCCTGACCCTCCAGCCAGCCTCAGTGGAGGCCCTGACCCTCCAGCCAGCCTCAGTGGAGGCCCTGACCCTCCCAGCCAGCCTGACCCTCCAGCCAGCCTCAGTGGAGGCCCTGACCCTCCAGGGTTCCCCGAGATGGACAGCGAGCTGCCTCCGCTGCTGCCGTCCTGTATCGAGGTGGATAGCAATCTTCCTCCGCCGCCGTCATGCGCGGCCGAGGACGACGAGCCGCCTCTTCCTCCGCCGCCGTCATGCGCGGCCGAGGACGACGAGCCGCCTCTTCCTCCGCCGCCGCCGTCATGCGCCGCCGAGGACGACGAGCCGCCTCTTCCTCCGCACGGGTTCGTGGACGCCGTGCTCCTGCCTCCGCACGGGTTCCAGGACGCCGTGCTCCTGCCTCCGCACGGGTTCCAGGACGCCGTGCTCCTGCCTCCGCACGGGTTCCAGGACGCCGTGCTCTTGACTCCATCGCCCCTCTTCAAGGATTCCGTGACCGCTCTGCCGTCCGACCTCGGCACCAAACTTGGAATAATCTCCTTTCCACTCCAAGGGGAGATCCCTTGCAGCCTCGCTGTAGGGAGGACGGTACTGGGACCTTGGGGAGGGTGTCCGGGTCCTCCTTTGGCGCCCCGGTGGTGCGCCTTTTGGGGGGGGGTAATGTCAGGGATTACCCCTAGAGGGCGACAAAGCGCCCAGAGAGTTCCTTGTGTTTTTCATGTTTTCTTTGTGTTCTTTGTGTGAAGGACTCTAATCCCCAGAATGCACCTCAGTCAGGTGATGTGGCGCTCACCTGAACTGAGTTTGCTAATTAGTGTGATTATAAATGTTCCTGAGTTCTGTGTTGTCCTGGTCTTGCATCTGTTCGTCTAGGGTTACTGTTTGTCTGGTATGTTCTTTCTAGCGCTATGTTCTCCTGACTCTATGTTCTCCTGACTCTATGTTCCTAGCTCTGTGTTCTCCTGGTTTGTCTGTCTCCTAGTCTGTCTGTCTTTCAGTCTGTTTGTAATGTCTAGTTCGGTGTAGCTCCATGTTTAGTTTATCCTGGTTTAAGTTCATGTTCTGTTCTGTTTGTTCCCTGTTTTTGTTATCATTAAAATCCTTTGATCACTTCCACCTCTGCTATCATGTCTCTCTTTCGTCCGGCAAGCAGTAACAAAATAGACATTCAGAGTTTTTGCAAAAAAAAAAAAAAAAAGGGAGAGGTTCACAGAGTTTCCAAAATTCGTCTGACCTGTGATTAAGATCATAAGTGGGATATCCACATAGTAACAGTTGGAACCTGGGGTGTGGACCAGTTCAACAAAATCCTTTTTTTTTTTTTTTTTTTCAAAAAATGAAAGGGTTGTAAGCAAAGGCTTGGAGTCCGAGTCAAAAAGATCTTCAAGAATGTGATTCAACAAATACAGTGCAGGCGATAAAATGAAATGTTTTCCAGTTATCTCTTGAGTTACAGAGTGAACCCCCTTTCAGAATGGTTGGATATTATCACACGACCAGAATACATGAAAATATGTATACATGTAATATGTGCTTTACATTTAACGCAAAGATTGGAACAACCTGGAAACATTTTATGAAGACGGACAGGTTAGTAAAGTAATTTCTATGAAAAAAAAAAAAATTGATACCTCCAAATCCTATTCCCACAGTGACTTTAAAGAATCATAGGCTGAAAAGTCTGAATGTGCTAATAAAGCATAAAACTTAGAGTTAACCCCTTTATGAGCTTTAGTTGAAATGATAGTTTCTTCCATCTCTAAAATTTGTCCAGCCTTAATAGGGACTCCATGAAATGCCAGATTTGCAGGTACCTAAAGTAATCTTTAGAAAGAATATTAAGCTCTGCTCTAATTCTTTCAAATGACTTCAGGGTATCACAAGCCAAAAGATCTGAAAAGTCAGACACGCCCTTAGAACCCCACTCCAACAGCCAGAATTGGAAAATCAGGATTAAAAGCCAAGCGAGAGCCAACAGAGACAGGATGAGAAATGCTCAAATATTTCTTCACATCTTTCCAAACCAGTAATGTATTATAAATAATTATATTATCAGTGGGACGTTTTATCCGATCGATATTATTAATAAACCAAAGGGATTCTAATCTTCTGGGATAACAAAATAAGGATTTGAAGTCAATCCATAAAGCATCCTGCCTATTCATAACCCAGCTTGTTATAGTTTTGAGTTGGGCAGCCCAATAGTAAAGCTGAAAGTTCAGCAGCAAGTGACCCCCCCCCCCCCCCCCCAAATCTCTTGGTTTACAGAGTTTAGAAAGACCAACTCTCTGATGTTTATTATTCCAGATTTAACGAGATATGGAAGCGTTCAGTGATTTAAAGAAGGATGAATTTAAATAACACGGAAGGTTTTGGAGCAAATTATTTAGACTGGGCAGTACTGTACATTCATTTTTATAACATTGACTCTCCTGAAGAAGGAAGTTGGCAAAGAGGTCCATTTTTCCAAATATCTTTTAAAATTTTTCGAATTAAAAGGAGAATCATTTGTATCAACTAAACTTTTCAAGTTGGGAGTGAGAAAAATGCCCAGATATTTAAGACCCCTATATGAAACCTGAAAAGGACATTGTATAGGTGGGTTGCGAAGGCAATTAAAGGGCATCGAAACAGATTTTCCGAATGAACAAAAGTTAATTTTGTAACCCAGCACGGTACAAAACGAGGCTAAGGAATTCAAAACTGCAGGAATAGAAGTTTGTGGGTTCTCCAGGTATAAAAGAACATCATCTGCAAACAAGGAAGTTACATGCTTTTTCCCCATTAACAATGATACCCGTAACGTCTGAGTTAATCCTGATCGATTCTGCTAAAGGTTCAATAAATAATGTCAACAATAACGGTGATAGAGGACACCCCTGTCTGCAGCGTCTACGTACTGGAAACCCCTCAGACGTCAGAACGTTCATGTTGACGGTAGCAACAATTTTTCCCGAATTTTTCCAAACTGAAAACAAAAAAGACCACTCTACGTGATCAAAAGCCTTATCGGCATCCAAAAATAAAATCATCGCTGGCTTATTATGAGCATTGAAACAGTGGATAACGTTAAGAGCACGGCGAACGTTGACCATACTACATCTAGATCTTGCAAAGCCTGTCTGATCAGGATTTATAACTTTTAGGAAGGACCGTATATCTTATAGTCCACATTAAGAAGACAAATTGGTCTATCGGATGAGCAGTTGAGGGGATTTTTATCTTTTTTTTAAAGCAAGCTAATAGAAGCTTGTTTCCAAGTATTATTAACAGCATGTATGAGAATTGGATGGATTTTAGGCCAGAATTTTTTTTATTTTTATTTTTTTATTCCAATGTGAAGCCATCCAGGCCAGAGCATTTCCCGTTCGGCATAAACTGAATGGCCGCCCAAATCTCTTCCACTGTAAAGGGAGCATTCGTCTGAATCCGAGCTGTAAAGAGATGTCTAAAAATCCTTAAAAGTTCCATTTCTAGTTAAAGGTTCTCTTAAAATGTTATCACTCTCATCCCGTATCATAACAATTGAACGATCATTATTTTGGTTCTTTAGTTGGTGAGCAAGCAATCGACTGGATTTATTGCCAAAATGTAATATTTTTGTTTAGTAAAGAATGTGGTTGGTACTGTATGGTCCATACTCAGATTGGTTCTTGCATTCACCAGCGCTTTTAAATTTGAAACCTTAGGGTATTCTTTATGAATTTGCTCCATCCTGGAAACTTCATTTTCAAGCTTTTTCCTATCCCTATCTCGGACTTTTAAGGTGAGAAGTGTGAGAGATAAGATGACCGCGTAGAGTGGCCTTAGCCGCATCCCAAATCATGGCGGAAGATACTGGGGAGTCTCTATTATCAAACCAGAATTGAGATAAACAGTCTGAAACAAAATAACAAAAAGGGTCACTGTTTAAAAGATATATGTATTAAACCTTCAGTATGAGGTTCTAGGAATAATGAAAGCAGAGTCTATCTGCAAATGTACTGCTGCATGATCTGACAGAGTAATACTGTCAATACGACAGGACTGGATCGCGCTCGAGAATTGCTTAGGGATAAAAAAAGTAATCGAGCCGAGAATAAGAATTACGGGGGGGTGAGTAAAATGTATAATGACTCACTTTAGGATTTCATTGGCACCATGTATTTAATCAAACCTGTATCTGTGCATAATTCATTAAGAACATTAGATGATTTAGGATTTATCTAGAGAGGCATTCATTACACAATTGAAGTCTCTAGCCAAAATCCTAAACGAAATTTGGTGCGTAAACATTCAGAATCGTTATATGATGTTTATAAATCGAGCCTGTAATCATAATAAATCTTCCTTCAGGATCTGATTCCTTGTGCTCTAGACTAAAAGGTAGATTCTTATTTATATATATTTATATTATTCTGTGAGTAAGAAGAGAAGTGAACCTGGCCTACCCAATCTCTCCTGAGCTTTAAGTGTTCAGTATCAGACAGTTTTGTTTCTTGGAGCAGTACTATGTCAGGTTTTTCTTTTTTCAGAGGAGTTATTTTTTTTTTTTCTCCTTTTACATGGCCAATTCCTTGGACATTCCAGGTGACAAGTTTAAGTGAACCACTCATAAAAAGCAACCAATTGAAAATTAAGATGGCAGAGAGTTGACCTTGTAAAACAGAAACATGAAACACAGTGAACAAAATTGCAGCGCTTACCCATCCCTATTCTGTCCCCAAACGACAGAACAAAACCATCCGTGATGAAGTCACCAGACATATTAGACATACCGTAGCCCTAGCTCAACTGAGAGACCACAGTAACAGCTTAGTCGCTAGAGACAACGTCCAAACCTTGGGTTAATTGAAAAGCTCAAATCAGGGTCCCCTTTAAAAAAAAAAAAAAAAAACATATAAAAATAAAAATTTTATAAAAAGGCGTATTTTAAGGCAATTGAAACCTTGTATGCATAATGTTTTAACATCAATAACAGTACAGTTAATAAAAGAGAAAAGAATAATAACAACAATAGTATATAATATACAAAATAAAATACAAATAGTAATAACAACAATACCAAATAACAATAACAAATAAGAAGATGGGTTCAGTTCCAATGAGTTACACAGTCATTCAAAACTGTAAAAAGTGAAGGCGGGGACTCAGTGAAAGTCAAGTCTACGTTCCTCCGTTACAAACGAAAACAAATGAAAAAATACCTCAGAAGATTTTCCATGAAAGTGACAGCTGTCTCTGGACTGTCAAAAAGGCGAATCTGCCCATTGTAAAGACAGCGGAGCCGTGCTGGACAAGCAAAGCCTCGACATATGTTGCGACAGGCCATCGGTTTCCCCGCGGCATCAAACTCGCGGCGTTTGCGCAAAACAAAAATACAGAATAAAACAGAGTAAAACTGTAAGCTAGAGCCATTGTAGGGCTTCTTTAAAGCTGAGTAAAGCACCTCTTCCTTCTGGGAGTAACGGAGAAATCGAACCAGGACACTTCTCTGAGGCTTGTTCGCCAGCGGGCTTGGAGCCAAAGTTCGATGAGCGCGTTCAATCTCCAGTGGCGGGAAGTCAGCAGGTAGGCCGACTAAAGTCGTGAGGAGATTTTGAAGTAAGACCGCGAGCGGGGTAGAGCCCTCTGCTTTCCCCGGGAGATTGACAATCTTCAGATTTTTCTGACGTCCGCCGTTCTCCAGGTCATCGATTTTTAACGGTAGCACATCCACCATCTTTGCATTGTGGAAAGCTGAGTGTAGTGGTTGCCGTAACTGTACTCAGTGGCAGAGATTCGAGTTTCGGCCTCATCCGCGCGTTTTCCAAGTCAGCCGTCTGATTAGATAGGTTAGAAAGAGAGAGCTCAACCGACGTCAAATACGTTTTTATGTGGCCCAGCGTCAATCGTGTCCAGTCGCGCTTCGACCGATTCATCCATTTTATTAACACGTGAGGCCACAGATTTTATTTCTGCTAGAATTTGATCTGTAGTTGCCTTACCAGATAGATCTGAGGTAACGTTACTGGACCCACCATGCGGATCCTCGTTAATGGAGCATGCGTTCGATAGATGCGTCGCTTAATACCACCTAATCCCTCACCATGTGTCCAATACTGTGTTGTATTGGAAATATCTAAAATGCATTCTGATATTTTCCATATTCCATGTAGTGACTTTGAGCTTGAACACAAAATGAAGCAAAGAGTGTTTCTTGGATGCTTGGATGTGCAGGTTCACATCAAACTGAATTATTGTTCTGATTGAATGGATGACATTTTGTGAATGGAGAATGGCTATAAGACTTTTTGAGGTAAACATTGAGGGATGTAGAATATACAACCGACTGGTCATTTTATGGCTGTTCATATGTGTGATCTTTTTTTTTTTCCCCCACTCAGGAAATGTGTACAAGCATCTCTTGATTAACAACTGCTCTTGACTATTCCTTATGGGAGAATGCTTATACTGTAGTTAGTATTAAGAATACTCTCAACTCTATTAAATTGTCTAAACATAATGGGACTTATTATATGCATTAAAGAGCCACCCTATATCCAAAAATGCTCAAAAAGGAGAACTAGTGCTCAAGGCCTATGTCACTATTTAGCATTTGTATACTGCAAAGGTTTTGGAAACCAAAAAAAAAAAAAAAGAAAACGGTACTGAGGACTGTTTCATTAGGCTGGCACAAAAAAGATCATGTCAATTATAGTATTGCATATATTTCACAGTTATTATAGCATAATGTCACATCCATCCTGGTTTACCTTCAATTGCTTTTTAATGTCTGGTAATTATTGTCATTTAATTCATTCATTCTGTTATTTGCCTTTTTTTTTCTCTCCATTGCTGACACCCTTGGGCCTTCTCTCATATAATCTCTCATTTTATGCTACATGTATCATACCCTATTATATCGCGCAGTCTCTAAACGACTGCCTTGTTGCCTCTGGGTATTAACACGTGATGGACTTTCTCACAACAATGGACACTGAAATGTCCAATGTAATTAGTCATGTTATCTGAACTTCCTTAAGGTGAGGAAATATTTTTTAAAAGTCATTCATTCATTCATTCATTCATTACTTTTCAATACCATTGTCTTGGTTCGGACCTATTCCAGAAGCACTGAGAGCGAGGTAGTGAAAACACCTTGAATGAAACACCAGTTCATCACAGGGCACCAAGCGTACACAATAGCCCTATTCACACAGTCGGTTCAGTGTTGGAATATCCAGCATTCTGTATGAAAGGAATGTAATTGGATGCAGGGGTCATTGTTGTCATGCCACTGATCCAGGAGCAGAGGTACTGTAGTGACAGTAACATACTCTTAGGAAGAGTAAACAACAGTAGCCTTTTCCTGACAAGCCCGGTCTTTTGCATTCAGCTTTGTCTTTGATTAGGTGGAAACAGCAGTGACATTGGAGTCCAAGAACATAAATGTTTGTCAGTGCAAACAAGTTCTTTGATAATGAGACTAAGAGGAAAATAAGCTGCTGTGTTTGGTGAGCGATGTTAGTGTGATGTACGGGGATCGCAGTTGAAAAATCTGTTCACCGGATTGTTTTGAGAGCAACAGTATATTCAGTATTTTTGGTTACACATCACACTAGATGCCAACACTGTTGTGTAAAATGCCGTGCCCGCTCTATACAATGCTTAAATGCAACCATGTGTAAATAAACAAACAACTGCATGAATACCACGTAGTTTGCATAAAAATCTGAAATCCTTTAAGGCAAGACAATTCACTAAAACATACACACACAATTCACCACTATAAGCAGTCGATCATGATTCCTCAAGGATTCCATCACATTTACATGTATGGCATTTGGCCGGTGCCCTTTTCTAGAATGACTTCTAATTTTCTCATTGCATACAAGCAGTTGAAGGTTAAGGGCCTTACTCTAGGCCCAAAAATGGCAACTTGGTGGTGTTTAGGATTGAACCCATGACCTTCCAAATCAGTGGTCCTTCTTAACAGGTCCCGCATTAAAACGTCTTGTTGTAGGAATCGGCATATAAAATTTAAGAGCCACTCAAGAGAGACACATCTATGGAAGCATTAATTATTAGATTGTGGTGTGGTAGACTTAAAAAAAAAAAAGTTATTCATGAAAATATACAAGTTTCATCATGAAATGAAATGAGCTTTTAGTTGAAATAATGAAGCTTCTATTTTCTTATCACTACAGGTCAGAGCTTCTTTACAAAGTAATATATGGTTTAGGGGTTTGGATACTTGACATGAAATTTTAATGACATTAACACCCCAGACCCCTCCGCCCCCTGGATCTGTCTGACTCGTCCTGGTGTCCTGCTTCTGGTTGGAGATCTCATCGCAAGGACGTTTCCACTTTTCCACTAAGACGGTCCTGTCCTCGGCTGATGCAGACAGCTGTTCTCTGAGGACTTCTGAGTGACTTCATTTGCTCGATAGTTCAGGACTGGAGTTTCTTATGGTCTACCTGAGCCTCCAATAACAAACTGGACTCAATTTTAACTTCAACACATCTCCTGTTATACTGAACTTCCAATCTCACACAGTATGATGCAGATCAATCCCTGCTGTCTGGTTACCTAAATGAGGATGGGTTCCCTGTTGAGTCTGGCTCCTCTCAAGGTTTCTTCCTATTACCATCTCAGGGAGTTTTTCCTTGCCACTGTCGCCGTTGTCCTCGGCTTGCTCATCAGGGACAGTCTTATCATTTTGATTCATACACGTTCACATCTCATACACACAAATAATTCTTTTGATTGTGTAAAGCTGCTTTGCGACAATGTCAATTGTTAAACGTGCTATACAAATAAAATTGAATTGAATTTACATTAGATCAATTTTATTATTACATTCTTTTCATATCTTCTATGCTTTGAATTGTTTTTTTTTTACTTTTTATATACTATATTTTTCTCCTTTTATTATATTCTTATTTCATATTCTTCATTTAACTACTCTATTTTCTTTTTGCATTTTTAAGTCATTTTTTAAAGCATGAGTCAAGTATTTCTCTGCATATAATACCGTGTATGACTGTATGTAGCAAATACAATTTTAATTTGATGAATTATTGTAAAGTTTGATATTTAACTTTAATTCGACTTTAATTCGAAATGCACATGGATCGATTTTGACTCTAGGCACATGGGCCGTTGGGAATTACAGAAGTAGATAACAGGCTGTTTGGGTATACATGGATATTGATTATATCCAAAACAGACATAAAGCTTTTAGATATCAATCACTGAGTATTCATTCCCCTTTATGGCTCATTAGATTTTGGAACTTCCCTTTATGGTGACCAAAAATTTCATTTGCATCACTGCTACAGGGTGTTAAAAGGTCTAGAATGTCCTCAGTCTTGCAGTCAACATTTGGAAGACACAGGAAAAGTTTTCCACCACGTTTCACAAGGAGCTGATTGGTAGACTATAGACTCTGAATTGTGTGCGTGGTGATTTAAAATGGACTGCCATCGCACTCACGGTAGAGCTGTAATCAAACAGGTCCCAAGTCCGACAGAATTCGTCCCGAGCCTGACAACTACATTTTGCCTGACAACTTTTCAAAAGCCTGAACCCGTTTACAGCCTGACATTCAAATGTGCACAGCTTTTGCCAAGAATGAGTCATTTATACATAACATATATGTTATAAATGTAAACGCCAGAGGCAAGCCTCTCACCTCCTCAACATCCATCTTCACATCTTTCTCGCTGATCGAAACGCATAACATGACCGCTCATTTACGTCAAGCCTGAGCCCAGCTTGAGCCCATGTAAAATGATAGAAATTAAGCCCGAACCCGGGTTTGGGCAAAGATCTTCAGCTTTAACTCACGGTGTATACTTACTTCATACACAGTGTTCCAAGGATGGGCTTGACCAAGACGAAGTAGTTAAAGATGCAAAAAATAATAAATGAACTCTCATCTTGTTTAATCTGATTTCATGTAAGAGTTTTATTAATCCTTAGTAAACTGTATGTAACTTCACTCACTTACCGTTTAGGGTTGCAGGGTTTCCCGAGGCTATTCCAGGAGGCTTACAGTAGGTAAGAAGGCAGGGTACATCCTGGACAACATGCCAATTCATCGCAGGGCACATACTCACATATACACACTCCGGGCACAACAATCTCGAAACAACAACTAGACTAATCTGCATGTCTTTGGATTGTGGGAGAAAACCGGAGTGCTCAGAGAAAACACACTAAGCATGGAGGGGGAACATGCACACAGACCCGATGTGGGACTCGAATCCAGACCCTGGTGGTACAAGGATCCTGGAGTGGTAACCACTAAGCCACCATACCACTTATTTGACTTCACTTGACTTGAAATTCAGAAGAAAAATTATTTTCAAATGTTTCGAAAGAGTTTACAATTGATTTATACAAATTCATCCTCAACTCTTTATCAGGGACCATAAATGGGACCAGTTTTGGGAGGGTAGTCCACCTACAAGGGGGAACATACACCTCCCCTTTCATACTGTCCTACTCAACAACAGCTAAGCACAGACTTACCATACTTTACACATAGAAACTTAATTTTATAACAGACTTAAAACAGTTCATTTGTATGCACAATTTAAAAAAAATGTCTAATACATTGAGTTCCATTCTGCTAAATGAAGTAAATAAAATGAGAGTGTAGTGCAAAAAAATGCTGAAAATGAAGAATAAACACTTGAAAATGTATGTAAAATTCATAAATTGAGAACAGAATAATAATAATAAAAATATATAATAATAATAATAATAATAAATGCTGTAAATAAATAAATACTGTAAATAAATAAGTCTGTATCTTTAGGACCTCAGGGAACAAGGTGAAATTCCCCCAATATTTTTTTTTCTCTCTGCTGTTGCAATGTGGTTACTGAACACTAGAAGCTTTCTTAGATGCAGACCAAACTTAAACATACAGCACCTACAGTCCTGAAGAACAATCAGATTTTGATTTAATGATTCAGATTTTGATTTAGTGTTAGTAGGAATATTATTTCACACGATTGGCGTAATATTACAACTGTCACACAGGAGCTTTTGAAAAATTCATTAAGATGTGCGTGGACACTTTATCCACTATAAATTGAATTTCAAACTCTCCATTTTCTCACTTGCAACCTGATTTAGAATTTCACGTCAACATGATCATGTGGTATGGAAAAATGAGCAGGATGACAAAGGAAGAAATGCAGAGGGAAATGCAGATGAAATACAATAGTGCCTGGACAAAAGAGACAGACATATGGCCTTACGAGTGAGATGTGTTATCCTCATTCGTAACTACGGTATTTTTTTTTTATCTGGCTGTTGTTATAAATCGACATTTGATGTCACACAACACATGCTAGCGTACTCCTGCTTCCAGCAGTGTTACCACAGTAACCAATGGAGATGCTGTAGGTTGACAATGTGTCAGATTTGGGCTGCCAGTCTGAACAGAACCAAAGCACTGATCACTTTCCAAACAAAAGTCATCAGGTTTAAACAATTTAGTTTATAAAATGTATAACAAGGCATAAGTGTTTGGATTAATTTTACTTGAGGCACTGTTGGGGGTGAGAATCCATAAAGATAAACAATTTCTGAAATAAAAGGACATATTGTTGGATTTATTAAAGCCAAGTATCACGTGTATGATTGGGTTAAGAAGGAAGGATTTTGTCATTAAGTAAACAGCACTGGTGAGCTCATTATATTTAATTTATCTTTATTGTGGCGGCACGGTGGTGTAGTGGTTAGCACTGTCGCCTTGGATCTGGGTTCGATCCCTGTCTCTGTGTGCATGGAGTTTGCTCTGCCTGTGCTTGGTAGGTTTCCTCCCAGAGTCCAAAGACATGTAGGTCGGGTTAATTGGCATTCCCAAATTGTTCGTATTATGTGAATGAGTGTGTGGATGTGTGTGTGTGTCTGTGATGGATTGGCACCCTGTCCATCGTGTACCCCGCCTTGTGCCCTAAGCCCTAAGAATATAGGATTAAGTGGTATAGATGATGAGCTAGTGAGTTTTTATTGTTGGTGGTTGTTTGATAAAAGTAGTGTTATCTTTGTATATTCCTTGGAATATAATTAGAACTGTAGTGCCGAGTTGTCACGGACTAACCGGAGATGAAGCAGAAGACTAGCAGTTAGCCCTGTAGCGTGGATGGTAAACCCAAACGCGGAAGTAGCGCGAGCAGGCAGGATAACCACGCTAGTTATTCTTAGAACTCTCCCGAAGCGAGAGCAAGAGTTTACACAAATAAACCCGCGTTCTAAATACACACACCCAATCAGAAGCGATAACCCAAGAAAGTGAGTACTCACGTTTGGACGAGCGAGGCGTCGGCGATAGCATGGGCATAACTCAATGACTGAGCAATGTGAGGCGTCATCTTGTTTCCTTTTATGCTTCCTGAAACCCCACCTGGTCCTAGTGCCGGGTCGTGTTACGACACGTGTGCATGACAATTTTACAGATAAGTAATCATTTCTGCAATCATTTCTCTTTCTTATTGCTGTGCTCTTCAAAGGTAATGCTCTGTTTGATAATTCCAGTTGAAGTACTTTAATGAGGGAGCCTGTCTATCTATCTATCTATCTATCTATCTATCTATCTATCTATCTATACTGCATATATGAAGTATATATATTTCCTCTTGGCAATTCCATTCATAAACAAAATATTAGTTTCCACTGTTATACTGATGACACACAGTTGTATATTTCAGCAACGTCAAAAGAGAGACCCCACCCCATATGGTTAATATGTAACCAATGTGCAAAGAACATCACACAATATGTAACTAAAACTCTTGATAATCTTCCTGTTTAATCATATGCAGCAATCGAAAACCTTTGCATGATAATCGATTCCTTTCATTTGAAGCTTATGTGGACTTTATGATTGTAAAAAAACAAAAAAAACAAACAAACAAAAAAACCATCCCTGCATGCTGCAGTTCATGCTTTTGTTACTTCTAGGTTGGATTCATGTCTTGCTGTCTGAATGTTCTATAAGGTGAATTAACAAGCTGCAGTTAGGCCAGAATGCAGTTCTTACTAGAACCACTACTTCCCAGTGAAATTGTGCATAAATGATAAAACACTACTATTGTGAAGCACTGAATGCCCTGCCACACAGCACCGGAGTGAACTGCTAGTATTGTATGCAATTCATTTGAAAGGTGCAGGTCATTTACTTGTACTTTGTATAACTGAGACCACTGCATGGGGACGTGCTTCTCTTACAAACCCACAGTTATGGGATAGCTTTGTAATTAGTTTTCCGGACTCAGATACTGTCTCGGATTTTAAATATGTTTTTTTTTTTGTGTGTAGTGAGGTTTTTTCATAAATATTTCCCTTAAGTAAATGAGTAATTCAAACATCCTTATTTCCCACAGTAGATACCACTGAATATACAAATAAGCACACAATTATTAGAATCCTAGTAGCTAGAGGGGATTCCTTTCATTGTCGAATTAACACACCAAAGAGGTACAGTCCAGGACGATTTTGAGACGAATGCATTTTCTACAGAACCAGCAGCAGGGACAAAATAATAAAATTGACACATGCTTGTCACCAGGAGCCCTGCTTTGCTGCAAAACCTGCATGTTTCGCAATTTTTCCAAGTTCAAGCTTGTGCATGTTTCCACTGGGTTCTTTGGTTTACTACTACCTCTCATAAAGACGTGGGTATGTGAATTGGGTTTGCTAATATTTTTGAATTTGTAAATAAAGTTTATGCCAGTGATGGACTGGCATCCTATTGAGGGTGAAGTCCCACCTCATATGCAGTGGGAATATCCACCTCATATCCATGGAATAGACTTCAGAAAATATAAAGGTTAGGGTTAGGATTAAAAAATCATGAATGAAAAATCAAACTTGCTTTTGCAAGAAAATGTAATATATACTGTATACTGAACATCACTATGGAAGAAGCTTTTATGTGAAAGAGGTCAACAAAGAGGAAGCATTGTGAACTTATGGTGG
The DNA here is from genome assembly GCA_013621035.1 of Clarias magur. Lineage (NCBI taxonomy): Eukaryota > Metazoa > Chordata > Actinopteri > Siluriformes > Clariidae > Clarias > Clarias magur. The sequence goes on from QNUK01000426.1 coordinate 559,195, forward strand.
ACATAACATTAACAGCACATAATTGTTTTTATGGCAACAAAAAATAAGGGAAAAAAATCACTTTACAGTGCACATAAACACAAACACACTTTGTAAACTTCAGAACTTTGTAAACTTGTTATTCATTATGCATGAGTTTATGATATACCTTCACGTTTTTCAGGAAATAGCTACGGTGAACGATTTGTAACCTGGAAGAAAACTAATTTGATCATTTCTGTATATAGAATGCTGTATCTGAATGCTCAAAAGGATATAAATTATACATTGACCTTTGGATGAGCTGACACAATTGCTGAGGTCACTAATGGGAAAATTAGGTGAATTATAAATGCTTTCAGGTTGAATTGCTTGCACATTCCTCAATTAGAGTGTTCATGTGGGAGACATTGAGCTGTGATGGGGCTTTGGGGAGTGACTGAATGCTTCAAGAGGCCAATGACTGCTCCCAAGGCCAGGCTTAATAAAGTGCTATTTAACAGATGGAGCCATACGTCAATTAGATTCCTCTTACACAGCTGCACTGCAGGACCCGAGAAATGTTTTCAACTATTCTGTAGGAGAAATAATTCCGAAGAGGTATATTAAGCTTTTGACTCTACTTACTGTGGCATTTATTATAATTTTTTCAGTTATGTTTGATTACCACAAACGTTTAAAACCCATTCAACTGTCATAATTAATTAAATTATATTGCATTTAAGCACTATAACTAGTATTGTATAATGAAAACTTCTAAGTATCTTCTTGTTTTAAATTAGCTCATTAACTTAAATAGATGTTTTTAAAAATCAAGCATGTATAGTACTTAGCAAAAGTCTTTTTTATATTTTCCTTGCAACATGCAAAGACTTTTGTGTATTTTTTTTTATGTACTCTTAATACAGACCTCCTGAACCTGAGCAGTTTTGGGGAACGTAGTTTTTTGTTTGTTTAGCCACATAGTGTCCTATAAATCATCCAAGCATAAAACAAACCTAACTGAAGGCATGGACTATTTTCACTAATTTTGCTTTTTTGTTTTATATAAGATGATTTAATAATCATAAGAACAACAACAACAAAACAACAATAATAATAATAATAATAATATAATAATAATAATAATAATTAATTATTATTATTAATATATTATACTTATTATTATACTTATTATATTTATTATTATTATTATTATTATTATTATTATTATTATTATTATTATTATCATTTGCTTTCCTTAAAAGTAACATAGCAAGGTTTTAGGTGACTGGCAAACAGGCATAAACTAGATACTAAAGCATTTTTACACATACAGTACACATACATGGTGTATTCTTTAAGTAGATGAAGAAACAGCAATTAAACTTCAAACCTAAACAACCAAGAACATCTGATAGGGCTGGTCTCAGTCTGCTTACATTATCATATTAATAAAATTTAAAGTTGTTTCTCAACCATAATGGTTTTATCATCAAGAAAATGATAATTTAAGGATCACTTACAACACGCAGTGCTCTCTCTCTTTCTCTCTCGCTCTTATTATATAGTGCTGTCAATTAACTCATTTCTGCTAGTACATGAAATAATCTTCCTCATGCTGCATTGATCCAACTGATTGGCTATTTTGGGCTTCACTAGTGCAAACAAAATCTGCAAAATGTGATTTTAAATCTAAATCTAAATCTAAACCACATTGCCACTATCTATATCTAAAGATTCCCAAGGACACTTAGTATTTTTCATATGAACAAGAAAACAGTTCTTATAAATATCCTCTAATACAGTGAGAGTACACCAAAACATACAAATTGCACCCAATATGAACATGCCCTAAAATGAATATGCTCTATAAAATAATTAACACTTTTGAAATGGTGATGTCACTCTATTTAAACAAACAAACAAACACAAACAAACAAACGGGTAGACGGGAAATACAAAATGCCATTCTGGCTGAGTTGTCATTAGAGTGTCGGTTGTATTGTTGTTAAACCAATAGTAATCATTGTTAAATTGCTAAATCATTGTTGCGAAATCTTTCTTGCCTTTTATCACTTACATGACCTGAGTCATCCAAGGATTCTACAAAGTTCTAGAGTCTCTGTTATTCAATTCAATTCAATTTATTTAGTGCTTTTAACAATGGTCTTTGTCACAAAGCAGCTTTACAGATGAAAAATTTTATATGGAAAGGGTTTGAAAAGTGTGAGTAAAACATGTGTAAATCATAATTAAGCATATTGTACCTTTTCAAAAGCAGTTCTAATATCAGATTGCAGATGTCTCCAGCAACTACCCCCACTGCTAAGGATGGAGAACGGCATCTTCAGGAGGGAGGACTGACTCCGGAAATTGTCTCGGGTTACTTAGCTGTAACCCTGTTCCCTGATAAAGCGGGAACGAGATGCTGTGTGAAAATGCTATGGGAACATCTCTTTGTTTCCAGTTGTGAAGTCTGTGCATGTCAAAACCGCCTAATATTTCGTCTTATAACCTCTTCCAGGCATGACGTCACCGAATAAGGTGCACCTGCAGGTTATAAATAGGAGTGAACCGGAAACATCCTCAGGTCAATTTTGTGTGAAGGACGTCCAGGCACGCCAGCAGTGCGGCATTGAAACGAAGCATCTCGTTCCCGCTTTATCAGGGAACAGCTAAGTAACCCGAGACATTCCCTTTCAAAAGCTACACTCGATGCTGTGTGAAAACGCTATGGGAACGAGAATACCAACGCCGCCGCATTGCAAGTGTCTGGACCCCCAGGTTGTGTAGCGTGTGCGCACAATAGCCAAGGAAGTCTCAGACCTAGCTCTGGGATGCTGACTCAAGGATCCACGAGCCCGGAGTAGCATTGACATCTGGACTATAAAATCTAACAAACGTGTGAGGAGAGGACCAGCCTCATAGGCTAGGGCAATAGCATCCCTCACCCAGTGTGACAGAGTCTGTCTAGTGGCCGGCGCCCCGCGGTTGCGACCCCCATGGCAAATAAAGAGCTGCTCTGACTTACGCCACTGGCTAGTGCGGTGGATGTAAATCCGAAGAGCACATACTGGACACAGTAAGTGAAGTCTTTCCTGCTCCGGATCTGTGAAAGGCGGAGGACAGAAGGCTTCGAGAACAACTGGGTGCATGGTCGAGAATGGAACTTTGGGAAAATAGTTTGGGTGAGGATGCAGAATAGCTTTGACTAGCCCAGGGGCAAAGTCTAGGCAGGATGGAGAGACTGAAAGAGCCTGAAGATCACCAATCCTCTTCAAAGAAGTAATAGCCATAAGAAAAACCATCTTAAGAGACAGAAGCCTGACAGGCGCTGACTCTAGTGGTTTGAAAGGGGTGTCAGCCAGGCCTTCAAATACGATAGCTAAGTCCCATGAAGGGACCGTTACTCTAGTGGGCAGCCTAAACCGTTTAGCTCCACGAATAAAATGGGCAACTAAATGATGCTTTTCCACAGAAACCCCATCGGTCAGAGTATGCCGAAATAGCGGCTACGTATGTTCTGAGAGTATTAGGGCATAAGCCAGAGGACAACTTTTCTTGCAGAAACTCCAGCACTGAAACAATCTGGCAGTGGACTGGGTCTACATGTCTTACCATGCACCAACTTTCAAATACACTCCATTTGAGGGCATAAATTCTTCTAGTGAACGGAGCCCTGGCACTTGAAATGGTTTCAATTACGCTGGCTGGAAGACCAGTATGTCTTAGTTGGTCCCCTTTAGTGGCCAAACGTGGAGGTTCCAGAGCTCGGACCGGGGATGAAATATTGTTCCCTGCGCCGGAGACAGAAGATCCCTCCTCACTGAAATCACCCAGGGTGAGCCGTCAAGGAGATATATTAGATCCGAGAACCACACTCTGGTCAGCCACTGGGGCGCTATCGATAAGATCTCTGTTGACGGACCATCGCCAGGACTCCTGGGAGCAGAACTATCAGAGGAAACGCATAAAGGCGTAATCTAAGCCACATGTGGGCCATGGCGTTCAGACCCAGGGGAGCTGGAGGAGTCAGAGGAGTAAAGGGGGTGGAGTTTCCAGTCCCCATGTGTCATAGCTTGTCTGGATAGCAAGTCCGCTCCTACATTCATGTGCCCCGGAATGTAAATCGCTATGAGGGATAGCTAGCTTGTTCAAGCAGCGCGAGCACAGTCCACCCTTGCGATTTATGTACGAGACTACCACAGTGTTGTCCATCCGCACTAGGACATGGTAGCCTCTCAACTTCTGGAGGAAGTGTTTCAGGGCCAGAAACAGAGACATAATTTCAAGGCAATTGGTGTGCCATGCAAGAAGATGACCTCTCCAGCTCCCTTGTGCTGGAAGTCCGTAAGGGAAGCATCTGTTGTTAGCATCTTGCGACAACAAGATGGATCTAAAGTGGGACCCAAAGTCAGAAACCGGGGTCTGAACCACATAGAAAGGATACGAAGCCCCGGCACGTAACCCTTATTAGCCTCTGGGGATTGGCCCTTGAGTGAAATCCCCTGGCTCTTAGCCACAACTGAAAATCCCCTCATGTGCAGAAGGCCCAAAAGTATCACCGTGGACGCAGAAGCCATGAGACCTAAAGATCTTTGAAAGCGATGGAGTCACTTTCTGGCCTAGCTTGCTTTCCTTCAGGGTGTTGGAGGATGGGTTCAATACAAGTGGGAAACAGCTGTGCCCACCTTGTGATCGAATCCCATGTGACACCCAAATATGTTGTCCTCTGAACAGGAATGAGAACACCTGTCGTGGTGTTGAGTCTCAATCCCAAAGAATGGAGATGAGCTAGGATGACATCCCGATGTCGAAGCGCTAGTTATTAAGACTGAGCTAGGATGAGCCAGTCGTCTATACAATTCAGAATACGGATGCCCTGGAATCATAGAGCCAGAGCTGCATCCGTGCATTTTATATGTGCGGGGTGACAGGGCTAGGCCAGATAGAAGGACCCAACTGGTAAGCTTCGCCCCCGAAATCAAACCTCAGGAACCTCCTGTGTTGTGGCAATATTTCTATATGAAAACCCCCATCTCTCATCTGGCAGGGGAACATGCTCTATGGCCCCTTTTTGCCAGCAAACTAATTCTGTAACTGCCAAGTCAGCAGATGCGCTCGCTCTGGTTTCATGGAAGTGAAGACCACACCATTGAAAACACGAAGAATGATGTGCAACGGAGGGGGGGGGGGTGTTAGGTGTCCAGCATCCTGAAACAAGGCAGGAAGGAACCGAGCACCTAACATTTTGCTGGAGACTGCTGCTTCCCGAAACACAGTGGTGGCGGAGATTAGACAAGGGTGCCAGGGAGGAATCTTTATCCCTTATTGTCACAGATGTCTCTCCATGGCAACAGCGGCAGCCATAGAACGGCCGATAGCACGGGTCGTCTGCTTAGTGGCACAGAGAAATAAATCTGTGGTTCGGCGCCATAAATAGACCCGCCAGTGCTCAGAACTCTTAGCAGGTGAGCTTGGTATGCCGGCAAAACTGCCATCGTGTGCAGGGCAGCACCTGCCTGACCCGCTGCCTGAAAAGCTTTCCCCACCAACGAAGATGTTAGTCTACACGGCTTGGTGGGCAATGTGGGCCTTTTCATGGAGGATGAGCTTCCAGGAGAGAGAGATGGGGTATCATCATAAAACAGGGGATGAATAAGGCTTATTCCATGAAAGAGTTAACTCATCATGGAGGTTGCCAAAAAAGGGGGGGGGTTGAGGCCTGTCCCCTGGCCACCCGACAGAAACCTGTCATCTAACTTTGAGCGCTTGGGGATTTTTTTTATTAATGAATGAATTAATTTATTTTTATTCTTTTATTTATTTATTTTTGCGGCGAGAGAGGAAATCTATTCAGCCCCTTCAAAAAAGCGCCGGAGCACGCTTGAGAAGAGGACGCTAAAACTTCCTGATCCGGGGGGGGGCGCGAGAGAAAGGGGGAATTCCGTCTCATGCGCGTCTGCCAGATCGGCACGCTATGTCTATGGAAGCAAGGGAGGAATCTCTTCCATCTGCTCACAAGAAGCGACGGAGCGCGCTTGAGAAGCAGACGCTAAAAACTTCCTGATCCGGGGAGAGCGCGAGAGAAAGTGGGAAATCCCGTCTCATACGCACGCGAGCCCCAGGAATGCGCCGCAGCTCGCGGTTTCTCTTTAAAGAAAGTGAGCCGCGCGCGAAGTGCCTTAATAGGGAGATCACAATGCTTGCACTTTCCTTGAAACGCAAGCACTCAAGAAAAAGTCGTGGAGAACGCCCTCCGAAGGAAAATCACACGGAGGCACGCATCTCTCAACCAAGTCTTGCCATTATCGGTAAGTAAGGTTTTTCTTTCCTACCGTGATTCTGTTGCGCACACACACACACACACACACACGCAAACACAAAGTGCTCCTGAAGACAAAAAGATCTGAGGATGTTTCCGGTTCACTCCTATTTATATACTGCAGGTGCACCTTATTCAGTGACGTCATGTCTGGCAGATATTATAAGCCGAAGTATTCGGCGGTTTTGACATATACAGGCTTCACAACCGGAAACAAAGAGATGTTCCCATAGCGTTTTCACGCAGCATCGAGTGTAGCTTTTGAAAGGGAACCAGATCTCACTCCTCTACACAGGTTACCTCCAGTGAACACACAAGAACCTGCTGGATAGGGAGCTAACATGAGGGAGGAGTCGGGAACAGCTGTGGAGTCAAATAACGTACTTAGATTTAAAACAAGAAATGTGCTAAAGATTCAACGTTACTGAGATGCACCTCCTTTTTTCACCTATTTGAGCAACTAGAACTTAGATCTGTAGTCAAGTTTCACCATTATATTACATTATTATACAATATTACAATATTAGATTGTATTATATTGATATTACAGTACATGTGCCTTTCTTAACCCTGAATACATATACAAATAACCCGTATTTGAAAAGAAATCAATAACTCTTTTTGTGCACTCTAACAGACTATTTTCTCAGTCTAACACCTTCAATCTCAAAGCTTAACAGTACATAATGTACATAAATCTATTTACCTTTTTGTTAACATGATTTCAGATGAAGGGAGAAGATCTTTAATTTGGTAGTGGATTGTAAGTTCTTGAGTTTTACCACTAAGCAGACTTTGTGCTTCTTTCTGTGATGTATTACAAGTCAAGCTGCTAACATTGATCATTTTTCCATTGCACTCTCTCTCTCTCTCTCTCTCTCTCTCTCTCTCTCAGATGTCTACAATAATTTCATGCACATAATTGACAGGCCACAGGCATTTTTTTACTATCACGAGGGAACTGCTAATAGCTAACTGACTGCTTTCTGGGTGGATGGCCTGGCACTGCTTCCCCAGTGTATTTGGCACATCTGCCTCAATAATTTGTGTCTCAATAATTTTGTATTTCTTGCCTCCAGGCCAAAACAAACGGGCATATTGTGACTGTATGAAGAATGTACACATACTGCAAACCAAATAGGTTAAAAAGACCCTTGCTCAGGTCTGGAACTCTTAACACACTAGTAGTGTTACCTGCATATTTGCTGTTCCAAGCTATTCTTGAAATAAATAGAACTTGAATAAGAATAAATACGCATACAGTATGTTTGTAGAAAATAGAACATTTGAAGTTGTGTTATTATGCAAAAATAGAAATAACAAAACCTCAGTTCTATCATTAGGCAGAAGTACTGTTATCACCCAGACAGTGTACAGTAGCAGGAACTATGAAGGCCCTTAACCCTGTCTGCTCCAGGGGCGCCGTAAAAATGGCTGACCCTGCGCTCTGACCCTGGCCTACTAACAAGAAGCTGGGATATGCAAAGAATAAAGCATTTCACTGTGCAGTAATGTATGTGTGACCAATAAAGGGAGACTTGAGCTTTGTATTTCTCCTAACATTATAAATAAAAAAATTATAAATAAACAAATAGCAGCCCACCCCATAACACAATACAGAGGAGACCCAAAATTAACCCACAACATAATACACTAATCAATCAAAAGAAAATGTGCCAGATGTGTTAGAAGCAGAAAAATGGGCAAGCATAAGCAAATGAGCAACTCGGGCCAGCTTATGAGCAACAAAACTGCAGCTCTAGTGGGATGTTCCCAGTCGGCAGTGGTAAGGACCTTTCAAAAGTGGTCCAAAGGAGGAAAACAGATGGGTCATGGCTGACTGAGGCTCCTAACCTGTGTAGTCTGATCCAATAGAAGAGCTACTATAGTTCATGCTGTTAATGCTGTTCTGATAGAACGTTGTCAGAATGCACAGTGCATCATAGTTTGTTGCTTATGGGGCTGGGGTAGCCTCAGATCAGTCAGAATGCCCATGCTGTCCTGTGTCCACCCCTAAAAGTGACTACAATGTCTACTGTACGACAGAGCAAGGGAAGAAGGTGGCCTGGTCTAATGAATCACATTTCCTATTATATTTCTTAACATCATGTGGATGGCACCATGTGCATCACTTACACCACATGGGAAGAAGGCAAGCTGGCAGAGTGTGGCGCTTTGGATATTGCTCTGCTGGGAGATCTTTTTCCTTGACATTCATGTGGACATACACCCCTTCATCAAAAATCAAACATTTGTGGGATGTTCTGTAAAAACAAGTCAGATCCATGGAGGCACCACCTTACAACTTGCAGGACCTGAAGTGTCTGCTGCTGACGGCTTGGTGTCAGATACCACAGCACAACTTTGGAAGTCTAGTGAAGTCCATGCCTTAGTTCGTGCGGTTCGTGTTGTTTTGGCAGAAAGTGGTCATAATGTTATGGATGATTGGTGAAAACTTGTTTAACATTTAATGTGTTCCAGCATAGAATTTTCCTTTAATCCATCATTTTATTTATGAATTCTTATGAAAATACAATCTTTTCAGAATAGCAAACATAATGTTTTATTCCCATCCGCAAGATTTTCACTTTCTTGCACCGAAAAATCAAGCTGGATCCTGTATGTATCCGGCTTGTTTGCACTGTTGGCATTATGTCATATTCCACTGACAGAAACCTATGAGACAGAACACCCCCAGTGTACACTTCTTTCACATTTCCTCTAGAGACTAAGGACAAGGCCACAGTTTGACATTTCTATGTATTCCTGGTCTATTTGTACTCATGCAAAAAACAAGAGCCTCACTCAGAGGAGATAGAGGAGAAAATTAAATCTTGCAGCCCATTTATAGTATCCAAAAAATAAAAACGTCCTTATATCGAGTCCTTGCATTTTCACATCCTCATAATTTACTGACTGTATTAACTATATTCATCAATGATGAATTCAAATGCTCCATCCAAGTAGAACACAAACCAATTTAGCATTGTTTGTGCATTAGATTGTGTTTGCATGCAATCGTTTCAGAAATTAATGTTCATTGGTTTTTTTTATTTTTTATTTGTTTGTATGGAAAAAAAAAGAAATGTTTGTGACACCTTTATTAAATTGTCAATTCACATTAAAAACACACAGATCGTTAAGCACCAAAATGCACTGCAGCAAAACACTGAAACATCCTTAATTCCATTCTTATATAGCAGGCTATTGCATTTAAACAGAAATATGCTATTATGGTTTTGGGGAATATTTCTCAATTAGTTTGGTATAAATATACTTTGGCTGCTCTGGCAACCCTGATAAATTCCTTCAGACCCCTTAATTACTTACTGCGATTACTTACTGACCATTAAACAGTTCCTAACAACCTATACATTCTTATATACAGTTATATACAATTCACCAGGGACTAGGAAAACCCTAATGAAGAGGTATATAACTATAAAATATTAACACAAAGGGTAATTTCTGGGACATGAGACTATGGGAAAAATTAATTAGTAACAAAACTGTGTTTTGTTTAAAGAAAGTGAGTAACAAACTAAAAACAAACTAAAAACAAGGAACCTTGGGCCAAATATGTACAGTCTGATAGTCTTTGTCTTTTGTTGTTTTAAATATATATATATGTTCTTATGCAAAAGTTTAGGCACCTCTAACTAAATAACAGATTTTGGTGATTTTTTAATTGAAAAGATGTTAACACAGTCTGTCACGTCAAGCCACAGCCCCGCCATGATCACCTGAGCACTCCCGTTCCATGCTCCCAACCACACCTTTCATCTCACCGCCTCACTCACCTCTCTCCACACACCTGTACACTATCAGTGATTACTTCTCATGGTCATTTAAGCCACGCTCTGACACCACCACATCGCCAGTTTATTGTGTGCCTTACCAGCTGATGAGACCTTCAAGGAACTCAAGCGCCGCTTCACCACAACGCACATCCTCATCTTTCCTGACCCCGTCCTCCAGTTTGTTGTGGAGGTAGACGTACCGGAGACCGGAGTGGAAGCTGTCATGTCACAGAGATCCCCTGAGGATAATAAACTTCACCCTTGCTCCTTTTTCTCCCGCCAACTCACACCCTCTGAACGAAATTATGGTTGGTACTCGAGGAATGGAGACGTTGGTTGGAGGGGGTGGAACAACCTGTCCTTGTTTGGACTGACCATTATGACATCAAGATGGCGAAGAGACTAAAATCACGGCAGGCACGATGGTTGCTGTTTTTCTCTCGCTTTCAGTGTACATTGTCATACCGCCCTGGTTCCAAGAATGTCAAGCCCGATACCCTCTCCCGATAGTTCTCTACCCCTCAAGACGCATCCATGCCAGAGACGATCCTTCCCCCTCATTGCCTCGTGGCAATGACCCGACTTGATGTGGATCAACTTATACAGCAGACCGTCAAACAAGAACAAGGCCCAAGTGCCATTCCCCCGAACAAACTCTTTGTTCCCTCAGGTGTTGGACTGGGCCCACAGTTCCAGATTGGCATTCCATCCTGGAGTGGCATGCACCCTTTTCCTCCTACACCAACGCTTCTGGTGGCCCACCATCAAGGAGGATGTCAAAAACTTTGTGGCTTCCTGTGATATCTGCTCCAAGAACAAGAATACAAACCGATCTCTGGAGGGTCTATTTGGACCCCTCTCCATCTCTCATCGCCCCTGGTCTCACATCTCCATCGACTTTGTCACCAGTCTACCACCATTACAGTAACTGAACGGATGAACCAGAACTTGAAAAGTCCCTAAGGGGACCCGTCCTCTTGGAGACGCTTCCTCCCCTGGGTCAAGTATGCCCACAACTCGTTCCCAACTTCTTCCACAGGCATGTCTCCTACTTGGGTTATCAACCAACCTTCATCTTTTCTGCTGCCTGTTTCCTCAGCCCTAACCTTTGTCCGTCGCTGCAAAAGGACATGGCAGCGGGCCCACAATCACCTTTTGCGCCCTGTAAGTACTTTCCAGTGTCACCCGTCATCAGCTCCCAGGTATTGCATTGGCCAAAGGGTCATCCACATATGACCTTCCTCTCAAGACTACCTGAAAGAAGCTCTCTCCAAGGTTCGTTGGTCCCTTCACTATCAACCACATTATCAACCCATGCTCTGTCTGACTCTTGCTACCCCTGCCTGGGGGCATTCGTAGGGGGGAGGGTACTGTAAAGTCATCTCAAGCCACAGCCCCACCATGATCACCTGAGCGCTCTCGTTCCATGTTCACAACCACTCCATTCATCTCACCGCCTCACTCTCCGCTCTCCATACACATGTACACTATCAGTGATTACTTATTGTGCTCATTTAAGCCACGCTCTGACACCACAACATCACCAGTTTGTTGTGTGCCTTACCAACCCCAATCAACCAGTGTTATCTCTCGTCTAAGCATGCCAAGATATCGACTTCGCTTTCGTTTATTGGATTATAGTCATTTGGATATTTCCCATTACCAACCGCTTACCTGTCACTGACCACGAGTTTGGATCATGGACTTTCTCTCTGACTTCAACCCTCACCCATTTTACGGCAACGATTTATCCTTGTTCCTCGTTGAGCTCACGCTGTTTTCCCCAACTGGCTCAAACTCCTCCAGTCCATGTCAGCTTTCATCTCGGAGCTCTCTCTCTCTCTCTTTCCGTGCCGGCTCTGCACGCTCCTGCTTGATGCTGTTTTCCCCAACTAGCTCAAACTCCTCCAGTCCACAATGGTTTTCATCACGGAGCTCTGTCTCTCTCTTTCCATGCCAGCTCTGCATGCTCCTGCTTAACTGCAAGGCTCAGGTTTCACCCGGCTGCATATCATCTTGGGTAATGCATTGACTCGGCGCGCTTCTGCATTCCTGCAAGGCAAACATCATACACACCACCCTTCGCCTCGGCGCACTCGTGCCGGCACTCCATGCTTCTGCATTATATCGAGGCTTCTCCTGCTCACACCACAGCGTGGAACTCATGTCAAGTCTCTGAAACACCACCCTGCCGACTCAGTCATTCACAAACACTGATACACCAATTGTATCGATGATCGACTCTTAACATCTGCGCTTGGATCCAACACGCGCAGATAATGCACAATATGTTTAGCAGACACAGTTACCTTTTATGTCATAAACTGAACAAAGATAAAAAATAAAAACATTATTGAGGCACTGTGCAAAAGTTTGGGCACCCTACATAATCAGTATATAGTAACACCTTTTCTGGCAGGTATTACAACTTGCAAACCTAAAAAGCTTGTTAAAGCCAGCTAAAAGTCTTTCAATTCTTGTACTTGGGATTTTCTCCTGTTGTTCCCTGCAAATGTCTTCTAGTTCTGTAATATTCTTTGGTCGTCTTGCATGCACAGTTCTTTTAAGATCTACCCACAAATTTTCAATGATGTTGAAATCATGGAACTTTGATGGCCATTCCAAAACCTTCAGCTCTGTCTCTTGAGGTATTCCATAGTGGATTTCTAGGTATGTTTAGGATCATAGTCCTGTTGTAGAAGCCATCCTCTTTTCTGCTTCAGCTTTTTTACAGATTGTGTGATATTTGCTTCCAGAATTTGTTGGTATACAGTTACAGAAGTATCCATTCTTCCCTCCACTCGTGCAATGTTTCCTGTGCTACTGACTGCAACACAACCCCAAAGCATGATAGATCCACCCCCATGCTTAATAGTTGGCAAGGTGTTCTTTTCATGAAATGCTGCTCCTTTTTTTCTCCAAACATGCCTTTGCTGATTGTGGCCAAAGAGTTTTATTTTAACTTCATTAGTCCACAGCACTTGTTTCCAAAATGCATCAGGCTTCTGTAGATGTTCTGTTGCATACATCGGACATTGGATTTTATGATGGGGACGCAGGTAAGGTTTGCTTCTGCGGACTTTTCCATGAAGCTCTTGTCTGTGCAAGCGTAGCTGCACAGTGGAATGATGCACCACCACTCCTGAGTCTGCTAAATCTTCCTGCAGGTTTTTTGCAAATGGTGGTTTTGATTTGTCTTTCTGGACAGCATATGAGCAGTTCTCTCCGAGTTTCCTTGATCTTCCAGAACTCATCTTGACCTCTACAGTTCCCCTGAACTGCCATCTCTTAATTACATTCCTCACTGTGGAAACTGCAAGCCGACGATGCTTTGCAATCTTCTTGTAGCCTTCTCCTGCATTGTGGGCATCAATAACTTACATTTTCAGTGTCTTACACAGCTGCTTAGAGTAACCCATGGTTGGTGAGTGTCCGCAAGTGTGTGCACAAGGTTTGAAGAGTCAAAGTATTTGTAAAGCTTTGAAATTGGCATTTACTAATGACATCTGTTGCCATGCATCAGATCTAATGAACTGATTTTGGTCAAAAACCTAGAACTCTTAGAGTGCCCAAACTTTTGCACAGTATATATATATATATATATATATATAATATATATATATATATATATATATATATATATATATATATATATATACACACACACACACTGTATACACTGTATAAACAGTATGTAACAAAAGTCAATTTTTTTTGTGGCCACCATCATTTTCCAGCATGGCTTGAATTCTCTTGGCCATGGAGTTCACCAGAGCTTCACAGGTTGCCATTTCACACTGTGCTCCTCTATCTTTCTTTGCAGGATGCCCCAGAGGTGTTCTATGAGGTTTAGATCTGGAGACATGCTTGGCCAGCTCATCACCTTTACCCCCAGCCTCTTTAGCAAGCCAGTGGTCATCTTGGAGGTGTGTTTGGAGTCATTATCATGCTGGAACGCTGCTCTGCGGCCCAGTTTCCGGAGGGAAGGGATCATGCTCTGCTTCAGTATGTCACAGTACATGTTAGAATTCATGTTACCCTCAATGAACTGTAGCTCCCCAATGCCAGCAGCACTCATGCAGCCCCAGATCATGGCACTCCCACCACCATGTTTGACGGTAGGCAAGACACACTTGTCTTTGTACTCCTCGCCTGGGTGCCGCCACACACGGATGACACCATCTGAACCAAATAGGTTTATCTTAGATAATTCAATTAGGTCTCATCAGACCACAGGACATGGTTCCAGGAATACTGTGGTCCTTAGTTTGCATGTCTGCAGAAAATTGTTTGCGAGTTTTCTTGTCATCATCTTTAGAAGTGGCTTCCTTCTAGGACGACAACTATGCAGAGCAATTTGATGCAGTGTGCGGTGTACGGTCTGAGCACTGACAGGCTGACCTCCCATCCCTTCAATCTCTGCAGCAATGCTGGACGCACTCATCCGTCTGTTTTCCAAAGCCACTCTTTGGATCTGACGCTGAGAACGTGCACTCAGCTTCTTTGGCCGACCACGGCGAGGCCTGTTCTGAGAAGAACCTGTCCTCTTAAAGTGCTGGATGGTCTTGGCCGCTGGGCTGGCCATCTTTATGTAAAGCAACAATTCATTTTTTCAGGTCTTCTGAGAGTTGTTTGCCATGAGGTGCCATGTTGAACTTTCAGTGGCCAGGTTGAGAGAGTGGAAGAGCTTTTATACCAAATTTAACTCACCTGCTATCTGGTGACACCTAAGACAGTGTAACACTAATGAGTCACATGATAAAGGGGAAGAGAAATGACTAACTGTGCTCAATTTGTACATTTTCACTTAGGGGTGTACTCACTTTTGTTTCCAGGGGTTCAGCTATTATTGGCTGTAATTTTAGTTATTTTGAGGGGACAATAAATTTACACTGCTATACAAACTTTACACTGACTACTTTTCATTGTGTCAAAGAGTCATTTATGCAGTGTTGTCCTATGAAAAGATATAACTAAATATTTGCAGAGATGTGAGGGGTGTACTCACTTTTGTGCCATACTGTATATACTCTAATGTGTGGTAGAACTTCAAGGGATGTGTCAGTACAGGAAAAGCTATAAGGAATGTACAGAAGCAGGTGACATGTGGAAATACAGTATTGTGCTGCGTGTGAGCCTCCAGAATTGCTCCCACAGCATCTAGCACTTATAGGTCAACAATGTGTCGGATTTGGGCTTGCAGTCTGAACAAAGCCAAATCCAATCTGCTCAATTTCACCTAGTTGTGTGGATAGTCAGTCTTGTGGAACAGATTTCTGAGACAAAAAGGAGGCTGGCCTCAAACCCCCCCCCCCCCCCAAACCCCCCCACTGGAAACAGCGAACAACAAAACTAATAACTCTTTAGAATTAAAAAGCAATCAAAGAAAGAAAAACGAGATAATAAAAACAAATTGGGAAATGATAAGGAAGGATACAAGGTGAAGTCGGCAAGAAGGTGAATGCTAGAGACTAGAGAACAATTCATTATTGGGGACAATGGAGACTTTGGAGAAGAGACATAGTGGGCCATACAATTATAATGAACAATACAACTATAGGGATGCATTTTTTATCTTTTTAAGTCTTCATAAAAATCTAAAGCTATCACACTATATTTAATGAAAAACAGAGCTGAGAACATTTACATTTGAAGCAACTCAAAGTAAGGTTCCATTATCTTAGGGGGGGAAAAAAGCTGATATAGGAATATAATCGAGAGCAATTTTCACATTACACAATTGCTGCTTAATTTCTCCACATTGTTTAACTCAATCCAGATGCGGAGGTCACGATCGTTCACATAATCAATTAAGTCATTTTTATTGACTCTAATGTGAATGCGTCTGTTCTCATCTGATGTAATGTTACCAAAAAATATGCTTAGGATATTGCTCTGGATTAAGCAGTTAATCGGCTGTATTTGTTGAGGTCCAGAAGAAGAAAGCAAGCTGAACTCCCTACTAAGCTGCTTCAGAGTTATTGCTAGCACTGCTGTGAAATCCCTGTGCTGCCTGTACTGACTGATGTCAGCAAAAAAAAAAAGGCAAAATGTCACATGAATTCCAATCTGCCCATTCTCATTCAGGTCACATCACTGTATCAGTCATGTATATGATCTAAGAGCACATGAAGGACCATTTGTGCATTCAGGCAGAACTTAAAGAAAAAAAATTCTGTGTCACATTACGGTAAAAAAAAAAAAGAAAAAATCAGAATTGAGTCACTTCAGGCTGGTGATGTGAACACACAAAAGATGCAGTCTGATGTGAAATGGAATTACTGTTGTCCTGTTATCATACAGCAAAAAGCCTCAAGTAACTTTTTTAAAGTAAAGAACAATGTCATATTATTGTCCGTTCATATTTACTTTTAATATTGTTAATGTTATTTATTTATGTTGGAGCTTGCCATGTTACTAAGAAATTACGAAGCATAAAATCCACTACCCTGAAGAGAAACTCAAGTGGAAATGTTAAAGTTAATAAGCTGTTAAACCTCCCATAAATGATCATTAAAAAGAAAATAAATAAATAAATAAATAAATTTAAAGGCATTGCACAAAATTGCAATGTTTCACAAAATTAGTAACAAACAAAGACAAAATCAAACCTTGTCCCATAGAAAACTTTACCATTGTAAAAAAAAAAAAAAATTAAACAATAAATAAAAAAATGCACAATTTATTTTTCGTTTAAATTTTAATGTTGGAAAAACACCATACATAGTGCCAATCCATGTTTCGATGCATAAGCTGTTACAAAGGAAATGTTAAAGTAAACTGTGTGTGTGTGTGTGTGTGTGTGTGTGTGTGTGTGTGTCTGTCTATTCTCAAATCAGCTTTAATTAAACTTACACCATCTCGTGCCCTATTGCAAGGGCATCAGAGGGACAACGAGGACAACTCATATTCAGAGAGCTGAGATGAGATTTACCCTTTGGCATTCCATCCAAATGAGAATAATACAGGAGGATAAAATACCATGCTGAATTCATTCTTCGACTTAAATCTGGAGTACAAATCTCTCTCTAAGTGGAATGTAGGACAAGAGCTCCATTTAATATTTTAATGTTCAGCCTTGCAGTGCAACAAAATGCCTCTGTAACATGTTTATTGATTTATTTATTTTTATTATTTCAGCTAATGCATTATTAATTTGGTGTCCAAAAAAAAAAGCTGCTTTGGGTGCTATTGGATAATAAAGTGTGACTATGAATGCTGTTGTGCACCCCATGGGTGCCTGCATGGAGGCCTGTTTTCTTTTTCTTTTTTTTATTCCCTCCCTGTTGTAACACAAAAATAGGGCAGCTAAAGAGGGATGATCTACTAAATTATGTGCTCTTTAATCTCAACTGCAGTTTGGCAGGTTTTTATGGGCCTTGAGCTCCTCTGTCACAAGTGTCTGACCACACTAAGTGTTATATTCACAAACCTGTGCCTTGTCTAATGTCCTTTCTTAAAACACAAAATTAGTCATTAAATTAGCATATAATCGCTGTATGTGTGTGTGACGCCAGGGGCGTGCACACACACATAGGACTAATGACATGCTGAAACAGAGAGCGAGATGTTGATTATACCAGTAAGAGACTGGTATAGACCCAGCAGGGGAGATGATTATTCACAATTCCGCAACGCAAGAGAGAGAAAAACCATTGGCTAAGTTGTGATCATGTGACGTTTGGTGTCAAAACAAGAAGCGCATGCGTGATACATGATACTCGGTACTCGTAAACAAAGACTTGCTCGTATTTCAAGTCAAAATTAATTAAAAATCTTTGCTCGTCTTGCGGACCACTTGCAAACCGTGTTACTCACAATCCGAGGTTCCACTGTATAAATACAGCTGTTCTGTGAAGCTCTTAGAGGCTCTTAGGGAACATTAGTAAATCATGCATCATGACGCACAAGGAACACACCATACAGGTGAGAGGTCACTCACTCACTCACTCACTCACCAGGTCAGAGCATACTCACTCACTCATGCATGATCTATACCACTTAATCCTGTATTCAGGGTCATGGGGAGCACAAGGCAGGGTACACCCTGGACAGGGTGCTTTCTATCCCAGGGCACACACGCATACACACAATCGCACACTCATTCACACACTACAGCCAATTTGGGAATGCCAATTAACCTAACCTTTGGACTGTGGGAGGAAACCAGAGTACCTAGAGGAAACCCACCAAGCACCGGGAGAACATGCAAACTCCATTCACAGAGAGATGGGAATCAAACCCTCAGGAGGCCGTTGTTCCGCCACCACTGGTGTTTCGGGGAGGAGCGGTGTCCAGCAAAATGTTAGGTGTTCGGTTCCCTCCTGCCACGTTTCAGGATGCTGAACATCTAACACCCCCCGCATCTAGTCGAAGTGTCAAAACTTGTGCCCTTTCCAGAGAAACTGGCGGCGTGGGGCGGCTACTGCCAACTATGTCACTGTAGAGAGAGGCTACAGGATTCAAGTTGCACAGCGTCCTCTATGTTTCACTGGAGTGGTTACTTCCATGAAACCAGAACGAGCACATTTGTTGACTCAGCAATTACAGACTTTGCTGGAAAAAGGGGCCATAGAACATGTTCCCCTGCCATACAGAGAGTCAGACTAGTACAGTCAGTATTTCTTGGTTTCCAAGAAAGATGGGGGGGTTGCATCCAATTTTAGATCTACATGGGCTGAACACTAAAATTATTGTTTCTCAACCAGTTGATTGGTTTGTGAAAATCGACCTGAAGGACGCATATTTTGGTATAGAAATATTGCCACAACACAGGAAGTTCCTGAGGTTTGCTTTCAGGGGCGAAGCTTTCCAGTATCGGGTTCTTCCATTTGGCCCAGCTCTGTCACCTCGCACACAAACAAAATGCTGATGTATCCTGAATTACATAGGAACGAGATGCTGTGCTCCAATGCCGCACTGTAGGCGTGACTGGATGTCCTTTCAGACAAAATTTGACCTGAGGATGTTTCCGGTTTAGGCCTATTTATAACCTTCAGGTGCACTTCATCAGACGATGTCACCTGACCGAGGTTATATAAGCCAAAAGTTTGGCGTGTTTGATACACATGTGCTTTACAACTGGTCAAACAAGAGATGCTCTCAATAGCGTTGTCACGCAGCATCTTGTTCCTGCTTTTCCAGGGAACAGGGTTACAGCAAAGTAACCCGAGACGTTTCCTGTTCCACTGGCTGGAACACAACCCCAAAGCATGATAGATCCAGCCCCATGCTTAATAGATGGCAAGGGGTTCTTTTCATGAAATGCTGCTCCTTTTTTCTCCAAACAAGCCTTTGCTGATTGTGGCCAAAGAGTTCTATTTTAACTTCATCAGTCCACAGCACTTCATTCAAGCATCATTGCACAGTGAAATGGTGCACCACAACTCCTGAGTCTGCTAAATCTTCCTGCAGGTTTTTTGCAGTCAAATGGGGGTTTTGATTTGTCCAGCATATGAGCAGTTCTCTCCGAGAGTTTTCTTTGATCTTCCAGATCTCATCTTGACCTCCATAGTTCGCCTGAACTGCCATCTCTTAATACATTTCTCACTGTGAAACTGCAAGCTGACAACGCTTTGCTATCTTCTTGTAGCCTTCTCCTGCATTACGGGCATCAATAACTTTAATTTTCAGAGTCTTACACAGCTACTTAGAGTAACACATGGTTGTTGAGTGTCCTCAAGTGTGTGCACAAGGTTTGAGACTCTGGAACTCTTAGGGTGCCCAAACTTTTGCACAGTGCCATAATAATGTTTTTTTTTTATTATTCTTGTCCGATTTATGGCCAAAGAAGTAACTATGCATCAATGTTTGCTGAAAATATTGTGCATTTTTGTGTTAACATCTTTTCAATTAAAAAATTACCAATTATTATGATTTATCAAGGAGTGTCTAAACTTTTGCATAAGACTGTATGTTAATCATTCAACCATCTTGTCTCCCCTTTGTTGCTGAATGGCTCCATATACAGTAGATACTGTATCCTAAATATTTGCACTTCCCTCAAACAGTTTGTGTCCACATTTGGCCCTTTCTTCAGGGCCTCTTGATGTTAGCTGATTACTGCAGATTTGTATATAGGACCGCCTTTTTACCATATAGACTGTCTTGTGTCCATGCTAGGACATTAATTAAGAATCTGCTCACACTGAACATTATTTGATCACCCTCAGTGGTGTTTGTCCTTGCACACTTACAACTGCATGCTTTAATTATTCATAATCTCATTGTCTGTGTCATTGATCAACTAATAATATAATTAATTATATATATATATATATATATATATATATATATATATATATATATATATATAATAAAACCTTGCAAGAAATTTGCCTCAGCAAATCACTTTAGGCATTTGAGATGAATTGAACGCTGGCTTTGTTATATGTATTTCCAGGAGCCATTCAAAACTTGTTTGCATCAGTGGAAAGCCAAGCAAAGCAGGTTTACATATTTTGTTGTAGATTTTTATTTTTTGCATTTTGTGCAAAATTTTATGAAGACAAGAAAGTTAGCAAGGATGGTAACAAAAAGAAAATGGAGCCACTTTCAGTTTCATTTTTAAAGCGGCCGATGACAAAGGGAATGTAAATTAAGGTTAAGTGAGGTTTAATGTTTATTTATTACATAGTTTACTTCATTTAAATGCCTTTTCCAATTGTTGATAATATTTATATTCAAATATATGATTATAATGTTGGAAATTAGGTGGCTGGAACGGATTATCTGCATTTACAATATTTCCAATGGAAAAATGTATTTTGCAATATGAATTTTTGGCTTAAAAACTTGCCTCCAGAACAGATAAAATCTGTATGCCTGAGGTACCACTGCAATGTTATGAGGATCGAGCCACCTCTGTGCATATGGGCCAATCAGGATTTTCAGTTCCTCATCATCTCAAGACTACTGCATCTGGTAAGCCTTCTCAATAACCTTCCAATCTGACCCCGACTGATCCGGAATACAGCTACAAAGTTTTCCCAAACTGCTCTATTGCTGCATTTCTACCACTGGCTTTGTGCAGCTGCTCTATCAGATTTAACAGTGATGTTCACCGACACAAAAATGAGCCACCATCCTCTGGCATACCGATCTCAAGGTGAAAGGAGTACATGCATTGAGATTCTCTGTACTGGTGAAATAAACTTCCCCTGGCTCTCTGTCTTCAAACGGTTAAGCAAAGTCCTTGTCTTCACCACATTCTCCTCTTTTAAAAAAGAGGACTAAAATAATAGAATGAAACTCTTAACTGGCAAACAGTGTCTGAAAAAAGAATGTAAATCGAATACAAATTTTCTTTCCTACAGGCATCATAACTTTCCTATAAAGTTTTTTTAGAGTCGAATTTCCTGAGTGATTCTTTTTTACATCAATGATATTTTTCAAACCAACAACCTTCCAATAGAACATTTCACATAAAAGGTGCAATTCCACTGTGCAAAAAGTCCTTATTTTTTTCGACCACAGGATGATTTTACTAACTTTTCACCTGTGACTAAAATGCTTCTGACCATTCACAATACAGCTTGTTGGATGATCACTCAAAAATGGTCTAATCCTTAAGACCTATTCCTTGAGACTGACAATGTATCACACACAGGGGGCCTAATCACAATGGAACATCAATACTGTCTTGCTGTTGCTACCTTGCAATTAATAATAATAAAGATTAATATTATTATATTATATATTATTATAATATTAAATCCGTCAATATTAGTATTACTAGTAAGAAATATGCACCACATTTTTAAGTAAATAAAACTATTATAAGCTGCCTGCAATAGTATTCAACCAGCTTTTGTCTATTTTTTTTGTCTCAACCACCATTGTTGTCTAGCATTGTGTATAATAATAATGGTTTAGAATTATCAGTTACAGATTTCAATATCATAAGCACTATCAAGCACCTTAATGGTAAAATGCACCAGCACTTTGAAGCAGATTAACATTAAATTAGAATCATTCTTTAGCAATTTAAATCTGCATCAGCTATCAATTGCTCACATTTGAATTCATCTATACTTTTAATCTGCATGTAAAGTTAAACTATCATGCAATATCTGCCATACAGCAGCCAACTTAACCAGAGCAGTAGGGGGGAAAAAGTGGCTCTATTCTGAAACATTCTTCTTCGCACTTCCTTCCACTGATTTACAGACTTCTCACAATTACACCATCAAGAAAACTGGAAATTTGAACGCTCATATTATCGTCATGATTGATGTGAATATGTGGTATGTTTAATTCACATTGATTTTCCATACTGCTTATTCACATTGTTTCGCATGTGAAGGCCTTAAGAGTTGTGTTTTAATACTTTTAGAAAGACCTAGGCAATGTCAAGTAGACTACTACACTATCCAAGCCTGCACATCTAGCATTCATATTAACCTCAGAGCAGGCAGCAGTAATTATATCATTTGCACCACAATGCTTTTGCTTCCTATTCACTTAATACAATTATTTATGATTATATGATCAAATCGGATAGAACGAGTCGCAAGAAATAATAATAATAATAAAAAAATAAAAAAACTTCCTCGGCTAGACTATCTATAAACAGTCTATATATCATATACAGGGCCTAGCGCCAGACACACGTCTTCCCAGCAGTGAAAAGGAAGTTGTGTTGTGTAGTTCTTGTTGAAAAATGGTCTCTCAATGGAGGAAAAAGTATTCATAGTTTAGAATTATTTCCGCTCATAAGGAAGTGGTTGTGAACGGGGACCAAGTTTGAAAAATGTGGCACATCAATTCCTCCCCATACCCAGATCTTACACCACCTGTTGCCTACTTGTGGGTGAAGGTAAAGAAGAGTTTGTTCAACTGTGACGAAGCAAGAACTGTTGCTGATTGTCTCCTTTTGCAGGAGTCTACGGCAACCTTTGTTTTGGGATATACGTTTGATAATCTGAGTGAACGATAAGAAAACGGTCTACAACGAGGCGGTGCACACACTTTTCAAACACTTACAGTACATTGTGCATACTGTGGTAAATCATCATAATAGATAGATACGTAGATAGAGAGAGATGGGTGCAAATAATAAAAAGATTGTTGATGTTTAACAATGATTTCATTAAGACTTTCTCCCATGGGTGCCATTTAATAATTCTATCTCAATCAAGTCATTCTTCACTGCACATTGCATGAATTAATTGAGTTGGAGTGGAGAGAGAGAATGAGAGAGAGAGAGAGAGAGAGAGAGAGAGAGAGATGGATTTTAATGATCATATTTGTGACAACATATTTGTTACATGAAATGATAATTTATAATGAACAAAAAAAATACAGATGTTAACTCACAAAATTAACTGATAAGCAGAAGAAAAAAGGAGCAGGGGAAAATAAATAAGTGCAAGCCTTATCTACTGGAAGGGCAGTGGCATGGCTACTTCTTTCTTGTACTGACTGAGGGTAAGCTGACAGGTGAAAATGAAACAATCAATATGGAAAGTTGAGTTTAAGGCAGAAAAAAAAAAACAGTTCTAATAATATATCAGTACATGATTGTTTCATGATTTGTATAGAGCAATATATACATTCATGACGAGGTATTTGTTAGCATCATGAGAAGCTACGTTACTCTTTCCATTCAATGGCTGATTATTTTCCTATAATACACTATTTAAAAATAGTACATAGCACCTTGTTCAAGTTAACTATTATATTGTTCTGTCCTAGACTATGCATTTCATAAATGTATTAAACGAATAATTTAATAATTTAATTAATTATTTGATTGGTTGAATAATGGCTTTTGTATGCAAATACTGTAGCAATAGAGCATCTTCGGCAATTTAATCAGTCCTAAAGGAGTGCATACAGTACAGTACCATGTACATTAATATTCCGCGATAGCTCATTTGATGAATCCTTTACACCTCCTTTTTCATTAACTATTAAGACCTGGGTATGTAGTGTTTTTGACCCATGAAGGTAGATTTGTACATTCTCACCACAGCAATATTGTTTTCAAGAATTTTCACAGCAGCGCCACAAAATAGAATAGAATATTATGTATAATTATCAACGTAGAAAGTTAGAATGACTTAGAATTATTGAAATACATGGCTCTATTCTATTCTATTCTATTCTATTCTAAGCATCTAACTTACAGCAGGCAACCAATTATAGCCCCAGTAGTTGACTAAAAATATCATGCAGAGCCGCTACTCGATGTGCGCATGTCTTGTTGCTTCAAGTTGTCATATTTAATAAGTACTTTTGAAAGGATTGTGATCTTCAGAGAAGTCTACTTTGTCATTCCCTTTGGTCCTGACTTTGTGATGTATTTTCACTGTTTGAACACTGCACTGCATTGTACTGTTCACAATGTACTGAATGGCATCTAGCAGCAACTGACTGAGGCAGCGTTGAGTTTCACTGTATAAGAGAGGGTTTTGTCTGGTTTTATTCTAATCTCATGTCTCAGCCTCCTGGATTTCCTCGATTAGTCATCTGGCTATTTGTTGAAGAAGAAAAAAATGCACTTATGCAGACATCTCTCACTGTAAGTGCTAAGATGGGTATGAATATAATGAAAAGAAAAAGCTTTTTTTTTATGATATTAATACAATTTTGTATAGAAAAGAGCCCTTAATACATTTCACAGTGCATGATGTTAATGTTAAAAAAATATATATATATCTTTTTAATTGTGAAAAGAAATGTTCTAAAGAATCCACGTTTCAAGAGTGATGTATTACCTGATGTCATAGCCTGAGCATGTAATGTAAAAGTCATTTCTTCATATTACATCATTAAATAATGTAGTTTAAATTGAAGAACTAGAAGCAAATGTTTTTTTCTTTAACAGACTTTAAAATACCTAAAAATACAAAAAAACATTTTTGTTTTATTGAATGTTTATATACCAACCTCAGCAGCATATATATTATATACCCCTGAGGGCCGCAAGACACGCCGCCGGGGTGGACGACCTCTTCCCCTGGGAGCTGGCATTTGTGGATGTTGCTGGTGGAAGTCCCTGAGGAGGTTTGGGTCGAGGATGTCTTGGAGAGGGACCCAACTCCTTTCCTCAGGGCCATACCCCTCCCAGTCCACAAGGTATTTGAGCCGACCACCTTGACGACGGGAACTCAGGATTTCCAAACCCCCTCTCTCTCCTGGAACCAGTAATTCACGGCTGGAACTTCCGATGGTGTCCCATTCCAAGGGAAAAGAGGCGGTTGACAGCTGAGTATGCACTGGAAGGAGGTGAGTCCTGTGGTGGGTTGACGAAGTGAGTTCTGTGCATACTCGGCCCAGGCGATGAACTGGCTCGAGGAGTGCTGACGATCGTGGCAGAAGGTACGGAGATATCTGCCTATCTCCTGGATCTTACATTCTGTTTGTCCGTTACTCTGAGCGTGGTATCCAGAGGATAGGCTGACGGTCACACCTAGAAGTTGGAAGAAGGCCTTCCAGAACTTGGAAACAAATTGTGGTCCTCTATCCGAGACAATGTCCTCTGGAATCCCGAAGACACTAAAAACCTGATTGAACAGAGCTTCGGCCGTTTCTTTGGCAGAAGGAAGTCCGGCTAAGGGAACTAACCAACACGACTTGGAAAATCTATCCACTATTACAAGGATGCATGTGTGACCCTTGGAGCAGGGGAGATCAGTGACAAAATCCACTCCTAGGTGTGACCAAGGACGCCGGGGAATTGGAAGGGGTAGGAGTTTTCCTGCTGGAAAAAGTCGTCGAGAGGACTTTCTAGCGGCGCAGTCCTGGCATCCTCTCACATACCTATTGGGCCACCAGAAGTGCTCTTCCAATAGTGAGAGGGTTTGATTGGCCCCTGGGTGACTAGTGCCCAGTGAGGTATTTACCTGGTGGATGAGTGCGTCTCGCTGAGATGTGGGGACAAAGACACGGTTCGCAGGGCACTCTGGAGGGGAGGGCTCAGTGATCCTGTTTTGCTGGATTTCTTCCTCTAACCCACACTGAATTGGCGAGACAAACAGCATCGAAGGGAGAATGTTTTCTGGCATTCCCTGAGTCTCTTCTACATCGTGGAGTCGGGAGAGGGCATCAGCCTTGATATTTTTAATTCCGGGCCTATACGAAATGGTGAAATGGAACCGCGTGAAGAACAAGGCCCATCTGGCTTGTCGGGGAGTGAGGTGTTTAGCCTCTTGCAGGTAGTCCAGATTGCGGTGGTCGGTCAGAACTACGAACGGATGTCAAGCCCCCTCCAACCAATGTCTCCATTCCTGGAGGGCGAGTTTGATTGCAAGGAGTTCTCTGTTTCCGATGTCATAGTTCTGTTGCACAGGGGTCATCTGAACCAAGAACGCACATGGATGGTACTGAGGTGGGGTCCCCTGCTGCTGCAAAAGGACGGCTCCCACTCCGGATTGTGAAGCATCCACTTCGACCAAGAATGGTTTGTTAG
Source organism: Clarias magur (assembly GCA_013621035.1). Classification (NCBI taxonomy): domain Eukaryota; kingdom Metazoa; phylum Chordata; class Actinopteri; order Siluriformes; family Clariidae; genus Clarias; species Clarias magur. Next base: position 585,695 of record QNUK01000426.1, read on the forward strand.
GATACGGGAGAATGAGAATGGGAGCTGATGTAAATGCCTGTTGGAGAGACTGCATGGCTTCTGGTGTCTGGGGTCCAAGAGAGGATCTTGGGTTTTCCTTTCAGGAGATCCGTGAGCGGCGAGACTAGGGAACTGTAATCACAGATGAACCTCCGGTAAAAATTGGCAAAACCCAAAAAACGCTGGAGGTGTTTGATACTGGTGGGGATTGGCCAGGTTACGATGGCGTCTACTTTCGTCTCATCAATTTTGACGCCCTCATTACTATATGATAACCCAGGAAATGCACGGAGGACTGATGGAAGGCACGTTTTTTGGCCTTTAGGTACAACTGGTGGCGACTGAGTCTGTGGAAGACCTTGGCAACGTGAACGCGGTTGCTGGAGTAAATGAGAATGTCATCAATATACACCAAAACGAATCGGTTAAGAAACGGTCAAAGCACCTTGTTCATGTAGCCCTTGAACACGGACGGGGCATTGACCAAACCGAATGGCATAACTAGATACTCATAGTGGCCGGTTGGGGTAATGAACGCCGTTTTCCACTTTAATCCTGTTGAGATTGTAGGCACTCCGGAGATCCAGTTTTGTGAAAACGTATGCCTCTCGCAGTTGTTCTAGGGCTGCTGGGATGAGTAGAAGGGGGTAACTATATTTAACTGTGATATTGTTGAGGGCCCTATAATCAATACAGGGGCGAAGATCCCCATCTTTTTTGGCCACAAATAAGAAACTGGAAGCAGCAGGGGAGGTAGAAGATCAAATGTGCCCTAGACGTAGCACCTCCTCAATGTACTCATTCATGGCTCTTTGTACAGGAATGGAGAGTGAGTAGATCTTACACTTGGGCACTGGTTCACCGGGGAGGAGATCGATAGCGCAGTCCCATGGCTGATGAGGTGGTAGCTGCGTGGCTCGCCGAGGGCAGAAGCCATCCTGGAAAGAGGAGTAGATCTTGGGGATGATAACTGACGGCCCGACCCCTGGACTTTCTAGCGAAGTGGTGTTCACTGGGAGGATGAGTTTTGCTTGGATGCAGTGTTCTAGGCAGGTGGGTCCCCACTCCAAGATGTCTCCATTGTCCCACGAGATCACTGGATGATGCTCGGCGAGCCACGGACATCCTAGGATTATGTCGGAGGTGGATCGCTCCAGAACGAGGAACCTGATGTGCTCTGCATGGAGCCAAACTACTCGCATGCGTAGGAGCGGGGTTACGTGATGGACCAATCCTCCCTGAGGAGGGGCACCAGTGACACAGCAGATTTTGAATTCTGTGGAGTTAATAAGCATGGGTATCCTGAGTCGTCGACACAACGGGGCGGAGATGAAGTTGCCGACTGACCCAGGATCCAGGAGAGCCCTTACTGTAACAGAATCATGGGCAGTATCAATTTCAACAGTGGTGGTCAGAGGAGTCAGGTGTTTACATAGAGAAGTAAGATTGCTCACCAGTGTATGAGGCGGACGTCGGGGACATGTTAGGCGGACATGTCCCTTCTCTGCACAGTAAAGGCACAATCCTTGGATCAGCCGTCGTTGTCTTTCGGCGGGAGTCAAGCTGGAGAATGATTGTTAGTCCACCTGCATTGGCTCAGGAGCAGATCTCACCTCCTGTGACCGGAGAACTGCGGGAGATCCTCGAGGTCCGACTATTTCCTCAGTGCACTTTCTAAGACGGCCAGCGACTCGGATTGCTGTGCACATAAACTGCTCTAATCCTACCGAGTCATCCTGGGCGGCCAGTTGCAACCTCAGATGTGGATCGAGTCCTTGACGGAGCTTTGTCAGCAGTGCGGCTTCATTCCACCCGCTGGAGGTTGCCAGGGTCTTGAAAGTCAAAACATAGTCATTAATGTTGCTGTTACCTTGACTCAACTTGAACAGCTTCTCTCCAGAGGTGGACTCATCAGCCGCTTGCGTGAAAACATCTCGGAAATAGGTGACAAAATCTTGAAAATTATGCACCACAGTGCCGTCTTGTTGCCAGATGGCCTCGGCCCACTGTAATGCCCTGCCCGTGCGAAGAGAAATGATGTAGGCAATCTTGGATCGGTCAGTTGGGAATCAGAGAGGTTGCATTTCAAATGTGAGAGAGCACTGGAGCAGAAATCCATTGCAGTTCTCCGAATCGCCACCGTAGGGCGCTGACGTCGCCATGGGACTGGCGTGCGCAGAAGGAGGAGTAGAAGAAGAGCTTGTTGCTGGAAGTGGAGCTGCGGTGGTGCAGAGATGGCGGAGTCGCTCCACCAGCTCAAGGGCTAGATCCGAGCCCGTCGGGTTCATTGTTTTGGTCTGACTTTCTGTTACGGAAAACAAACTCAAACAGGCAGAGATCGTGAGAAAACTCGAGTGGGCAATTTATTGACAGTTTGTGAGAAAAATGAAACACTGAATATGGAGACCAGAGTGTCTTAACTGAAATGGCGGTGAAGGAGCTGGTGGAGGTTTGCAGTAGCACAGAGAACACAGAACACAGGGGAATCATGAACCAGGAGACGAAACAAGACGAGACGAGACGTGGCGAAGCGTGCTGCAGGTATGTAGCGTAGTCTGTAGTCCATTGGCGAAGTCAGACAGCGAGTGAGGGGAAGTGAGGTGTATTTATGGTGAGTTGTTAATGAGGATCAGGTGCGTGTGTGTGTGATTAGAACTCTGGTGACTGTGAACGTAGATTGGAGGTGGAGCCTGGCGTTTCCGTGACAGAAGCATACCATAATCATAATAATTACAGAAAAATAATAATACAGGTTCTATTAAAGATGTAGGCGGTTTAATACGTGTGCAACCAACAAAATGACAGATTTTTATTTAATAAATCTTTGTGTCACACAGTATATCTTCATATCATTAAAAAAAAACAATTTAAGTACATTTACACCTTGTAACTTAGACAATGTAAAAGAATGTAAGGGGTAAATATCTCTGCAAAGGAATACACACACACACACACACACACACGTATATATTTTCTTTAGCAAAAGACTAAATCAATCAGTCAGTCAGCCTAGAATCCCATGGGCTTCCAGAGGTTCATTTTTGGCATATTATGTTTGTGTTTTGAGAAGGAAGCCTACTCAGAGTTTGTGTAGACTGAGGAAGCCAAACAAGGGATTTTATCGTGACTTAATGGAAACTGGGATGTTGAATGGCAAATAGCTCTGTAAGCACACACTCTGTTGACACCGTCCTACAGCTAACTCTGCTTATTTCTATTACAGTACCTGTTACACTTTCTTTACCATAATTGGCATTGGCAAAAATGATATTGTAACAATACCATTGTAACTGCATTGCAAAGATTATATTGTAACAATATACTGTACCATAGTTTTACCATTTACATACAGTTATAGGTGTCAGTGTATGAAATTCATCAACGCAGTCATGCTGATTTATTTGTGCCAAATATTTGTGCAGTTCAGCAGAACAGCGATGTGATATTGCTTTTATACAACAGTTCCACCATTTGTTATCAATAGATTAGGATTTGTTTGTATATGTAAGTTATTTTGCTTCGCCAACAAATATCGTTCCAAAAGTATAAGAACTAACTAACCGCAACTGGTGGAGCTGGTGACCAAAAGCTAGATAAAATACCAATTATGGAATGACTCTCACCCAATCAGATTGGAACTGTTATGCAACAAGGATTGCCATAAGGATAAACCATAGAGTTTGGCACTGACATGAACCTCAGTCAACTTCTTTGGGATGAACTGGAATGCCACCTAAATCCCAGGCATCCTCACTTGACATTGGTGTCTGACCTAACAAATGCTCTTGGAGATGAATGAGCACAACCACACTGAAAATCTACACTTCAAGTCTGTAAAGGGGTGGCGAGTCTCACCACCTAGTTCAGAAACTCAAAATATGAACAAATACCTGGGAAAAAAATGGTTAATGTTATTAAAGGGCTGTATTATTTTACTATATTCTTTAGTTCACTACTGCGGCATTTGGCTCAGATTGCACCTTGGGGCTAAGTTCAGCTACTCACACATACACACACACACACACACACACACACACACACACACACACACACACACACACACACACACACACACACACACACACAAGGTTCAATTCAAACAAACTAAATGCTAGACATGAGAAAGCACCCTTAGAGTTCATCACGTGTGGTTCTTCTTTGTGAACAGTTCATTCTGATGTTCTCGCGATCACAAAAGAAAAAGTAGTTGAAGTAAGTTCCCCACTGAGCATTTCTGTCTGTGATGAGAAACTCCTGCTGCTCCAGAACAAACCTGTTTCACACTCATGCCTTAGTAATAGAGCTCCGAGCTGCAGTAATGGAGACTGTCACTCCGATCATCAAACTGCAGATCAAACCACCAATTTACTTTCATTTTCTAATAAAAGGCTAGGTATACATTAAGAATTCCCCAAGGTACCCTGTGATTTATAGACTTTGAATCATTTTGTGGAATTATGTGTATTATCTCAGCATGCATTTATGGAAAATAATTATCAAGAGCAAAGGTCCTTAATTTTGTCATTATTAATGACATTATTTTATTTATGTCATTTTTTCCCTTGTTATTTCTTTATGGGATTATTATTTTTTAATAATATATTTTTTATATTTTTATATTGATGTATTTTTAGATGATTCTTGCAATATTTTCAATCAAAGTTTTCATGATTCAATATGTGAAATTTCACATTAGTTTTTTTTTTCTATATGATTATTTTTTTTTTACATTATTTGTTTTAATATTATTATATTCTTCGAAATGTAATTTTATATCTTGTTTATATACAGTATTTTTACATCCTCACTTTGCATTTGGTTTTACTGTATTTTTCAGATTTTAATGATTTACACAGTTATCCCACACTACTCACATTACATCACGTGTGTTTATGTGAATTCACTGAGGATTTTTATTTTAGTTTAATGGGTGGGAAAAGTAACTTGTAAAAATTTAATACTCTCTTTTTTTTTTTTTTTTTAGGATTTCACACAAAAGAAACACAGTTATTTGGGATATTGTAAATTTATGTCATGTAGTCAACACATGCAAGGTTTGGCTTTTTTGTTTCTTTTTTCTAAACACTGCAACAACTAAAAGAGTTGCATACTTACAGATACGCAGCAGGGTTGCAATTTGCACAATCTCACTAAGATGAAATAAAGGAAAAACATTAATTGAGTGATATTAACTCAAGACCTTCAGAGAGAAAAATAAGCATTGCAGTGTTTCTTGTAGTCAATTTTGTTGAACTACTTAACTATGATCTTAACTATGCTTCATGTAACAAGTCTGTCCTTAGGAGTCTTTACTGAGATGCTCAGTACAGACAGCACTCTTCTTCCTGAAATGCATCTGGGAACAAAACCACATCACAGGAATTTAAGCGGGGCCGAAGAAAAATCATTATTCGGTCTTTTCACACAGTCTATGTGAGAAAATCTACAAAGGAGACTGTTTTTTTGTTAATACTTCAGGAAGGTAAGGTGTTCTGGGAACCTGCTGATTGCTCCCAAAGCTTTGCTTAATGAAGTGCTGTTTAAAAGATGAACTCATGCTTCAAATAGAGTCCTCGCTTTTAGCTCAGTCGAAGCTCTGGAGCTGAATTAAGTCGAGAGAGGTGAAAAGAAAAGAACTATGATTTAGAGAGGCTCAGGGTATATATAAGGTTTTATTACCACCACTCACTTACTTGTTTAGAATTTATGGAAGAGGTTATTATAGCAGAAAAAAAGGACTAAAAAAAAAAAAAGCACCGGGGATGTTCAAAAGCACATACAGTATGGGCAAGACAGACAGGTGTCATGTGCAGCCATGAAAAAGACTCACAATGAACAAACTATACCAAATATATAAACAGATACCAAAATTAGGCGATAATATGGCCATGTGTCAAATCAGTATTCCACAAGGTTGATCAGACTGCGCAGATTTACAAGTGTAAACAGTGTGCGGGACACTAATTCCCAGTCTAACATTCTACATAATTCTCTTCCTTCTGTTTCCACTGCTGTCATGAATTCTGTTTTTTTATTTATTTATTTTTTTTTTTATGCAGCAGTTTTGCTCTCAATAATTTAATCTGTCACAATGGCAGACTGCCTCTCTGTGTCTCCCTGTCACCTCTATAAGCACTTTATGGAGTTTCACCAAATGTTGTGTCTACCTCTCTTTTAATCCTCACTCATGTCATTTAACAGCAGGAGAAAGAAAGTTTTAAGACATAAAAAGTTTATCACCAAACTATATCTCTGAACACCCCTGAACTCAACAAGGGATCATTTAAACAATCAATACAATATACATATTTCATCAATATAGTCATAATCTAAAGCGCAGTAAGATGCAGGGTGAATGACCAAACGATCGCCCATGATACTTTTAAAAGTGGTTATTGGGTGTTAGATTTGGAGAAAAAAAATATTTTTGTCTTGTAAGACATCTTTATATAAAAACTATGACAACTGAGGTAAAATGTTAATCCCAAAATAAAACCAGTTATAACACAACACTGTTGAATCCATGAATCTGGCCATTGATGAATTCTATGTAACAGAAGCTCTGACAGCAGTTCTGGTTTGCAAGGTTTGGATTAATGCACTCATTTGAATACTTTATCAGTTTCCGCACTAACAACTAATACACACGGACTCGTACGGCAGATGCACAGTGGTGACAAAAATGTATTAACACAAAACATGCCATGTATTACAGTTCTCCCTATGTACAAAACATGAGATTTCACTAATTAGTCTGAGCCTATCTTGCTGAAGATTTGTGCAAATTAGAATCAGCTGGTTTAGTTAATGGATGGAACAAATATGTGAAAAGAATTTTATTTTCTGCAGGTGGGGTGCCCACCGCTTCACGAAATGACTCAAACTTGGGACTTCTGTGTTAAAGTTCTGTCCATGTACTGCAGACGTCTTTTTGACTCCATGCCCGCCCAAACTCTGCAGGTCTGAAAGAATAAAGGACTCCTTATTAAAAATGGATTGTTCTATTTGCAATTTTAAAACACATAACAACAAACTACAGGGGTCGGACAATGAAACTGGAACACTGGCCAATTTAATGGCGAAATTTGACCTTCAAAGACTACAAAGGATGGGTCGGACTGCTGAAAGGATTATCAGCACTCCCCTGCTCACCTTGCAAAAACCAGAGTGAAGAAAGGGGCTTAGAAAATTACTTTGGACCCCTAGCATCCAAGCCACCTTTACTTTGAACGTTTGCCATCTGGTCTGCGCTACAGAGCATAGAACAAAAAGACACAAGAACAGTCACCCCTAGGCAATTCACTTTATGAACAGTGAAATATTCTCCTCATTGTGCCATAAAAATATGTGCAATATCAGGATGTGCAATAGGTGCAATTCTGTGCAATACTACTGATATTTATTTGACTTATTTGATAAAACCCCACATCCTACTCCACACTCCATGCGTTGTGTGACTGGAAGCTTCTTTCACCAAATTTCATGTATGTGAAAACATATCTCGCATTAAAGCTTTTTCTGATTCTGATTCTGATAAATCACAAATCCCTTTCTAATCCCTGAACAAGGGAACTACTTGACATGGGGAACAAGGGACTGAACAAACAGTGCACTAGCTTTCCATTTAATGATATTGGGCACTCAACACCAGATCCCTGGAAGTTAGCTGGAAGTGGAATAAATGGAAATAATTTTTTTTTTCTCCAGTGATTATCCAGTGCCTCCGTTGTTTGTTGTTTGTGTCTTTTGGCTACATAGCACCGGCACGAATTTAAAACCACTTTCAGCCCTGAGTGAAACCAAATGTGGCTATTCATTCCCAGACAATTTGTGCATTCGGATATACTGACCCCAGATGTCAAACAGGCTCATTTAAACTAACATATACTTCATGTCTGCTTGAACAGGTCTAGCCTTACTCCTCTGATGTCTCTTACCAACAAGACATATCCACATAACTCCTTCTAACTGGATTTTTTTTTTTTTACATCGTCGTTTTATACAAAAAATCAGAACGACAAACACTATAAATCTAACTATAAATAGTTAAGCCCATTTCACACCATACATGTAGGATGTTAATTTTAAATTAATGTAAAAATACAAAACAGGGGCATATTACAGTATATAGCAGGTTCGAGTTAGTAGTAACTGTAATGAAAACTACGTACAAAATTTGGAGGTTTACATCAATCCATCAATTCAAATCCGTTTCCTCTTTTTGTCAGCTCTTTCAGCAGTTACATATTTTATGGATTTGCAGCTCTTTCTGCTTTTGAAGTGAATACATTAAATATGAACTGATCTGAATCTCTCAATCCTACACCCTCATTTTTTTTTTTTTTTTTGCTGTTTTTAATAAGTCTGCATATATAGATGTAAAACACTTACAAAATAACAGAGAACAATACAAGGTCAGCTCTCACTCATTATGTGCAGAGAGAAAAATGCTGACATTCAGGAAAGAATTGAAGAAGTGTAGTGTGAATAAGAAGCAGAGAAATTGGCTAATTCAGCAT